>JADRCH010000184.1:5192093-5315648 GCA_019843965.1 Rhynchomys soricoides
TTTTTTTTTTTTTTTTTTTTTTTTTTTTTTTTTTTTTTTTGGTAATAAGGCAGAATAGCATATCAAAGCAACCATGTCACCACTCACATAAGTTTTTAGTTTGATGGTTAGCTAGTTTTTAATTTTCTAAGGCAAATAAATGTATTCAAACACTTTACTTAAACTACATATGATCATGGTGAGCATCTCATCTTAGTAATCAGAATGCTTGCTTATTCTTCTAGAAATCTGAGATAAGAAATTGGTATTAGATTATGTCTCTATAAATGCAGTTTATACTACAGAGAGCCTAAGAACGAAAATTATAACGAAACTCATAGATGAAACATATCAGGTCACACGAAAAAATCTCCCATCTCCACAACTTTGTTGTAGCAGAATGTCTCTGTTATGATGGCCACGAGGCTCAACAAAGATGACACCATGCCAAACAGTTCCACATGGGGTTAACTGAGAGGGAGAAGGGCAAGGTGATAGCACAAAGAGAAGGGGGGAAGAGAGACAGGGGGTCTTTCTTTTCTATATGGATAAAGACATAGCCACAGGTAAAGGTGGGAGGTGGGCCAAGTGGATTCTGGGAATATGGTGGCTGTTGCCTTGGCAATAGTTGTGCAGGTGTTGCTGTCACCTAGGTGTGATGTCACTGGTTTCTGAAGTCCCAATGCCAACAGTCTCTACATTTCTGTCCATTCATCATTCCCTACCTCATGACAAATGCTCTTACTTTCGATGAGCACTTCTCCACTTCCTCTCCTAAACATCAGGTTCATTTTTCTTAGCATTTTCTAACAGCCTTTGCTCATCTAAACATAATGTATGCCCTCATAGACAACATACACAGGGTTGATTACCAGAACATGTCCAGGTTCTTATTTATATTGTAAAATGATAAAGCCAGTGATTCAAGAATACAGCCATAGGGAATAAACCCACAGTTCCCAAGAGGAAGAGATTAGGCTGGCCACATAAGTCTGTCTACATAAGGAAATACCAGGGAAGGAGCAAGACAAGTTTGGTCAGTATAAGAGAAAGTTTGGAAATGGGTGATTTATATGATGTACTTGGACTCCTGAAAATAAGAGTGCTCTTTGATATTTAATTATGGTCCTGGTGTAGCAATGTATACCAGTGCTCCAGGACTACAGAAGCCTACCAAAAGAATGAACATCAAGGTAGCAACATAATACTAGTTGGTTTGCAAATGTATATTCTCATCCACAGACAAGGACTTTATAATTATTTCTGAAATTAGCTAACCATGGAAGGAATACCTCTGCCATTTCTTGCAAAGCATCAGACCATCATAACATGCAAAGATGAAACTCATAATTAAGATACCTCTCTCCTCATTGCTTACAACACTGTGTGGAAAATATCAGTGAGTATGTGTTGGGTGATTGAATTCAAAGTACTGTCCAACTTATTGAATATAATTATTTATGTAATTTTACCAATTTATTCTAAATTTCACTAAAAAGGTGGTATATGTCTCCATAATTCTTCAAACTATGGTCAAAAGAGAGGAGGAGATTAACTACTGTCATAGCTGTTTGAGTCTTGTCCAATCCGATGTAGAAAGAGGAGGAATGAGCCTTGATGTTGCCCTTCACAGGAACTTTAACCACAAACTGCATCTAACAAGGATTTTGGGGGGTGAGGAGTGCAGCTGTAAGAAATTTTAGGCCAGACTAGCCTAGAATTCATTAAAACTTCTGCTTGTACCTGCTAATGCTCAGAGTGGTAGAAGTAAAGATGTATTCCCCACACCTAATTTATGCAATGCTTGGTATTGAATCCATGGTTCGTGAATCCTAGGCAAAGAGTATAAAAACTGATCCAAATTTCCTATGCTACATCCCTAATTTTGATCATCTTCTGTATATATTTTCTGTGTAAAGAATAGCTTATGAGGCAACATAACAAATCTGTTATCTGATCTGTAAGTTAAACTCATATACAAACACTTAGATTGAAAATTAAACTTATTACCAAGTTTATAATTGAAGATAGCATATTTAATAATATATAATATTTTGCAATACAAATTGCATGTAAGTATCTTAGAAATATCATGTTTTGTTCCTCTAGCTCCTTGTATACTTTAGCATTCAATAAACATTTGAGGAATACCACATGAATACAGCTTGTAATTACTATTGTGGAGGCTTTCCCTAAAAAAAAAAAGCTTCATCTGCACAGACCATTTTCTCCAAAGTTCAGGTGATGGACTCAACTGAACTCTATTTCTAAGAGAAAAATATCTGTAAAGGAGATTGAGAGTCGGGAGTCCGTTTAGAGAGGCATAACCACTTCCTTTGAACTCTGTCACTAAAAATTGCTTCTTTCCTCGCAGCACACGCTTCTCCAATCTCATTTGAAATTCAGTGCCTAAGAAATGAAATAGGGTTTAACATTCTTGCAGCGCTAAGCTTTTGTGTCCACTGTAAGACTCTTCATTTCTTCCTTTCTTTCCTTTTCAAGTTTCATTGGGTTTGTTGGTTTTGTTTTCAGGCAGACCCAGCTTTCTTCCACAGTGTGCATGCACAAGCTCTCCCAGCCTTTCAATCAAGTCCATAAATGAGCCCTGAGCCTTTGAATGAAGACACAAAGGAACAATGTCACCACAGCATAATCTCCACACACACAAAAGATGTGGAGGCTGATTGAGCTCCCATGTGGCTAATCCTCACCTCCCCCACAAGTGCTTAAGCAGTATTAAGTAAAGAACTGAGCCTTCCATTTGCTGGACAACCAAAGCCCTTTTTCATTCTTCCACCACGAAATTTTCTGTGTTTAATAAGATTGACACATGTTCATAGCTGTTTCTCCACTATCTTAGGAGATCTTCTGTAAATCATAGTCAACATAAAATTCAACAAACAAATACTTAGTGCTAATTAATGCCACATCAAAATAAAGGTCTCCACACTGATAATATGTCATGAAAGTTTTGAAGTTTGTGCATGGATTGAAATGTGCTAGTGAGAAGACTACATGTGAAATAGATTATAAACCTTATCCAATAGGACATGCTTTCTGCTTTTTATTGTTGTTATTTGTTTATTTTTATTAATAAGTTTCCATTCAGAGAAGTTCATTTGTGGAAGAATTCCCAGTTTGCATGACAGTGGTAATTTTGGCAACAAATAATATTTATTATAACATATATACTCTATGGAGAAATAATTATTTTCTTCCTTTTTGGTTGACTGTTTTGGATTTTGGTATTAAATAAATAAAATTATTTGAGCTTAATAATTAAAAATGTATTTGTCAAGAGTTGCCACAAATTACGAGCCAAACCTTGCAGAATTTTGATTCAATAAAATTTTCAATTCAATAAAATTTTCAGATTGCAATAAAATTTGCATTTGCATCAAAAATTTCAACACTACTAAGAAGAAAGACAATTTTGGAGTCTGGGAAGCCAAGGGCACTTTATCAAATTTCATGACTTCCCCTTTTCTAGAGGAACAACTGATATTTTTTTCATACTTTATTTACATTTCAAATGTTTCCCCCTTTCCAGATCTTCCCTTTGGAACCTCCCTATTCCCTCCCCCCTCTCCCTGTCACTATGGGGGTATTCCCCCAACCACCCACCCACCCACTCTCAGCTTCCCTCAATGGTTGGCATTCCCCTATACTGGAGCATCTAACACTCTCAGGCTCAAGGGCCTCCCCTCCTCTCCTCCTCCCCCCCCCCATGGTTAACAAGACCCTCCTCTGTCACATATGTGGCCAGCACCATGGGTCCCTCCATGTGTATTCTTTGGTTGGTGATCCAGACTCCTGGATCATCTCATCGAAGGATCAGGCCAGTTGACACTGCTGTTCCCTCCATGAGGCTGCAAACTCCCTCAGCTCCCTCAGTCCCTTCTCCAACTCCTCCATCTGGGACCTCACATTCAGCCCAATGGTTGCAGTGAAGTGACTCTTGGGTATTCTGAACTTTTGGGCTAATAACCACTTATCAGTGAGTACATACCATGTCCTTTCTTTGGTGACTGCATTAACTCACTCAGGATGATATTTTCAAGTTCTATCCATTTGCCTGTGAATTTCATGAAGTCATTGTTTTTAATAGCTGAGAGGTATTCCATTTTGTAAATGTACCACATTTTCTGTATCCATTCCTCTGTGGAGGGACATCTGGGTTGTTTCCAGCTTCTGGCTATTATAAATATGGCTGCTATGAACATAGTGGAACATGCATCTTTATTACATATTGAAGCATCTTCTGGGTATATGCCCAGAAGTGGAATAGCTGGGTCTTCAGGTAGTATTATATTCATTTTTCTGAGGGTCTGCCAAACTGATTTCCAGAGAGGTTGTATCAGCTTGCATTCCCACCAGCAATGGAGGAGTAGAAAAATTGATTTTTATTGAAATTTTAGTTTCCCAATTTTTACAGAGGAAACCTAAAGTCCATGAGAGGTTGTTTTTCTGCTTTTAAGTAGTGAAGTATTACTATTTATGTAAAAATAAAAAAGTACTTCTTTGAAAGGTAAAGGAAACAGTTGGCATAAAAAAAAATAATGTGCCCCTGACTTTTGACATATTGAAGAAAGGTGGTGTATATTTAGTACTGTTAACTGATATGATTCTAAGGTAGGAAAGAATAAACAACTTCCTCTAGTGTGAGTGATTAGATAGTGATCCTTGACAGTGAGGCAAGCAGGTGTCAAGATGAAGAAGCTAAAGACAAACTGGTACAAACAATCTTATATCAACAATGAAGCAAAAAGGAACATTAACAAAAAGAAATATGGTTATGATAGAAGTCACCAATATTTGATACTTTTCTTCTACAAAGTATTAATATGTAATCCATGGAAAGCTGAACAGAAGATTCATGGATGCTTGCATATTTCTATCCCCTTGGGTTTTTGAATTGTTTATATCTTTAGTCAACTTTGGAACAAGATTTAAACTTTAATAAACGTTGAAAAAGTATGGTATATAGCTCACAATAATTATGTCATTAATAATATATAAAATATAGCAGATTGTTATACAATGGGACAAATTTATGTTGTATTTTTAGAAAAATGCATTATCCCAACTTTTTTTATGCCAGGTTTATGAGTAATGATCACAAAATAGGTTATCAGCAACTTGGTTGGTGATACTTAAAAATGTTATACTGTACCTGTTTGGCAAGTCTCCCACCATCAGCATCAGTGTCAGCATCAGCACCAGCACCAGCATCAGCATCAGCATCAGCATCAGCACCAGCACCAGAATACTTCCTGTGAATTGGGATTTCAGAACATGGAGACTCAGACAGTAAAGTAGAATACTATTTCCTATTTATAATTTCGAGTTCTTTTGAAATTAATATGAAAAGCAACACATCATATTTATTGTCAGCAGCATCACTTTAGCTGTTTTCTTGAAAAGGGCAAGAATTCCCACCTCAAGACATTTTCTGCCCAGTAAAGAAATTCAGAACTTGGGAACACCTAACTGTTCTTGCCTTACTCTCCTGGAATACTTATCAAAAAAAACAAAAACAAAACAAAAAAAAAAACACTGAAAAATTAACATGTTTGAACAATATTAATTTTTATAATTTTTAAAAAGCCACAGGGAGGCTGCTACTTTACACAGATCTCAAAATTGTTGAAAAAATATATAAAAATGTAGTAGTTGGAATAATTTTGGCCCCATAGATTCATGTGCTTGAATGACTGACCTTGTTAAAGGAACTGTGTCACTGTGGGGCTAAGCTTTGAGGACTCTTGTGACTAAACACCCAGTATTGAATCAGAACCTTCTCCTGGCTGCTGGCTAAAGACATTCCTCTTTTGCTGCCTGTGGATGAACATGTAGAATGCTCAGATAATTCAACACCAAGTCTGCCTACATGCTGCCATGCTTTCCACCATGATGATAATGGAATAAACCTTGAAGCTGTAAGCCAACACCAATGAAATGTCTGTCGTTTTAAGAGTTGTCTTGGTCACAGTGTATCTTTACAGCAATAAAACCCTAAGCAGAATTATAATATAGATAAAGTAAAAACTGTAGAGTACTAAATGTTGACAAACATTCTTAAGCAATATCCTGTGGATGGGCAGTAACATATGTTGTTAAAGTAGTTTGGTTTTGTTTAATACTTCATAATTTAAAAACCCAAGTATTAAATTGCTAGTGTTTCTTAAATCATGGCCATGTCGTTATTGTAGAAGACATTCAGAGTATTGTTTCTGTCTTCTGACTGTCCACTAAAATATGTTTGGAAATGTGAGGACGACATATGTGAACCACTGCTTTGGCTAGAATTTAGAAAGTCTACAATCATTCCAAACATTGTGTGGCCATTGGTGTTAACTTCAAAGAATTATTCTTACTAGTATTTCAAGTAATATCAGAAAGTCATGGTGGTTATGGCTATTAATTTGTTTGTTTGTTTGTGGCTTTGAATTTGAGGTGCTATCTTGCTGTGTTGATCAGCATTAACACCAATTCATGGGTTCAGGTGATTCTTTTGTTGTTCTTCTATTGCAGTAAGAAACACAGGAAACCATTACACATGGCTTGGTCACTGATTCAGCCTTATGAAACATTTGATCAAACTATTTGAAGTTTTTCCTAATAATAACACATTTAAAAACATGAAATGAGTAATTAAGCCCCAATGGGAAGGAAGAGATGCTATACTAAAGAGTCCTGAAAGAATTCTGGCTCAGTGTCAAAAAAGTCCAAAAGAACCACCTCTTCTCAATAGTCACAGCTCATAGAGATCACTGTTGATGGAACTTTTACTGAGCAACTTCTTTATTCAGACTGAACCATTGTATATTGCACTTCAGAAAGCATTTATACTCACTGAAAATAAACGATGGTTTCTACCACAAGTGTGAACTGCTAAGTGAACCTTCTTAACCTTGCTGAGGACCTCAAGTGGTATCAACAACTTTGAGGGAGGGATCCAATACTGACATAACCAAAATCACCTTGCTGATTGTCACACTTACAAACAGTCTTACTGAAGATCCCCAAAAATGACAATGTCTAAAGCACTTAAAATAAAAACAAACAAAAAGCACACATATAAATTAAGGTCTTGAAAATGTATTAATAGAAAGATCTACAAATGCAACAGTGAAGATTAATTTTGGGAGAGTTGAAATGAAAATGCAGTTTGATTAACTGCTTTTTGAAAGTGCTCAAAAGTGTGATATTAAAGAACATCTTTTCTCATGAATTTTTGAAGAATTAAATATTTAAATTGAGAATGGATGCAGTATTTTGAGTGGTAGTTCATTTTTGGTATACAGCTTTGTCTTTATGATTTACATTAGTCTATTTAAATAAAAACTATGGCTGTTTCTAAGATTTTTTTTTTTACTAAAGTAATAAAGATTATAACGTATTTTCATTGTTTTAGGATGGTGATATGTTTTGTTGATTAGCTTTTAGCGTCCACTAGATACAACCTAGTGTCACATGGGAAGAGGGACCCTCAGCTGAGGAAATTTCCATATCTGTTTGGCTTGTTTTCAGGTCTTCAGTGCATTATCTTGATGGTTAATTGAAATTTATGGTTAAACGATATGGGAGGATCTACTGTGGGCAGCACCACCACTATGCAAGCTAGATAGGCATGAATCTGTAAGCAAGACAGTAAGCCAGACTCTTCTATATTCTTTTTCCTCCAGTTTCTGCCATTTAATTATGTTCTGATAGCCTTCAGTGGTATACTATTGCCTGAGAGTGTAAGTTTGAGTGAAGCTTTCCCCCCTGTAAGAAGCCTTTGGCTATAGTGTTTACCACAGTAATAGAAAAACAACCTAGAACCGAGATAGGGATGAAGACAGTTGAAATTTCACTGTGATAGGCCCAACTAAGTTATTTTGGGAATGGAATGTGAAACTATTTGGAAATTCGAGTAAAGAAAATTAATGAGTGTTCAGAGATAATTGAGCTATTCTGTGCAAGTTTGGATGATAAAAAATATTGAGAGTATTTCACACAAAGGAAACCTGGCACCATGGGGCAGGGATGGAGTCTCTAAAAAGGTACCAAGGGAGACTATTGGTAAAGAGAATGCTTCAGCCACATTGAAGACATAGGATATTGGAGGTTCCAAAAACGATGAAACATCTATCAAGGACAGCGGAAGCTATGCAGTGGAGCTGGTCTGATTGGAACAGATATTTTGTGTTGCATGCTGTGGATGACAGAGTTAGAGAAGTGGACTGTGGAACAAAGGTACAGCTTAGGGCAGAAGTCTTAATCACAATCAGCAACATTTGAAGGAGGTACATTGGGAAAGGTATGAGGCTTTTTTGTTTGTTTGTTTGTTTGTTGTGTTTTGTTTTGCTTTTCTAGACAGAATTTCTCTGTGTAGCCCTGGCTGTCCTGGAACTCATTCTTTAGACCAGGCTGGCCTCGAACTCAGAAATGCACTTGCCTCTGCAACCCAAGTGCTGGGATTAAAGGCGTGCGCCACCACCGACAGGTGGTCTGTGAGGCTTTTGAAACCACAAAGCTTATTCCTCTTGCTCTCCTTAACACACCTCTTTCAACAAGGTCACAGCTCCTATTCCTTTTCGAATAGTTCCACCTTCTAGTTCCCAAGTCTTCAAGCATATGAGCCTAAGGTGGTCATTTTCATTCAAATCACCGCAACAAACCTTTGAAGCCCAGAAGATTATCAATGAGTTCAAGCAGCTGGATAAGCCATTATAGAACTTAAGTTTACTTTTGGATTCTGGATTTTCTTTGATCTGATTCTAAATATGATCTGGTCATTACCACCTAGAATAAAAAATATTTAACATGCTTTTGATTTCATAGTACTCTACAGAAGAAATATTTTGGATTATTAAAGAGACTATGGCTTTTTAAAGACAAGGTTTTTAGACACTCTGAAATGTTAAAGATTTCCTATATTTATACTTTATTAGCCATAGATATATGTGTATGTATCAAGTTGAAGGTGGCCACTTGTGTTGGTTCATTTTTATTGTCATTTGATACAACCTAGAATCATGTTGGAAGAAGAAATGTCAGTTAGAGAACTGCTTAATCAGATTGGCTTTACCAATATCTGTAAGAGATTGTATAGATTTATGATTGATAGCTACTGCCTCAAGGTGTTTGCCTGGCTCCCCTCAAAGAAGAACTGAGGCATGAAATAAAGATGTAATAAATGTTTCCTCCCTGACATGGTTTGGTCAAGAAACTTGTCACAGCAACACAGAACAAATAAGACAATTTGCCAACTTGAAAATATTTATAAAACATTGTATTTGGCAAAAACTGTTATATGGAAATTATTTGACATAGGTGTTCTTATGGCTTAAAATTTTGACTTTTAGAGTAATGGAAGTTACATTTGTAGTTTGCGTTCTCTACTAAGATATTGTTAACAGATATTTACTTCATTTGAAAACCACTGGAACAAAACCATTTATAATAAAATCCTCTTATAATTAGAATTCTCTTCTTTTTAATTTTTAAAGGTACCAGTTAATAAAAATATTTTTTATCAATTTGTGAAAAATTACTGAATATTTTCTAGCTTCTCTTTTCATTGGAACAGAGTAACTGTTTTAGAGACTTGAGGTGATACTTATAAATTTTTTAACCAGTTCTTCCTCAAAGTGATAAAATGAATAAAAATAGAGGCTTTAAGATATGATCTTTTCCCATCTTCTTGTATTAAAAAGCTGCTCATTATCTGGATTTTAATTAATTTCATTAAAAGATCTCCTTGACTTCACCTGACCTTCTTAATGCTCATTACGAGCTTTTTTTCCAGCCTGAAGTCTAAAAGAACTAACTTCAGGATCCTGTCATTCATGAGAAAGTTTATAATCCTAAGAAATTAATATGATTGTGGTAAGGTGAGAGCAGATACACTTCTATAATCATACTCACACATTGTGCTTATATTAATTCTATGATTACCAGAACAATGTAATTTTTCTTCATTGTGTCCCCAATCTTTCAAATCCTAACAGGAAATATTTATTTTAATGTATATATAATTAATAATATACTCTTTCTCAGTTGGAAGCATACAAAGTTGTCAGTATAAAGAATAATAAAAAAAGTCTTTAAATTTACTAACAAAACACTATTTCATGTCATTATTTTTCAAAAACGAAATATTCGTGTTTTTTTTAATACACCATTACAAATGATTTATAATCAAAAGTATATTTTATACTAAATCTACTACCTTTGCTTAGAAAATGAGCATATATTATTATATATGGGTATTTACATTATAATTAAAATATTACAGCTAATTTTAAACTTTCTTATTTAAATTCTTGCTTAATAGATAAAAACAGGATTTAAAAGTTAAAGTGATTCTCATAAGGTCATACAAATGTATGCCTAAAACTGAGTTTGTTTTATTCAATAATTTAAAGATATGTTTAATGTTCTTTTCTAACTGCTATGAGAGGTTATAATTAAATTTGACCTTATTTCTTCTCAAGCAAGTAATAATTAAAACTAACTTGAAAGTTAAACCAATATGTAAGAATATGGAGAATACTTACACGTGTCTACACTGAAAGGATTATAGAGGCATTAATGTAATTATTAATATGTATTTTATGCCATTAAAAGATGGTTATAACTCATAATTTACCAATAATTTAATTGAATTACAGAATTGTACAATATAATTACATAATACTACATAAAAGTTTTTTCTAGTGTGCATAAGCATAATTTATTAAATTTTTATGCCATAGCATTGCTTTTGTTGAAAGCAGATTCTTTTTTCAAAAAATATATTCTGATTACATTTTCCTCTCAAGTTTCTCCTCCTAGTTACACCCCTTTTCCCTCCCCTCTGGATCCACTTTCTTTCTCTATGTCATTAGAAAAGAGAAGTCTTCTTAGAAATAATAAACAGAAAAAAATAAAAAGAAGAAGAAAGAAACTTCACAAGATTAAGCAACAACCACCTCGTTGAGGCTAGACAAACTAACCCAAAAGAAGGGAAGACAACGCCAAGACTAGGTGCAGGAATCAGCGACCCATTCATTTACCCAATCAAAGCTTGATAATAATACTGAGGTGAAAGCTATAATACATATACAGAGGACTGCGTATAGCCCGTGTAGGCCCTGTTTGTCTGCTTCAGTCTCTGTGAGTTTATAGAAACCTTGTTTTATTGATTCAGAGGGCCTTGTTCTCCTGGTGTCCACCATCCCATCTTGATCTTACACTCTTTCTGCCTTCAGCTCTGCAAGATTGACGGAGCTCTGAGGGGAGGGATCCCATTTAGAGGTATGTCTTCCAGGAACTCTTCCGCTAGGTAATATCTGCCTGTGGGTCTCTGCACCGGTGTTTCTCTGCTACACCTCTTGAGGATGGTTTAATCTATGAATAAAGAGTGAGGATGGCACTGATCTATGAGTAGAGCATACCATTAGAAGTCATTTATTGATTATTTTATTTATTTATTTAGAGAATTAGTGTTAGCTTTTGTTTCTGGTTCTTGCTTAGCACACCAAGGTCACCAGTTCCTACTTGTTGGGTGGCTGTTAAGTCAAATCAAATATTGATTGGCTACTCCCATAACTTCTGTGCCAGTCTTGTTTTAGCATATCTTGTAGGGATGACACAGGGTAGGTCGATCATTTTGTGGCTGAATTGATGTTTATATTTCTCTGTGGTCGCCTCCAGGGTATCTTCCCAAGCCAAAAGACGCTAGAACTAAAATGTAGGGGTAAAGGCTCCGTGTAGGTAACGACTTGCCTTTTCAAGATTCAGTGAGTAGTGTGGGTATCGTTCTGGGCAATGGGGCCACATTGTCAGTTTCTAAGTAGCAACCCATTTTCTTGGCAAAAGCCTGGGTCATTTAGTGATTTCCATGGGACCCGCTTGGCCAACAACTCAATTAGATGTAACTCAGGTTTGCTACTGGAAACCTCCTTTAGAAATTTTACTTGGCTTTTTTTTTTTTTTTTTTTTAAGAGAGATGTTCCTGAGAGTAATTATTGAACTGCTGTTGAAATCCTTCTTTTTGAACTTGGAATGTGGTTTACTGTGAGGAATACATTGTGAAGAAGTAAGAAGATAAAATGTTCTTTAATCATGGGCTAGTAAGATGAGTCAGTTGCTTCAGAGCTTGCTAGAAAAGAGTGTAACCCTGAGTTTGATGTGGAACACCTTTGAAAACAGCTAACCACAGCAGTATGTGTAGTCCCAGAGCTGGGCCACAGAGGTAGGGGGATCCCTGGGGTTTACTGGTTCAACATTCCAGCAGAGGTCTAGGATAAGAGAAACATTCTGTCTCTGAAAATAAAGCAGAAAGCAATTGAAAAAGACTACATTTAGATCGTTTGCCCCCACAGACATGTAAACACACACACACACAGACACACGTTTTTTGGGGGGAAGACTTTGTATCAGGCTTGACCACCTGTCTAAATAGATGCTTACTGCCCTCTTCAGAGTGACTTTGCTCAATTATCTTGTTGATAGGCAGTGTTATGATATGGAGAGAAGTGTGCTGGGCTAGCTCTTCTTTTACAATTAAATCATGACCAACATAATAAGACTATGCTATGATACAATGGAGAATGTAGAAATATAAGTTAATTCCTGCCAAAGAAATCTCTTTCAGAAATCATTTAAGTTTCAGACTGTGTGTTACAGCTTCAGTGAATAGAAGTAGCTGGAAAATGCATAATACATTTAGCTTAGGAATAATTTAGTTTTATCACCTTGAATGGTCTGTTTTTTAAATTATCAGTGCTTTATATCAGAGGCTAAGAAAACAGTCTAAAATGATCACATACACAATCTTGCTTAGCATAGACTCACTGCTAGCAGATGGTACATAAAAATTGTTAATGTACATTTGTGTATCTTATATTCTTTTAGAACAGGTAATTAGAATTAAACACAAATACTTTTAAGTTATAAATACTTCATCCTGTTCACATCAATAAAATAAGTATTGAATATTTTTTTCTTTGCTATCTATTTCAATAATTTTATGTATGCTATAACACTGTCACAGGATTCAATTTTTAAATATTCTAAATTATAGTGATTTCTAGAGGATAAAAAAAAGTTCAGTTGACTGAAAATCTCTTGAATCTCCATTTTCTAAATACATTTATTTCAGACTTAAATACTTTAAAAATATTTTATACCAATATTTACACCAGATATTATATGTTATTAAGCCCAAATAGATATCTTCTTTCATAATTAGATCTTTTGCAATTCATCCAAAAGATTATTTTATTACTATAAGTATGCATATTTAAATATATACAGTATGTATTTAATTATATAAAAACAAACAACCCTTCAGTGTTTGAAAAATATGAACAATCCAGAATTAGAAATTGTTAGTTTGTATTTTATTGGGTTATTTATTAGGTGCTTGTTGAATTATTAGGTGTTTCAAAATAGTCTTCCTCAGATATTGAAAAAATAGTTCAATAGTTCAAGATAAAATATAACAATGAATCTCTAACCAATATATAAAAATTAACATTAAAATATGCAAATTGCTACAATGTGACTTTTATCATATATCTATGATAATGGAAAGTCAATATCATTTATCAGGTGTTTAATGTACATGTTAAAAATTAATTTTAACTACCACAGATAATAAACAGCATATTATACTTAAGAATTATTGTTCATCAATAATTTCTTGGCAATGGTAATATTGCTGTTTTGAGTGATTTCTATGAAGTAGAAACAGTACTTAAATAAAATTCCAAGAAAATTATTTTAAAATTGTATTTAGTATGCACTCTGAATGTTTCACACACATTGTCTTTCTTATGTGTGTTTGAGCACTTAAGGTTTATCTTTATTTACTGGCAAATGCACATAATACATAATTCATACTTTTTTAACAAAAGCAGTATTGCTAAGATTGTTGTTGGGTGGATGTGGGGGACAATTATTAAATATACAAAGACTTAAAAACATGGTGAGCCATCTTGTAAAATGTTGTAAAGAATAAAGTACACATTATATATAGCTAGAATCAGAAGTATAGTGTGGTCCTAGCCAGTAAGTTAAGTCTAATAAGAAGGAAATTCTTTATTATACAAACTTGTTCATTTCAGTTCATTACAGATCCATGTATTCAAGTAACACACAGATTCAAAACGTGGGAATTCTTAACTTCTTAAAAATGAAGTTGGCTTTAATTGAAATATTAATAAACATCACTACTGAAGTATAGAGCTCTTCATGTGTTCACCCTTTCATTGAGAAGTGCAGAAACCAAACTGTGGAAGAGTATTCATAGACACAGGAATATTTTCCCATTCACAATATATATGCTTCTCTTACATATGCAGAATACTGTTAATTTTCTCAATGAATGAAATAAGTCCCTATTTAGTTTATTATTGTTACAGCTTTTTGCTAAACTAATGGTTTCAATGTGAGACACTTATAGGATTTAATTCACTAGCCTGGGTTTTCTATGTCTTGGTTTTCCTTGATTTTATTTCAAGTATCCATTAAGGTATCAAAGCCAAGATTTATTTTATGAGTTTGTTGTCAACAAGCTGCTTCCTCACTGGAGGATTCCCTGGATGGGTTGATTAGGTTTTGTAAAATCATTCTCCAATATGTCATGTTTAGTATGCTTCTCTAATCAAGGTGGATGATTTTTCCCACTTGATGATGGTATTTTTCCAATGGAAAATTATTATAAAAAAAAATAAAAGTTTCCCAATTATTTTTGAAGAAAGTAAAAAAAAAAGTTGATAATATTTATTTATACATATATTTATTCATTTATTTTAATTCCTTAAAAAATAAACATTCTAAAGGCTCCAGTGAACTATAAAAATTAAGAAGAAAAAAAGAATGGGTTTTTGAAGGAGTGATGATTATGTCCAGTACCTGTCGTTTAAATGAAAGTTAGCATTTGGAGTCTTTTAAGGTTAGAGTATAAAATGTCTCCTGCAGTCTCGTGGTTGAAAGCTTGGTCTGCAGCAGCTGCTGCTGCTCTTGGGAAGTTATAGTCACTTTGGACAATCTTCCTGAAAAAAGTATGCTGTTCTCTCTATATCTGTCTCTCGGTTTCTGTTTTCTGTCTCTCTCTGTCTCTGTCTGTCTGTCTGTCTCTGTCTCTCTGCCTCTGCCTCTCTCTCTCTCCCCCTTGCCCCTCCTCTCTCTGTCTCTATCTCTATGTACTTTCCTCTGTTTTTCTGTCCTACCCGTCAGTTCATCTCCCAAATCCCTTCTCTCTTTTATTTTTTTTAATTATTCTTATTTTTATTTGTTTGATACTTTATTTACATTTCAAATGTTTCCCTCTTTCCAGATCTCCCCTTTGGAACCTCCTTATTTCCTCCCTTCTTCCCCTGCCTCTATAAGGGTATTCTGTCACCCACCCACCTACTCTTGACTTCCCTCCTTGGCATTTTCCTATATTGGGGCATCTAACACCCTCCGACCCAAGGCCCTCTCCTCCCCCTGATGGCTAACAAGTCCCTTCTTTCTTCTCTCTCCTTCTACTTCACCCCTCGTGTAGATCACTATTGTGGACAATCTCACAGAGAAACTTTTAGCTTACTTTTCATATAGCAGTCAATGTGAGTTGCTAGAAATCTCAGTTAACAAGAATTCAGATAATGACAAACAGCACATTAATCATGGAGTTAATCACTCTACATTTGAGATTTCTGCTGATGTTCACATAGAGAACTGGAATAGAATTCTGGATTTTGAAATTTTTTTGGTACACAGGTAATACTTAATCTGTATTTTATATTATGCATTTGAGTATGTTCACTGCATGCATTGACTTGCACCATGGATGTGTGGAGTTCACAGAACTCCATGTTAGAAAAGGTCTGGGATTCTCTAAAATTGTAGGGACAAATGGGACTATCAGCTGTAATGTGCCTTCTGCATGAGTAACTAAGGATCTCTTAGCCAACAATACATAAAATCTTAACAGGAAATGCCATGAGTAGATGGTCTATGTGATGTATTTGGCGATAATTTGCTTTACAAAACAGAAAGATAAAAAGACAAAAATGATGATGAATTCTCTCCTTCAAAATGGGGAAAGGATGACAAATACTGTATGAAGTCAGGTCTTACAGCTATGTAAATTTCAACATGCTGTATTTTTTGAGCACTGTTGATGTATATGACAACTATGGACCAGGATGATGTCTGGAATGTTAGTATACATCATGTAGATATCCCTGTTTGTGCCTTTCATATCTGGAATGCAATTCAGAATTTCATGAATCAATTTTTTGATGAAGAAAGATGAAACAAACCATGTATGCTGAAAGTTTCAGTATGTTTAACTAGCAAAAGCCAGATGGCGTGGTATGGTTTTTTAATAACTGTGGAATTTTGTGATAAGGTCTGGCATGTATTTAGATAACATAACTGAAATAAACAGGGTCTGTACACTTCAAGCCTTACCTTGCTATTTGCTAAGCAGACTTGAATAAAATAAAAACAGAGATAAAAGCACTTAGGTAGGTATGTCGCTTTGCAATTACAACAGGAATTTACTTCTTTAGTAAGGATATTGCTAACAAAATTCGATATTATTGAAGGGAAGATATTATCTGTGATAGAATGTTAGGAATGGGAGGCATCGTACACTTGAAGAGGGTTCATAAAAATGCTGTAGCAGTAAGCAGCATGGAAATAAATTTGAATGACGAAAGCAGAAATACAGACAGGAAAAGGAGGTCATGTGGTAAAAAAAAAATCTGAATGACTGACCACTCTACTCACATAGGGCCCTGAAGAGATGAAGAGGCTGTCACTTGGGAAATAAGCAGTTTTCCAACCATTCGAGTATCAATACCTCACCTTAAATTTAAGATGTAATGTAATGCCATTTAAGATGATAAGGGAAAATGCTTTTGTCTAACAAATCATCTTATCTGTACTGATAGCATTATAAAATTAGATAGAAATGAGGAAGAACGAGTAAAATATTAAGGTAAAAATGAGAAAAACTGTAGTAAGAGAATGACTAAATTCACTTTCTCCTGAAACAGGGAAACACAAGGTCAGGATATCTATTTGGCCATCTGTTGAATCAAAGTTGCTCTCCCCTTTTAAAGGCTGACCCACAACATTTGCATGAATTCAGAGTTTTTCAAGCAAAGCTTGACAGATGCAAACCGAGTTTGTGTGACTGTCAAGACTCCATGAGTAGAGGGCTTGAAAGGACCATGCTGCTGAGAATAATCGGAGCAGAAGGAAGGAGAGCAGAGGGCCGAACAAGCTCTAGTCAGTGCTGCGGATGCAAAGCCCTCAGACACACACACTGAGAGCGGTGTAGCATATTGATTTTCTCACTTTTCAACTAAGTGACTTGGATTACTAATTATGGGATGTGTCCTGGACTCAGGGGAGACATATATTGAAGATTCAAACAAAATAAAATTTTCCTCCTTTACCCACCAAAAATGATTATATACAATAGAGGTAAACACACACACACACACACACACACACACACACACACACACATGCAGACCTGCAGACTTACACACAAGTACACAAATGGACACACAAGCACACAAATGTACACACAGACAAGTAAACATTCTTGAACACACTGAATGAAGTGCCTGAACTTGGAACAACTTTTGCTACAGTCACTGTGTTTCATTACACTTTTAAGTATTCATTTCTATGATTCTATAGTAAAATTTTATCATAGGCCCTATCTTTAAGTAGCACTACTGTATTGTTTTTAAGCATTGTTAAGTTTGTATATGAGCATTGCAAGTGTTTAGGATATTTTTAACTTGATATAACACTGCAGCAAATATTTACATACAACCATATATTGTGTGGTTAAATTTTATTACCTATCATGAGGTAATACTACCTTATAAGTCCAACCATTCAATTTCACATCTATTATCTCTGTTATGTTCTTTTTCCCCTAAATTTTAGCTTTATACTTTTAGTATTGCCTCTGTGGTTTATGGTGGTTTTGAATGTCTGGTAAAGATTCTACCTCTTTATTCGATTCCTCTTGTGTAATTACTAAAATGTTTTCTCGTAGAAACACATTGTAACATTGTATCTGGGAAAAACCTCCTACCAGATAATTTGCGACTCTAATTAGTGATCCTAATCTAATATTCTACTCTAGTATTAGAGATATTCTTCTGCTATATAGTTGTTTGTATATTTGAACCTAACATGCACCATAGAATTGTCTGATTATCATGTTTCACCTTAACTTTTTCTAGTTTACCTTATATTGCATTCAAAGTTTTAATGATTTGGGTTTACATATATACTTTTATATACAAAATTTTTGTATTGTCTTATTCTGGAGCATCGACTATGGAGAAACTTAAGATTCTCCTCACTCCACCTCCCAAAGACTGAGCTGACAATTGTGCACAATCAAATCTGGCTTAAATTGCTATTCTTCAGTGAATATCGTATTGTATGAAAGTACACACCCTATTAAAATACTCCCACAGACATAGCCATTTATCATTTCTGACTCTGACTGGTATAAGACAGGCATATAAGCCTATTTACATCAATGGGAAATTAGTAACTTCTTCTTCCCCTGAAGCTCTAACTATTTTAACCGTAAAATAATGTAGTTTGATGTAAAAGGCTCCCCATGCCTCTTGTATCTAAACACTTGCTCCCAGCTGGTGGTAACATTTAAGAAAGTTGTAGAAGTTATAGAAACTCAATCTTCACCAGAGGAGGTATGTCACAAGTGCTGTGGAGTTGTTAGACTTTAGGGCTAACAGGCATCCCCCACTTTCTGGGTACTTTCTGCTTCCTGGTTGTTGGATATGTGAACAGCCAGGCTCCTGCTGCCAACTCTTTCTGCCATGATGACCTTTTCCCCTTGAAAAGTAAGCTAAAATAAACCAATCTTTTGCTCCACTATGAACAAAGGATCTCATACAGAAAATGTTACCCTATTCAGCTATGTTTACTTTCTTTTTTCTTACCTTCTCTTAATTTCTATTGTATTTCTGTCCATTCAATATTCTATTTTGTATTTTAATGTCTGTCTTACTTAGGATTCCTTAACCAATCTCTTCTAATAATCCCTAAAAGTATGATTTAACTTTCCCAATAAAAAAACAAATCAAACTATTTAATTTGTCATCTCCTTTTCCAGCTCTCAGAAGGATTACCATTAACTTCTAGAATCTTCTATTGTGGGAAAGAAGTCAGTTATCACTGAGCTTGATGTTACTGTGTGGAGACTTTCTTTCATTTATTGTCAATTCGAAGAATTTTCTCTCAAATCTGTGCTTTCAAATAGGATCTCTGGAAACATTGTTTCCTCTGTTCCCTATGGCTTTTACAATCTTTCTAATTCTTGTCCCTCATCCTTCCTTGAACCCTGTAGGGATGCATTTGATGAAGACATCCTATTTAGAACTGAGCATTCAAAATTTTCTCATTTTCTTCATATTGTCCAGTTGTGGGTCTCTGCGTAGTTACCCTTTGAAGAAAGCACTTTTGTGTTGAATGCTGAGTGAGGCACTACCATTTTGGTATGGCAGACTGCCATTATGGGCCAACTTATTATATCTCTTTAGTAGCAGAAAGTAGTACTGGGTTCAGTCTTTCCTCCCAGGGGTGTCTGGTACACCAACTTGGAGAGGTCAGGGCAAAGTCCAGAATGGGTGTGGCATGAAGTCAGCTTCTTCCCTCCAGAGCTTCAGAAACTGCTCCATGGAAGGCCAGGAGGGATAAAGCAGAATTGCTTTAAGGACAGAAATGCCAAAATAGTTTTACAGCTCTTAGAAAAACAAAGTAAGGAGGTTCTGCTATCAGCACAGTGCCTTGGGTCCAGGGTCTTACTGTAGCTGTGGCAGTTGTGGTAAGGTCTGGGGACTACACTCTGATGCTAGCTTCTTTGAGAGTCGTGAGCATGGCCAGGCAGGTGGGTCCAAAGGTCCAACAATGAGAACTTCTGAGAGAAATAGTCTTAAGCTAAGTATTACAGCTCAGTATGAACTGCCAATCTCAGATGATCCTTCGTGAAATAACTTGGGCGCGTTTTATTCCATGTGCGCAGAGACCGTATGAACTTCGGGGAGAGGGATGGGAATTTGGGGGTAGATGTTTTCTATGGACTGACACTAAGATTCTATTTGCATGAGCTAGATAGAGTTCCAGGTGCCGTGCTATGTGATTGACTACCTGTGACTACTTGTTTGAGTAGTCACATCTGGTTACATACTCTGAGGCAGGCATGAAAACTGGGAGGGAGCTACTTCCACTCCTGCCTGTCTCAAGCTTTGAGATTTCTCAGATTTGAACAAGCTCTACCTCATCTGTTCCACGCCACTTCATTGCCAGTTCCTCTTGTGACACTGTCCATCTGCCCGACAGAAGAATAATATTTGGTTTCCCCTTAGGTTCATGACCTATCTAGTTTCAGGTTTTTGAACAGTCCAGGGTAATTCTCATGCCCACTAGTGGATGGGCAAATACAAAATAAACACAATGGTAATTTTATAGACTTTTATTTCATATTGCTGTTTAGATAGCTTTGGTTTCATCATTTTATTTTTGTTTTGCTTGTTTTACTTTAAATTTTGTCTGTTTGTGTTTACTTGCTTGTTTTATTTTTTTTTTTTATTACTTTTTGTTAAATTTGGTTTTGTTATTTTGGTTGCCTCACATTCACTATATAGAACAGCCTGGCTTCAGTCTCAGGGAGATTCACATGCTCATGTCTCTCAAGTGCTGGGATTAAAGGTGTGCACAATTAATACCTGATTGGTCTTACTGTTTTTTTTTTTTTTGTTTGTTTGTTTTTAATTGTGTTTTAAGTTTTCCAATTAATGTTTTTATGGTGTGTGTATGTGTGTGTGCTCACACATGCACTTCATATGTTTGTTTGTTTGTTTGTTTGCTTTGTTTTGTTTTTTATTCTGGTTTGTTTGATTTTATTTGTTTGCATGTTTTATTTCTAAACAGGAAAAATGGCATGAAGTTGTGTTTGTAGGTAGTTGTAGCATCTTGAAAAATCTGAGGGAGGGAATCTCTGATCAGAATTTATTGTATCAGTCAAAACTCTGACCCATAATTGTTCCTGTTTGAGAAAACTACAGAGATGGAAATGGGGATGAGCCTGAGGAAAAGGAGGTCCAACAACAGGCTTAAAGAGGGATCCAGCACAAGGGGAGGCCCCAAGGCCTGACACTATTTCTGAGGCTATGGAGCACTCACAAAAGGGACCTATCATGACCGCACTCAGGAAGACCCAACAAGCAGCTGACAGAGTCAGATGCAGATATTTGCACCCAACCAATGGACAGAAGCTGCTGACCCCTTTGGTTGATTTAGGAAAAGGCTGAAAGAAGCTGAGGAGGAGGGAGACCCCGTAAGAGGACCAGCAGTCTCAATTAATCTGGACCCTGGAGATCTCTCAAACACTGGACCACCAACCAGGCAGCATACACCAGCTGATATGAGGCCCCCAATACATATACAGCAGAGGACTGCTGGATCTGTGTTCAGTCAGAGATGATGCACCTCACTCTCAAGAGAGTGGAGGCCCCAGGGAGTTTAGAGGTCAGGGGGTGGGGACATCCACGTGGAAACAGGGGGTGGGGAGGAGGTATGGAATGTGGAACAGTTGGGGAATGGACAGGGGTGGGGGATAAAATCTGAATTGTATAAATATTAATTAATTAATTTTTAATAAGAATTATGGAGACAAATTATGGAGCAGAGACTGAAGGAAAGGCCATCCAGACACTGCCCCACTTGGGATATATATATATATATATATCCCATATATAGCCACCAAACCTAGACATTATTGTGGATGCTGGGAAGTGCTTGCTGGTGGAAGCATGATAAGCTGTCTCCAGAGAGGCACAGACAGAGCCTGACAAACACAGAGACAGGTGCTCACAGCTAACCATTGGACTAAGCATGGGGTCCCGGATGGAGGAGTTAGAGAAGGGACAGATGGAGCTGAGGGGGTTTGTAGCCCCATGGAGGGAGCAACACTGTCAACTGGCTAGACCCCTGGAGCTCCCGGAGACTGGACTACCAACCAAAGAATACAGATGGAGGGACCCATGCTGTTGGCCACATATGTGACAGAGGAGGGTCTTGTCGGACATCAGTGGAAAGAGAGACCCTTGAGCCTGAGGGTGTTAGATTCCCCAGTGTAGGAGAATGCTAAGGAGGGAAGATGGGAGTGGGTGGGTGGGGGAGCACCCTCATAGAAGAAGGGGGAGAGTGATGGAATAAGGGATTTTCAAAAGGGAGACCTGGAAAGGGGAAAACATTTGAAATGTAAATAAAGTAAATTTCCAAGAAAAAAACATTTATTGTATGAAAAAATGTTTTTAATTTTATATATATATATATTCTATTTATACTTCATGGTATTCTCTAAAACTCTGATCCTAATTCCAATACATTTCCTCACTTATGAAATCAAAAATTATATCCATTTTTAAATTTTGTTTCTACACATTACTTTCCATTTAAAAATTTTTAAACTATCTGACAGATCAGTTTGATACTTTCTAGTAGCCTTCTACTGTGCCAAACTTCTTATTTTAAAAATAATCCTTTGTCTCTTTGCAATGAGTTTTGTATGTATTCTTTATTATGTTCCTATGATCATTGACATTCCAAATAATTATTAAATTGAAAATTATTTGCCATACACAATTGATTACATTTATAATTATGTAAACCTATGTGACACATCAGGCATTTTGTAACATACTGAATTGCCCATTTTTCCCTCCTTCCATCCTCCTCTTCTTGTTTCATATATGTCCTGTATTTCATAATGAATGTCTGATTCTTTTGTGGACTGATCCTTTCCTTTCTTCATTTAAATACATTTTATCCATCCTCCTGTTTGTTCTTCTTAACAGAATACCAGTCTCTGGCGTTGTTTAAAAATACTGCTGCTTATTTTTAAACATTTTTCTTCTCTAGTCATAGAATATTTCTAAAGAGGGTAATATGAAATCATTAATTTGGAAAAGTCATTTGTACTTCATCTACATATTTTTTCTAGACATCCATTTCCAAGTAGGAAAGGTATTTACAAATACTATTAAGGATATAGGCTAGAGAAAGAGGTCTTTGGTGTTTCTGTTCTATTTAGACCCACTATTTCTTTTTCTTTTTCTTTTTTCTTTTTTTTTGATACTTTACTTACATTTCAAATGTTTCCCCCTTTCCAGATCTCCCCTTTGGAACCTCCCTATTCCCTCCCCCCCCCCGCCTCTATAGGAGTATTCCCCACCCACCCACCCACTCTCATCTTCCCTCAATGGTTGGCATTCCCCTATACTGGGGCATCTAACACCCTCAGGCCCAAGGGCCACTCCTCCCCCGGATGGCTAATAAGACCCTCCTTTGCCACATATGTGGCCAGCACCATGGGTCACTCCATGTGTATTCTTTGGTTGGTGATTCAATCTCCGGGAGTATAGAGGGGTAAGGCCAGTTGACACTGTTGCTCCCTCCATGGGGCTGCAAACTCCCTCAGCTCCTTCAGTCCCTTATCCAACTCCTCCATCTGGGACCTCACACTCAGCCCTACAGTTGCTGTGAAGTGACTCTTGGGTATTCCAAACTTTTGGGCTAATAACCACTTATCAGTGAGTACATACCATGATCATTCTTTTGTGACTGCGTTACCATGCTCAGGATGGTATTTTCAAGTTCCATCCATTTGCCTGCAAATTTCATGAAGTCATTGTTTTTAATAGCCAAGTAGTATTCCATTGTGTAAATGTACCACATTTTCTGTATCCATTCCTCTGTTGAGGGACATCTGGGTTGTTTCCAGTTTCTGGCTATTATAAATATGGCTGCTATGAACATAGTTGAGCATGTGTCCTTATTACATGTTGGAGCATCTTCTGGGTATATGCCCAGCAGTGGAATAGCTGGGTCCTCAGGTAGTATTATGTTCATTTTTCTGAGGGTCTGCCAAACTGATTTCCAAAGAGGTTGTATCAGCTTGCATTCCCACCAGCAATAGAGGAGTGTTCCACTTTCTCCACATTCTTGCCATCACCTTAGTTTTTGATCTTAGCCATTCTGACTGGTGTGAGGTGGAATCTCCGGGTTGTTTTGATTTGCATTTCCCTGATGACTAAGGATGTTGAACTTTTTTTAGGTGCTTCTTGGCCATTTGCTTTTCCTCAGTTGAGAATTCTCTGTTTAGCTCTCTTCCCTATTTTTTGTTGGGGTTATATGGATCTCTGGAGTCTAGCTTCTTGAGTTCTTTGTATTGGACATAGGATTGGTAAAGATCTTTTCCCAATCTGTAGATTGCCATTTTGTCTTATTTACAGCGTCCTTTGCCTTACAGAAGTTTTGTAATTTCATGAGGTCCCATTTGTCAATTCTTGATCTTAGAGCATATGCCATTGTTTTTCTGTTCAGGAACTTTTCCCCTGTGCCCATGTGTTTGGGACTTTCCCCCACTTTCTCTTCTATTAGATTTAGTGTATCTGGTTTTATATGGAGTTCCTTGATCCACTTGGACTTGAGCTTTGTACAGGGAAGTAGGAATAGATCAATTTGCAATCTTCTACATGTAGACACCCAGTTGAACCAGCACAATTTGTTAAAGATGCTCCTTTTTCAAAGGAGTTTTAGCTCCTTTGTCAAAGATCAAGTGACCATAAGTGTGTGGGTTCATTTCTGGGTTTTCAGTTCTATTCCAATGATCTACCTGCCTTTCACTGTACCAATACCATGCAGTTTTTATCACTACTGCTCTGTGGTACAGCTTGAGGTCAGGGGGCTGATCCCCCAGAAGTTCTTTTATTGTTGAGAATTGTTTTTTCTCTTCTGTTTTTTTTTTTTTTTTTGTTATTCTATATGAATTTGAGAATTGCTCTTTCTAACTCTATGAAGAATTGAGTTGGAATTTTGATGTGGATTGCACTGATTCTGTAGATTGCTTTCGGCAGGATGGCCATTTTAACTATATTAATCCTGCCAATCCATGAGCATGGAAGATCTTTCCAACTTCTGAGGTCTTCTTATTTCTTAACTACCTAAATGTGAACAGTCCTATAATATCACTCAGCTTCATTTTTCTTTAGAATACAGTGGAAATAGAAGTATGTTCCTTATGAATGCTTAAAAGAACTACAGACTTCTTTTAAACCAAATAAAGACATACCTTAAATATGGTTTTCTTATCTTCAAATCCTTAGGTTCATTTTGCTTAGGAAATGTAACAAAAATGTAGATGAAAAGCTATAGGAGTCATATCACTGTCCCAAGTCATCAGAAATTCAACATGTATAACATAAAATGTAAGCCTGTTTCTAAGTCCTGTTATTTCTATGATTCTTCAGTTATTCTGCCAGAATTGTAGAGACCGAAATCTTTCTTCATGTTTCACATAACCATCAGTGTATCTGGAAAAATTAGAAAAGTAGGCTGCAGTAAGACTCTCAGCAGACCCCTTCCTTATTTTGCTACAGTGTTTGGATATCCCACTGTATTTGCAAACAGGAGTGACAGTATTACTTCAGTCATTTACTTAACAAATGATTTTGTGCATTTTAACTGGGTGGGTACTTCTCAAGATGCTGGAAATACAGATGCAAACAAAACCATTTGTTACCATAAAGCTAAAAGACACTTCTTCACCTTCTAATTGTCATCTAGACTGCTCCTGGAGAAGAAAATCCCCAGGGATTTTGTTGAAACAAGTGCAATGTTAAATAGTTGTTTGTTCTTGCTAAATTGGATAATATGCTACTTTATGCAACGTCAGAAAGAGCATATGGTCTGTCTGAAGGCAAACTATCTCATTGCAATCTTTACTGGCCATATCACACACAGAGACAAAAAATAAAACCATGATACATTTTGGTACCATATTTAACCATGTTTTAAATAAACAATGATATTTTCAAGATCGTAAGTGGTCTTACCTAGGTGGGCCATATATGTGCCAGGTAATTTATACAGATATTACAACAGCAATTAATCTTATTTTAAAAAGTAATATTGCAGCTAACATTCATCATCTAGTCTCTTTATCTGTATTTTCCCTTAACCAGATGACAAGACAAACACTGGAATTGAAGCAGGGCGTTCAAGAACTGAATTCAGTAAACACAAAAGAAGGGATGTAAAATAGAAAGGAAGATAGAAAGCTTATATGGTAATGATGCCTAAATGTGTTAACTACTATTTCCGCGGAGGCCCATGGACTATGTCTGACAGACTTGATGGAATCTGACTCAAGGGGTAAGGAAACCTGGGCATTTCATCACTGATTCCCAGCAAGCTGTTCATTGAAGATTGCATTCTGGAAACAATATTCTGAAGGACAAAGTAAGACTTCAGAAGAGACCTGTAGTGATGATCAGCAATAGTGATCATTGTAGAGTGTTTCTGGCTGAGATTTACATATGCACACACACAGAAGCTGCTGTAAATATACATGTAGTATTTAATAAAATATTTTTAAATATTTCACAGCTTAATATGCTGAGCATTATCATTACAAATTTATCATTTCCTATTTAAAACTGAAAATTGAAATTAAGAGAGATTTAATAATTGTCCATGACAGTATGAATAACAAATGATTGTTGACTTTTCAGTTGACAGATGTTGTTTGCTGGACCTGAACTGAGATCTAAGTACCGAAAAAATGAGGCTAACCTATAGTCTAATACTGTAGACAAACTTACTTTAGTTTTAGTGTATTTTTATACACATATGTAACAAAAAAGCAACGACCTAAGGAAGGTTGTTTTAATTTAGAAAAACATGATCAGAAAAACGTGTAAATAAATGCCAGTAAGTATATACTTGATATTAATAGAGCAGCCCTTTCCCAGAACTTTCAAAGGATAGAGTAATTGACACACAATTGCCTGGCACCTGCTGTAGGTAATATCTGGGAAAGCATGACAACAAAACAGAAAACCATATCCAGATTCAGGGTAGACTGATCAGATTGGGTTCTATAGCTTTGTTCTCACATCCGTAAACTTTTCTTATAAAGTGAATGTAAATGTTTGTTACGGGAGGCATGAAGTTACGTCCAAAAATAATCCAGGGAATGAAATGCACCTGTAGTAAAAGACCTTCTGCAATGTTTTTGTTGTTGTTGGTGGTGGTGGTTTTTTCCTGCATCATCTTTCACAATTCCCTAACACATTGTTCACAAGGGGTCATTCTTTTGACTGTGCTCCAATAAAAAGGAATCTGAATTGACATTCTGACCTCAAAAATTCAAGTTTTCCAAAACACCTGGAAGTTTCTATCTGGCTGAAAAACAAAGTCAATGAAGTCTGTCAAATCTCAAATCTTCTTACTGACATGTAAATGTATGTTTCTAACAGCTTATCAGTTTGTTCTCAGAATCTATCTCTACGTCAAATGTCAAAGTATCTTAAGAGTCATAATATCTTCAACTAATCATCCCTATGAACTCATTTTTATCTAATAAACTGTGATTTGGGTAACATCTTGTTTTAAAAATATTTACATTATACAAATTGGCTTTCAGGTATCAAAAGTCAAGCAATTATTTTATAACTAATTCTCCTCTTAGGTACTGCCCATGGTGAGCTCATTGGTTCACAAGTCCACCTTATTATTTCACAATAAGGTTAAAGCTTGATCAGAAAGCAAGAAGAAAGTACAGCTGAGACCTTTGCTGGAAAAGGTGAAGGGAAAATTAAGCAAGAGACTTGTAACAAAGAAAAAGAGTCAAACAAGCAGCTGTCTCTTACTGTGTTTGCTGGTCTTCTAAGAAAAAGATGGACTTTTTGGAGAGTGTTTTCTTGTTAGATTCTTCTTTTAATCCCTGAAATATTCGGCTAGATAACCATGTGGTCTACATGGTTTCATATTTAATCAAAACTACTAGTCAACTGTATCAAATAATGAGATGTTTTAATTACTCTGCCAAGCCAGGGAAATAGAAATCTCTGTAAAGTAGTCATAGACTGTTGGGGATCATGTATGTAGCCTGGCCTCTGAGTCACAGATGTCCAGGATCTTGCTTTTCAGTTTCTCAGGATCAGTCTCATACTCTGTCAGTACCAGAAGTACCATATTCTATATCTATAACCCAGGGCAAAAGATAATTTATGTGAATCTAAATTAATTTATCTTTACTGAAACTTGATGTCTATATACTTGTTTGAAAATTTTATTTCAAATCCTCCTTTGTTGTACATGCCTTTGAAAATGTTTATTGATCATCATAATTTAGTTTGATCCTCTAGTTACCACTCATACACTTACAGTGATCCTAAATACATCATGTTAAATTATTTTTGTTTGTGTATGGATAATTCATCTACATGCATTTCTCTGTACCATGTCTATGCCTGGTGCATTTGAAGGGCATAAGACAGCATCAGTCCCCAATAGGCCTGAGTTAACAGATAGATTTGAGTTTCCGTGTGAGTAATGGGGTGAGAATTCAGTTTCTTTCCTCTGTAGAATTCATTCAGTGCTTCTTAACCTCTGCGCCTTCTCACTGGACCCAAATACATTTTTAAAAATAATCTGCATTAACTGTAAGAACCAAAGGGGTGGCTATAAGCTTTGGCAGGGGAGGTAGGGATTCAAGAGACAGTAGCTGATAAGACCTAGAGGGATGAACAATAGTGGGGAAGGTGGTATAATTACACATCAAAGAAACATTTTGAAAATATATACAACAGATACATGTCTTTTTTAAAAAAATGCATTTCAAAATTTTAGATTAAAACCATTATAAATTATTTATGAAGTACAAACTAATATACTATACCATATCAAGAGACATCAAAACTTAAAAACTCTATCTTAATATTGACAGCTGAAATATAAATGCTCTCAGTGAGAAAGTGACGTAAATAACTTCTATCTGCAAAGCAAGCCCTCCAAATTCTCTATAGCTGCTATGCTATTCAGAAATAAGTAACTCAGCACTCTCAAAAACAGATCAGAATCAAGGAAAGAATATGTATAAATGTCACAGAATTCTACCTAGCCAATGCAATGTGAAAACATTAGATAGTAAAAGGAAACCAATGGATCACACACAAATATTTAAGAAGGAGTTACAACCCTCCATATAATAGTGTTAGAAGCATACCTTGCAGGCTTGCCCAGGTTAATTGAATACATAGCATCAAGAATCTTTGCTAAGGTAAATAACAGACCTTGGGCGACAATGGCATGTCAGTGTGGGTTCATCTATTGGTAGTCATAAGGTGTATCTGTTTCCTCTCTTCAAATTTGCTGGGTAAAGATAATGTCTCCTCTAACAAAATTAAGTGTATTCCAAACAAAATATGAAGGTCTCAGAAGAGTGTCTAACATAAGTTTTAGAAAGGTATGAAAATCAAAGTAGATTACTTTAGAAGAGACAGTTTATCTACAATTGATATGTCAATAGGTACTCTTTTAACAGAGAATTGCAGGCTTAGGCAAATAAATATAACTGTATCAGGGCATACTGGAATATTAGGCAGGCTGGTGAGGCCTGAGAAAATTCCATTGCTTGTCAGGATGAGAAAATATTAATGTAATAATATTACATTAATATTAAGAAATAAGAAATAGTAATAACTTAAGAAATAGTAAGAAAGGGTGTGTAGCTTGCACAAACCACATCAAATATAATTCTGGGAAACACCTTTAAAGGGATTTTTGCTAGATTCTGTGACTTATGCCAAAAGATACAAATGTTTTTGGAAACAAAGAGTGAGATGATGTAGCAGAGGATGGCCTTGTAGGGCTTCAATGGGAGGAGAGGCCCTTGGTCCTGGGAAGGCTGGATGTCCCAGTATAGGGTAATTGAAGGGCAAGGAGGCAGGAGTGGGTGGGTGGGTGCAGGAAAAACCTCACTGAAGCATGGGGAGGGAGGATGTGGTAGGGGTTTTCCGGAAGGGGACTGGGAAAGGGGATAACATTTGAAATGCAAATAAAGAAAATATCCAATAAAAATAAAAAAGACACTGTTTTGGAAAAATTAGTCAAGCATTAAAATGATTGGAGATCAAGGGTGGAAACAGATGAACACAACAGGAAGCTGTTGAAATAATGTATCTAATAGGATGGATTCAGGCAAGCATGGGGAAAATAAAATAAAACAAGCATGGGGAAAATAAAACTTTAAGCATCATCTCTGGAATATTGCCTATGATCACTGTTATTTGTACATGAAGGCTAGTGTCAAAAGTAAGAGAACGCAGCATTTATGTGGAAGCTTGGTAAAACCTAATATACATGTCTCTTAACTCATAGATCAATGACTTATTTTAATTTCAAAATATCACTTTCATATAAAAATTTGAAATATATCAAAAATAAAAATTTAAGAAATTAATTGCTGTGGTCATATAGTTATTTTGATATAGCATGTCCCTTTGCTGAACCTTTTCTTCCGGTTTCTTCAAACATTAGTATCAAGTTCACAGTTCACACTAGGTGGGTGTTCAAAGTTCACACTGGGTGGTAAATTATTTCCTTCATTAAAACAGTGTTGGGCATTTCTGTGCCCTGACAATAAAATTTACAACATTATTTTATTCATACTACTATATTTTTAATAAGATTTTCTTCTTAGGTAAAATCTACAATGCAGTTTTGGTTTTGAGAAAGAATCTCATTGTGAAGATGAAGTTAGCCTTGAAGGTGCATCAGTTTTTCGGCTTGTGCATTCTGAGTTCTGGAATTACAGAAGTGATCAGCTACTTGTGTCTTAAATTTCTTTTAGTACCGTGCAGACACAGCCTAATACACTGGAGTTCTTTCAGATGGAGAACAACTACACCTGGGGGGAAAGGGGAATGAAAGAGACACCTGGGAAGGTTCCAAATGTACCTTTTCTTAATAATTAGCACAGCACATATCTACTTAGCATCTCATAAATAATCATGGAGTATGTACTGAATGAATCATTATACTTTGCACTATCAGAGGTTAACAAGAAAGCAAAATGGTTTGCTTATTTTAAAAATGAGGTGTAAATGTTCTTAGGATATGCTATGACTGAAAAATAATGAAATGTAACCAATAGACACCATGGCAGTTTCAAAAACACTGATAGGAATAGATATATATGTATATATAAGTGTCACATCTGTCAAAACATCCTATGTTTATATAGTTAGAACATAACTATCTATATACATTTATAGTATGGAAAGAAAATGAATATGCATGCTGCATGTAATTGTACATTTACTTTTTAATGAATGCCTTTCTGTCAAAAATCCTGTCCCAATTTTCATTTGGCAGTATGAATTTTTATCTCATGTCTAATCTTTAAGAAAGAGGCTTATAAAAACAAAAACCAAAAACTTTTTTTTAAATCATCAACATGCCCTTAGAGCTTCTTCTGTCAATCTTGTCCATAACGTGTTTATTAACTAGGTTAATTTTGAAGATAACTTTCACGTGCCATTCTTGTATTAAGTCCATTCAAATACATGTTTCAAAACTACCAGGAACTTTAGAATCGCATCAATTGAAGAGAGATTGGGAAGTTATCCTGATGATTCCACAAGGACTTGTTCACCTCATTCCTTCAACACATTTCGTGGTTAGAGCTGCGCATTCTAAGATGGCTTATCTCACAAGGTTTTCATGTTGACTGAGACAGAAAGAATGGCTGAAATTGCAGAACCCTTGTCAGGATATGGTCTTTTGTCTCAGAATTTTTCACTGAATGATGGTCATAAAGAGAAAACATCACAATTTAATTGAAATTTATCTTTAAAAGTCAAGGAATATCACAACTACCATATTCAAAATAAATCATAAGAGCAGCTTGAGACAAGAAAAGAATAGGCATATTCAATATCTTGGTAAATAGGCTAAAAGTATAGAATGATATTCTTTTTATCATGATATTATGTTAGAAGAACTATGAATAATCAAAGTTACATTTTTACTGAACAGAATTTCTGATTCCTAATGCCCATGTGGCTTGGCCCTAGATTAGAGGCAGTGAGTGATTTGCTTTCAGGAGATGAAATAGTGTGTGGGAATGCTCATCAGCATCCAAGACGTAAGAATCTCAACTGTTCAAAATTCAGATCTATAGAGGTGCACGTGTCTCTAGAGTAACCTTATCCTGTGCAAACAGAACAAAATGGAACCTTTCTGTAACAACTTGACCCTCACTAAAGCTCCTGCTTCCATTAAATATTTTGCTGTAATTCCAAACCAAGGATTTGCAACTACATTTCAGGCTGGTCATTTTCCTGCCTAATTTTGCTATCCATTTTTAAGACCAACTTTCTCTCTTTGCAAAATCAAAGAGAGGCCCAGCAAACAGCTGACCAAGATGGATGCAGATACTTACAACCAACCAGTGGACTGAAGTCGGGACCCCTGTGGTTGAATTAGCAAGAAGAAGTTGAGGAGAAAGACCCCATAGGAAGTCCAGCAGTTTCAATTAACCAGGATCCCTGAGATCTCTCAGATATGAGCCACCAACCAGGCAGCATATACCAGCTGATATGAGGCCTCTGATGCATATACAGTAGAGGACTGCCTGGGCTGACCTCAGTAAGAGAAGATGCACCTAACTGTTGAGAGACTTGAGCCTCCAGGGAGTGGGAAGGCCAGGCGGATGGTGGGTGGAAGGGAGTGGGGACATCCTCTTGGAGACTGGGGTGGGAGGTGGGTTTAGGGTGTGGAAGTGGAGAGGAGGAATGGGATTAGGAACTAATTGGAGGATTGGAGGGCAGACCAGGAAGGCGATAACGACTAGACTGTAAAAAAAAATAAAGATTAATAATAATTGAAAGAGAGAGAGAGAGAGAGCGAGAGAGAGAAAGAGAGAGAGAGAGAGAGAAAGCATGGGGGAAAAAAAGAAGAACTGGTAAGGTTGTGTGAGCTGAAACCCTGTGAATTGAGAATGGGAGGAGTGGTGACAACTCCCTAAGGTGGGGGAGGGGGAATCAACAGCCATGAAGTTCTCTGGGAGGCACATGACAATCAATGACACCGCTGCCTTCCTGTATTTCTCTTTCCCTCAATCATTAAAATAAACTCTTTTTAAAGCATAATGCTTACACATTTTCCATTATGAGTTTGGAATTCAAAAAGTAATTTCTTTAGTTCAATTGCTAAACTTATGGTTTCCCTATTCCAAATATTTTATTTCTCTTTGGGAAATAGTAAATTCAGCATTTCAACTTTTGAATGGATTGGAAAAACAATGTAAAATGTTTGATTTTTTTTTTTTTTTAATATGTGGTTTGTGATTATGAAGAGGAAGGAGGGAAGGCCTGGAGGACAGAAAGGAGAGAAATGACGAGATTTTAGTAAAGACTTGAGAAAGAAGAGAATAAATGAGCTAGCTGAGAACAGATGAGCAAATGACTACACTAAGATATCAAAAGCCTTACTGGCTGCCAGAGTAGAATGGGTCAACTATGTGCAAATGGACTTATTTTGTGCCACACTTCCTAACAGTAAGAAAGAGTGTTTCTGATAATAAAGTTGGCATCTTGCAGTAATTACTCTTGCAGTAAGTGCGTTTAGACAGAATAATTAATTAAATTAATGAAAAAATAGAAATAAATAATTTAAAAAAGGTATCTTATAATAATTACTTTGAAAACAAGTGCATTTAAACCCAAGAATCATGCTTAAATAGGTATTTGGTTTATTTGTTTGTTTGTTTGTTTTCTATTGTGAGTTCTCTTCAAAGATTGAAATAATACTAAATATGCATTTATGGAAAGTGAGAATCCTCTGATGTTCAGTGCCACCCACATAGGATTGTGGAACTTTTCCTTTGATCTAGCCTCTGCCATGTGGATGTCATGACTATGCCTTACATTGGGGAAGTAATTTTGTCTCAATGGCCTTAGAACATCGACAGGTGTGTATCCACATATCCACTTGGAATGCACACTGCACACCTAGAGAAGCACACGATGCTTCTACTGCTGAAGCATTCACAGGCCCTACACGGAGAACTCAGAGTGGATGCTGCAGTGTTGCTAATGATCTTCCCCTCAGGTGTCAGGATGGCTTTGTTCCTGGCCTTGGGGAACATTATGGCTTACTGGAATGGGGCCTGAAAGAACAACTGCTTCTTGAGGCAGAGTGAGTACTAGTAACTCTGCTGAATACTTTATGTGACCATCTCTATGGTCTCTCTCTTGTTCGTTCAAAATAATCTCCAATTTAAGTGCAACTTTCCTTATCAAAGCTTTACTGTATTTCCTTAACCAAAGTGAAATAACACTTTGGTTATTTCAGTTTCTTATGGAAGTATAATTTGAAAGTCTATATTTTGTTTGTTTGTTTGCTTGCTTGCATGCTTGCTTGTTTCTAGTTTTTGTTTTGTTGGGTTATGATGTGTTAGATTTTGGAAATTGGATCCTCTGGACTCAGAACTGCTCAGTGGGTAAACACCAGAGATTTGGGAATAAAAATATGGCAGAAATCTTTAGACTTAGATGATTGTTTAGAATCTGCCTTAATTAGACATTAGATGTTTGTTTCCTGGCATTGAGTGGGTGAGCAGCTTGTTCTTTCATAGCCTTGTACCATGATGCTGTGCCTCACTGTAGCTTATGTTGGCCACAGACTGATACAGCTCAAGACATGATAAGCCTAGCTAAATCCATCTTCTTATGGGTTGCTTTTGGCAGGTGTTTGTTATTGTCGTGAAGAATTAGACACATGCACTAAATATTCTCCATTTATTAGATGAAAATCAAAACTCTAAATAGCTTGAAAAAAGCCATCTAGTAGTGAACAGCAAGCTGTGGACTTTTAAACCCAAGTCCACATTTATCTCATTTTCATTCCGTCTCGTGATGAATTTGGAAGACCTATTATTTAGTGAATCCATACTTCTTTAAAAGATGAAAATATGTTTGTCAGTGTATTTCCTCCTCTGGGAACATATTTATTTTATTTTATAATATGAACACTTGGGTATTAGTAAAATCATGAGCATTTGCCAATATTATTTATATAATGAAATAGTAATACACTTCCCCAAAACAGAGGTTTCAACTTAATCACATTGCATTCCTAAGAGATCATAAATAGATAAATCTCAGCAATTGTCACCATCCAGGCAAACTTCATAAGATGTTGTCAAAGGTCCAGAAAACTGTTAATCATGATAACAACTAACTTCTTTTAAAAGCCATCCAACTGACTTTAATGATGACTAAGTATATTTGAATGGAGAGAGTATCAAACACTTGTGCCTCTTGGCAGACTCTTTAGAGTGTAAGCTGAAAACAGCATCTTCTCAATAAGAAGAAACAACTTAATGTATTCCCTGAAATAAAAAAAATAATCAATATTCAAATTTATTTGCATTCAGAGAATAGAATTTTTAATTTTTTTCTGAGAAAATAATACAAAAAAATTATACATTAAGGATCAAGGAAGCAGAGTAGTAACATTATTAGTGTCTCACGCTAGAACTTACAAAGATGACTCTTTATACCTTCTAGTCATTGATGAAATTTAGGCTAAAGCAAACTAAAATTCAAAATCACATGTGTATTGTTCAGCATTTATCATTCAAGTCTTGAGACTACTGAACTTTTGTAACCATTTGCCTCGTGATGTAACCAGATTCTCATAACACTGGGTTCTTCTGTTTTTTTTGTCTTTTGATTATTTTTTGTTTTGTTTTGTTTTTGATTTTTGTTTGTTGTTTTTTATTTTTTATTTTTGGTGGGGACGACAAGGTGTTTCTGTATAATCCAAGCTATTCTGAAACACCTTCCATAGACCAGAAAATTTTAACATAGTTCTGTTCTGCAGGGTGAGTGCTACACTCTGCTCTGAAGAAACTTAGTAAATTTAAGAATATAATTAGGAGATGTGTGACATTTTTGTACAGAGATAGTGTTGGGATGGGAAGAAGCTGGTGACCTCTAGAATAGAAAATAAACAACCTCCAAGTAAACCCCAGCACACAAAGTGCACTGCTTTATCTTCCCCTAGAGGAGCTCTTCTAGAATTCATGTCTAAGAGGGAACTTTAAACTTTTTCCTACTGTGATTGACACTTAGTCATTAGCTTTCTGTCATGGTGTTTCCATCTTCAACATACATTTGCTAGTGCCACTCATGCTGTCCATTAAGAAATTCATTCTATTTTAGTGTTTTTAATGACTTATTTACTTTTATGTCATGTATACTGGTATATGTATGTATGCATGTTTGACTGTTTCATATCTCCTGGAACTGAACTAACAGGCAATTGTGAGCTTCCACTGGGTGATGGGAATTTAACCTAGACCCTCTGGAAAAGCAACAAATGCTTATAACTGCTGAATCATCTTTCTAACCCTCAGAAAATTAACTTTTTAAAAAACATTAGAATTCTAATTTTATATGTATGTGTATAAATATATATATATGTGTGTGTGTATAATATATATAACCAACATATATGTATATACATAAATATGTATATACACACATGTATATGTAATATATTTAAGATATGTATATTTTACAGCTATGTATATAGATATTTATACATGTATTCATATCTGTGCAAAATGTGACTATTTTCCTTATATCATTAAAAATAAAAATAAATATTCTGAGGACATTGTTCATCATTGGCTGATTTTTCCTAATGTTCAGCATGCTGTAAGGATATTCAGCTTTCACTCTATTTAATGTTTGGCTGTTTTGGCTCAATGACTGTTAAAAACTCAACATATCAACGGTTCTTGTCCTGTAAAGTAAATATAATTTCAAGCTTTTTTTTTTTTAAAGTCTTTTAAATATTGTCTTAGTCAGTGTTTCTATTCCTGTACAAACATCATAACCAAGAAACAAGTTGGAGAGGAAATGGTTTATTCGGCTTACACTTCCAATTGCTGTTGATCACTGGAACTCAAGCAGGTCAAGGAGCAGGAGCTGATGCAGAGGCCATGGAGGAATGTTGCTTACTGGCCTGCTTACTTTGGTTTGCTCAGATGGCTTTCTTATAGAGCTCAAGACTACCGGCCCACAGATGGTACCACTCACAAAGGGCCCTCCCCCCTTGATCACTAATTGAGAAAATGCCTTACCACTGGATCTCATGGAGGCATTTTCTCAACTGAAACTCCTTTTTCTGTGATAACTTCAGCTTGTCTCAAGTTGACACAAAACCAGCCAGTACAATTGACCCTTTGTCAACTTGACACAAAATTACATCACTATTAAGCCCCAACCTTTAATTTCTTATTCATCTTCAAGATCTAAATAACATTAAAAGTCCCACAGTTTTTGCAAACTCTTACATATCAAAATTTCAATCCCTTTAAAAATATTCAGTCTCTTAGAATTCAGTCTTTTTCCCATCAGAAATCTCTTAACTGTGGACTCCACTAAAATACCTTCTTCCTTCAGGAGTGAAAATATATCGGGGCACAGTCACAATCAAAAGAAAAATCAAACTCCAACAGTCCAATATCTGGGATCCACTCACAGTCTTCTGGATTCTTCCAAGGGCTTGAATCATTCTCCAGCTCTGCCCTTTGTAGCACACACCTTGTCTTCTAGGCTCCAGATGCCTGTACTCCACTGCTGCTACTGTTCTTGGTGGTCATCTCACAGTAATGGTATCTCCAAAACACTGCTGTCTTCTGCTGCAACTAGGCTTTACCAACAGGCTCTCATAGGCTCTCTTCATGGTGCCAAACCTCAACTCACCTACATGACCCCTTCAGTCCTGGGCCATCAATTGAAACTGAGGCTGCATCTTCACCAATGGCCTTGTGTGGCCTCTCACAGTGCCCAAGGCCTCAGCTGCACTTCATGACTTCTTCATGCCTTTAGAAACAATACCACCTGGGTGACTCTTACACATTACAAAGTCCAGCCACAGCACAAGGTACAACCCTAGCTATCTCTGGAACAAAGCCTCTGTGCTCTCAGAAAATACTTCTCAGAAGATTTCACCTCAATTATCTTGGTCTCCTCTCAGTCATGGCCAATTTTCCAGCTCCAGCTAACCAGCATCAATAGTCCCAGCAATGCAATAGTTTTGCTTTATTAGTCCTGGTATCTTGTAATTCACAACTGATCCTTCAGCCCCCGCTAACCAAAACCACAGAATTTTCACAGTAAAAATAGCAAAGACCCTGATAAGAGTCTTTAACCTTCCCTCTGAAATTTCACAAGCCAGGCCTCCATCTTCTGCACTGTTCTCAACATTATCTTCCAAGCTCCTACACAACTTCCCACAGAGCAGCACAAAGTTCCAAAGTCCTCCCACAGTCCTTCCCAAAACATGGTCAGGTTGTCACAGGAATACCCCACTCCTGGTACCTGTTTGTCTTAGTCAAGGTTTCTATTCCTGTACAAACATCATGACCAATAAACAAGATGGAGAGGAAATGGTTTATTCAGTTTACACTTCCAATTGCTGTTCATCACGAAAGGAAGTTAGGACTGGAATTCAAGCAGGTCAAGGAGCAGAAGCTGATGCAGAGGCCATGGAGGAATGATGCTTACTGGCTTGCTTACTTTGGCTTGCTCAGATGGCTTTCTTATAGAGCTCAAGACTACCAGCCCACAGATGGTACCACTCACAAGGGGCCCTCCCCTTTGATCACTAACTGAGAAAATGCCTTACTGCTGGATCTCATGGAGGCATTTTTTCAACTAAAACTCCCTTTTTTGTGATAACTCCAACTTGTGTCAAGTTGACACAACACCAGCCAGTACAAGTATTAACACTTTAAAAAAAAACTTTCTACGAATAAAACCCTCAGTGCAGTGAAAAAGACCTATCCATGTCACTCATTCCATGTTGTTTTATATTCTCCCATGTATAGGAATAAATCAGTGCATGGCTTCTGGGTGTGGATACTTGAGGGATACCTTGTGGACACCTGCTGTTTATGAATTGGCAGATGTAACAGTGAATCTTCTGAATTATATTTATAATTGTATATGGAAAGGCTGTTGAAATAAATACTTATGATAATCAGAGGAAGAATAACATACTGGAATTGATATAAGAGACAGATCCCCAATATCTACTCTTGTCAATAATCCTGGATGCACTGATCTGTAAAGGGTACACTATTATAATTTATGAGAGATAATAGAATTTTCTACATTGTTCTGAAATATTTGTCTGTGCCTGCCTTCTTCAATTTTGAGATCATGTATATCTGAGTTAACCCTTTTATGTTATAGAAAAGGTGCCAACTAGCAAAACCGTTAATTTTTTTTCTCACAAAAAAATAACTTTGGAGGAAACTGATAATATTTCAACTCTCTTAAGGAGCAAATCAGAATAAAGCCCAATTACTGAAAGTAAGAACTCAGTGCAAGTACAAGAGGTATATGGTTGATGGATTAAGGAAATATTAGGAAGATCCAAGTAATGTATTCTTCATGAAAGGAGTTTGTGATACTGCTTTGCTATGGCAGTTCTGACATCTGGAACCAACAGAAGGAGTAAAGAAATCTTCCCAAGTTGTACTTTCAGCTTTGGGTCTCTATTGCATGAATTTCCAGTAACTACATTTTCTTCCCAACAAAAGAAACAGCCTTCTTCACTTTATAACTACATGGTATTAGAGAAAAACAACTGAAAATATAATCACATGAAATTAAAAAAAAAAAAGGATGATTTTAGAGCACATTTTCAGAATCTTTGCTAAGTGCTTAGCTAGGTCAATACATAGTTTAATGTCTCAGAAAGTTAAAAATGTGTCCCCCCTCTTTATTTATTTTTGAAAGTGATTATATACCAGTTTTTGTTGGAATTAATTATTTAGAATAGCAGGTTGAAATATTGTTCATTGGTTCTACTTAGCACTTAAAAATAATTTTATAAACTCTTATTTTTAAAAATTAAACAATCATGTGCACTTTTACAAGAGAGTAAGAGTGAACAAAAGAGAGGGAAAGACAGAGACAGAGAGACAGAAAGAGATAAAGAGAGAGGGAGAGAGAGATAGAAAGAGAGAGAGAAAATAACTCTCTACTCTGTGGAAGGCAGTAGTCTCCAGGCGATTTTATACCTAATCGATGGTGAATATAATCTTTTTTTTTCTTACCTTAAAAGCACCAACGGGAATTAAAAGAATCACTGGTTCACTGATTAGAGAAAGCAATGTATCTGCATTACACCTCAATTCTGTTTTTTGCAGAGCTTTTATTGGTAGTCATTATTCTTGTGTAGATGAATTTTGTCACTATTTGGTATTGTTAGCCACCATAAAATAAGACAGACATGGATGGGCAAAGCTACTTCAGAGTGGAAATGAGAAAAAATGCTGTCTGGGGATAATGCATTCCTCACTCTGGCTAGTTATCAGGGCTCAGGGTACTTATAGGAATTATGTACAAGCTTTTTAGGTACTCACTATAACATGTACAGATTCCTAGATGTCATCTCAATGGATTGAGAAGCAAAATATTTACATATACTATAAATACCCTTTAATTCCACAGTGTTTTAGAAATACTGATTTTTTTCCATGCTCAAAAGAAGAAAGATTTTTGTAGTGTAACAACTTTCCACTTTGCAGGCGATTAGAGAAGACTATATTATGAAGACATGGACACTATATTATTTTACTTCTCCGCTGCTTTGGTAAAACATGGTCATAAGTAACTAAGGATATAAAGAATTTATTCCATATTGTACCTAGTTCATCATCAAGAGGAGTCAATTCAGGAACTTTTCCTATATCCTAAGCATATGATATCTTCAGTAACAGGTTGTTACCATCTAGTTATGAACAATCAGAAATAAGAATGGTCTATTTTGTTTTGACAGTTTCAGCTAGCTTTCTGATCATATCTTTAATGTTAGTTATTTTTTGAAACTGGCAGCAGTCTTAGCTTTCACTAGTTTGTAATTTATGATGGATTGAGAGTTCTGCCTTGAATGCTGCATTGATGTTATAGAAATCTGCTGGATAGATTAGTGATGCCTGTCATTGGAAAAAGAAAGGAAATCGAAAAACAATGTGATCTGGAAGTGATCTATGATCTGATGAATAGAAAAAGAGACCATTTGTTTTTATAAGGACTACAAGATTTTCTATTGTTAAAGCATTCATACATTAAAAATACTATCCAGTCTTATTCATATTCATTGTAACCAATACTATTCGTGCTATAACTGAGGTTAATACAAGGATTTTGATAACATGGAAATTAGAGCTTTACATCTGCCAGGAGGAGTCTGAGGAAAATATCAGAATATGGTAAACTTTGAATGTCTCTAGATTACATATAATGTAAGTAGGCAACAGGAAAGCAGTTTGTGAAAGTCATAAAGATCATAAAAAGAACACACACACACACATACATATTTCATATATATATATATATATATATATATATAAATTGGGCAGATAAATGAAGTTGCTCAAAAAAGGTTAATGTTATCACTAGACAGAGAAACTTTATATGAGTCAAAAATATAGTGATAGTGTCTATGATGCTCACTGTTTAATTTGAATCTTGTAGCAGTTTTCTACTGAGAAATGTCATACTTTCAAACTTCATGGACTTCTCATCTCTTTGATGCCTGGTTCCTTCCAGTCTCACATTCTTCACTGTAACTCCTTTCCTGCTTCCCAATGTTACTTTATACTATGGCTTTTCACACTTCTATGGATCTTAGTTACTCCCCAAAATCACCCTACATAAAGCCTAAAGCAAAAAGTCCATCTTCATGCTAGTCTATTGACTTTAAACAGAATCGCACAATCAGTTCCCTTACCAGGCTAAGTACCTTCATCACTCTCCTTCAGCTATCTATAGTTTTCTCCTTACCTCTTTAATCTTCAGACATATTGTTATATATAGTATATTTCTCTATTGAAATAACACCATTGCCACAGAGGATTCTAAAAGGCTTTCTAGGCAGGACAAATCATGAAAAATAAGAGTAGACAGAATCATTAGGGGAGGGAACTCAGAGACTGAACAGCACAATTCAATTGTAAACCTCTATTTCTCTTCCAATGTGTCTTCATTTCTACTTCAATATTCTGTCCAAGCTTAAGTTTGGCATGTACTTTCACATCAGAATCCATAGGGTTGGACCTAAATAAATGCAAATACAAATAATTGTTGCCACATAGTTTTACATATAGGTTTTTAAGTTTAATAGATATTTAAAGACCCTTCTTTGTCATCCTTATTGGGACTAAAAACTATTAGCAATCAAAATTTCACCTTTGGTATGCAGTTATAAGTTTGAACCTGTAGTTTTCACTTCATGCTTTTTAGCCATGTGATGCTAACAACAGAAATGTTGAAGGTATTGTAGTCAAGCTAGCACCTTCTCATATCAAACATGAAATTTGGTAGGTTCCTTGAATATTTCAAGGCAACTTTTACCTGATCCTAAAATCTATTTTATAATTTATCATATTTAAGTGTCATTATTCTGTGTTTTCAACCAGAACATAGCCAATTAAACTAGCAGAAAGATGTTTGAAAAAAAGGGTATTGAATTTTCTATTTAGACATTATAAAGTCAAGGCTACAAGCACTGCAATCTGATAATAGTTTTCTAATTCTGAGCCAAGCTGTTACACTCCCATTTAGGATAGCTTTGAAGAGGTAGAATCAATGTCATGAACACAGAGGTCTTGTTCTCTTTAGTGTTTGTCAGTGTGATGCAAACTATAGTCATTTGGGAAGAGAGAATCTCAGATGAAGAAATATCTCCTCAGATCGGCCTGTGGATGCCATTTGGGAGAATTTTCTTGATTAATAATTGATGTTGGTTTTTAATGATGCTATATTATGCTTACAGACAGGAGCATGTTGTCCTCTGAGAGATTACACCTAGCAGCTGACTCAGATACAGATACTCACAGCCAAACAGTACATAGAGCTTGGGCTCTTACAGAAGAATAGGAAGAAGGATTGTCGGTCCTGAAGGGGATAGGAACTCAACAGGAAGACCAACAGAATCAACTAACCTGAATCTTGGGGGTTTTTAGAGTCTGAAACACCAACCAAAGAATATACACAGGGTGGACCGAGCCTCCCAGAACATATGTAGCAGATGTGCAACTTGATCTTCAGTGGGTCCCAAACAACTGGAAGAGGGACTGTCCCAAAAGGTTTTGCCTGTATGTAGAATACATTATTCTAGCTTGGCTGCCTTATTTGGCCTCAGTAGGAGAGGAAATGCCTACCCTCTGAGGAACTTGAAGTGCCAGGTTTAGGGGATACTCAGTGCCCCTACCTGTTCTGAAGAGATATGGAGAGGAGATGGGAGAAGGATTGTGAGAAGGATTGATCAGGAGAGGGGCAGTGAACACGATAAAGTGAATAACTAAAAATATAAATAAATTCAAAAAATAATAATTAGTGTTGGACTGCTAAGCCCACTGTGGGTAGCATGGTCCCTGACCATGCAGGCTCTGATATTTATAAGTAAGCAAGCTGGCAAACTCACAGGAATAAGTTAGTTAGTAGCCTTTCTTCTAGGTCTCTGCTTCATTCCCTCTTCCATATTCCTACCTTGAGTTCTGTCCCTACCTTCCTTTCATGATGACCTGTTACTTAGATATGCACTGTAAAATAAAACTTTTCCACCCCAAAGCTGTATTTGACATGGTGTTTATTATAGCAATAGGAGGAAAACTAGGGCAGGATTAGTCTTGGGATTCTTAGAAACATAATCATGTTAGGTAACCACAGCAAAGCCACCTTAGTCATTTTAAATCAATATTTATTACAGCTATCAGATGCCCAATTAACTGCTGAAAGTCTGGATAGACAATATGAGCAACAAGCCAAAATGAAACAAAATAAAAATGGGTTAAAAGATTAGTGGATCAAAGTTGGTTAACATTAAAGTGCTCCTTTGCTAGTCACTCTCTTGGTTACACTTTACAAAATGTCTTTTGCAGTTTGCTCCATAGTAAGCTGAAGTCTGTGTCTCTAATGTTACTTTCATCACAACACGGTACATAGCCCCCAACACCAATGGACTGGATTCTGGTTTTCCCAATGAGGCATTTTGGAACTCTTTTCTCAAATACCTTCAGGAGAAAATTCATATGTTTTCTTTCATTTTAGAAATAAATAGAAACCTATCCAGGTCAGGTGAGTTCCCTGGGGACAGACAGTGCTAATGGAAACACTTGTGTGCATCTGTCTTTGTAAATATTTGTTTTTGTAGTTTATAATTTGTTTAGGGTTCCTAGGCTATATGAAATCAAATTATAATTTAAAATGTGCTTGTCTCCATAAAAATTCTGTCCTTAAGTTATAATAAATTATAAGAAACTTGTTTATGTGAAGATGCAACTCTCTCCATTCCTATGTATGATTAGATAATTATTTATATTCCCTTGTTTGAAGGGAGCAACAGTGATATAGAGGTGATGGTATTGGACGACCACTATGGAACTATATTGCATATACTTCACTAATTTATTATTGTATTGGATATTCATAAATATTTTTATATCAAATATGATTTCCATTTTATAGAAAGCAGGATACTAAATCAGGGAAGTTCAGAAACAAAACTGCACAAAACACTGAAATATTAAACATGTCCAAAATGAATTCCTTTTAAAACATTAGTTAATTTAGAGTTTTGAGTTTTGTACAATGTGTATATTGATCATATTTACTTCCCCAACTTTTCCTAGATCTAACCTCTCACTACCCTTATAACGTTGTGTTTTAAAGCAAATCTTTCATTACCAATTTTTTTCTATTCAACTATTCTTGCTGTATGGTCTTTCAGTATAGTGTAATTTATTTAAACAGGTAATACACTCTTGTAGGAAACTGCCTCTTCCCCTGCTAGCAGATAACAATTGTCACTAGATTCACAACTAAGAGTGTAATTGTGTTCAAAATTTCCTCTTTGATGGTTGGGTTTGGTCTGGCTAGGGCTTCTTTAGGGTTTTTCGTAGTATTGGAGTTGCTGTGATTTCATGTGTATTGTTCTGCTTTTATGTCTGGAAGATGTTTTCTGAGATACCTTCTGACTTTGATTCTTACAGTATTTGCATCACATCTTCTGCAATGATCCCTGAGCTTTTAGAGGGCTGTATTCCATGCATTTTCCCTTCAGGGAAGAACATCCACTAGTCTCTTTCTTAGCATCTTGGCCGTTTGTAAATCTCTACACAAATTATCATCAATGGGAAGTAGAAGCTTCATAGATGTTGGGAGATGTGGGTATAATAATAATGCCTTCATAGTCATTTTAATATTATGTCCATCTAACAACATAATAAAGTTAGGTGGTGCCATAGTGCCTATATGTTGTCTTCCCATAGGTTCTTGGCCCAATAATGGTGACAGGCAGAGCTTTCATCTGGTGGATCACATGTTGAATTTAATTAGAAAGAGTCTTGTTTCTCTCATAATTTTCCTGTCATTACTACACCATTGGGAAAGTCATGCCGGTCCAGCAACTGTTGTAGATTGCAGGATTCAAAGGTAAGTGTGATATGCTGTTACCTATTTCTTCCAATAGTTTGAATTATACATTCCAGAAATATAAAAGCTAGCTATTATGGATGACCCTTCATACTATATCAATATTATTTCATCGTGGCCTATGACCCAACATTTGATACCTTCAGCAATAGGTTCTTATACCTTATTTCTAGAGGACACCAAAGAACAATGGCAGTGGCTTATGATATTTGGAGGAAAGTTATCTGTGGAACTTCATTGGTCAGTATATACAAAAGGAAGCATTTGTTTCAGGAATTATTTTTGAGACAAGGTCTCCCTGTGTAGTATTGGCTATCCTAGAACACGATAGGTATTTGAAAACTAGACTGGCATCTAACTCACATAGTTCCAGTTTCTGAATTATGTGATCAGAGGTTTGTACCACAAAAATGTATCTTTATATAGCTCTTATTCAATTAAGTCAATATTACCAAAGCATTAACAATGTGGAGTTTGTGGGGGCAATGAAATATGAATTGTATTAAGCCTTAAAGAAGAATGATGGCCCATACTTTGAATTTCAGCACATAGGAGACTGATGCTGGAAGATCATACGAACAAAGCCAGACTAGGCTACATAGCAAGTTTCAGATAATGCTAGATTATATAGTAAGATCCCATCTCAAAGCCAAAACAAACAAATAAGCAAACAAATCCAGATAAGAGTTTATGTGTGGGCATGTGCGTGTGTGAGTACATGTGTGTGCATGTCAAGGGGCAGTGTAGAAAAGATTTGACTTTAAGAGACTTTTAGAGCACCAAATAAAATAGGATTTTTCCAGTTCCTTGTTATGATTTCTAATGCATATAACATTACTTTAATAAGTACTTGTATTAATTAATTAACAATTTACCTGCAAAATTAATAAAGCTTAATTTCACATACCTTCTGGACATTAAGTCTCATATCTGTATTTTATGATATATTGTATTTGATGAAGCATAGCAATGTAAATATGCATATAAATATTTATATGCACATATGAAATTTTAGCTTTATGTGAAATCCAAGGTTTGAATCTTCAATGCATCATTTCAACCATTCTATTCCCATACAATTAAGATGCCAAGAACAAAGAATAGCATTATGTTCACACCACCATATCATCAGGCCTCTCTCTTCAGTCCCAAGGGTGAAGGTGAGGATCTAGAACCAATTGTATGTGTTCTCTGGTGAATACCTTGGTTTGTCAACTCAACTTTGCTTACTATTGTCTTGATGAGGCCAACTGCTATCTTTCTTCTCCTATCTTCTCTTGTTTTGTTTCCTCTATTTTTAAAGTTGCCTTGGCATAGAGAAACACCTTATATGTTATAAAAAAAAGAAAACTCTACATCATGGCAGCCTCTGCCACATTATGTATTCTGCCTGCTCCTACCTTTATTGCCACAGGTTCTTGCTATTTTACATGTGGAATTCAACCATATGAACATCAAAGCATGAGGCTAATAGTTGTTGGGAGCCGCCTGAGCACCCACATCCGCCATTACAAGATGGCGCCTACATTCGGCCGAGGACAAGTTGTAAACAGGCTAGTGCGCATGCACCTGGTAATTTTCCACCTCAGAATCTCAGCCTCTCTCCTGGCGGCATCTGGCCTGGTGTGCGGGAGCCAATGGGGAAGCTCCATGTCCCAGGCAAGCGCTGTGACCCATATAAAGGGCGGGTGTTCTATTGTTCTGGGTCTCCACTCGTGGCAAGCTTATGCTCTCCCTCTCAAGATGCATTAAAGCTTTACTGCAGAAGGATCCTATGTGTGCCGCGTCGTTCTTGCTGGCGAGACCGTAGCGCCGGACAAATAGTAACACAAAATTGCCTAATAAAATATTTTAAATAAAATGAACTTTTAAAAATGACTTTCAGTAAATATCATGTATAAGAAAGAAATTAAAACTTGTTTGTATACTTTAGACAATATTAATATTGGAATCAATCACACTTCCCAAATGTAATATTATTGACTTCCCAAATGTAGCTTTGTGTATTGATTTATCCCTGCCCCCTGCATGGAATGTCATCTCATGTATAGTGGCTTTGTAATAGCATCAGATTTTCCAGCCACATTGATCATAGAAAGGGACTGTTCTTTTTCTTTAATATTTTTAACAAAATAAAATGAAATTGTCATGTCATTACTATAGTTGTTTGTAGGGATAATGTTATTGTTCAATATGTAAAGCTTATGCTTGTGTAATTCAAATGCTGATTCCATTGCCCTTACATCTTGTTGCAATGAAGACAAGTTATTGTAATGCTTAAGTCAATAGTCCTGTCTAAAGTCAAACTGTCTAAAGTTTGTGTGTCAAAAATGCCCATCATTTATTCTCTGCCTTGTCAATAAAAACTGGAAAAGCCAATGAGTAGGCAGTAGAGAGAATAGGGCAGGACTTCCATGAGCCAGATAAGGAGGTGGAGAAAGAGAAGAAGAGAGGAGTCACCCTGAGGAAGGGTCCAGAGAGAAATCATGGCAGAATGCACGTGAAGGCCAGAAGGCCAGACCAATATAAAAATGCAAGTATCTTTGCATTTTGTCTGGGAGGTAGCCAGATTAGATTAGTGGATTATCATAGAATTATAATGTCTAATTATTGTACTTTAGATTGAAAATAAATCATGGTCTCTTTGAGCTGTTACTGGGGAATTGGTTGGTTAAAGAAAAAGAACCACTGTGTTAATTTAATGAATACATTTATGTTAATTAACTGTTACAGTCATGCTGTAGACTTGTTTCACTTTGGTCACTGTGATAAATCCAATGAGGAGGGAAAGATAAAGATGTAGACGTTCACTTAACCTGCATGTCACAGCAGTTTCATATTAAGAATGCACGATGTCACTCCATGTTACTGAGACAGAAAGGAAGGCTAAAAGGAGGTATTATAATCCAAATTGTGTTTCCAACAAATAAATGTATATGCTAGCCTTCTAACACCCATTACCTCAGAATATGACTAATAATGGAGAGCGGATCTTTAATTTGTTAGTTAAGATCACACACAGTCACTACAATGAATAAATTGGTGTTCTATAACAAATACTTAGGACATAGAGATAAAAGTTGAAGATGATGTGAAGACTGTTGATGAAGATAGGATTCAAAAGAAAATCACCCCGTCAAACTTCATCTTGGAATCTTAGGCTGCAAAATTCTAGAAACAAAAATCTCATTTCTGTTGTTTGCCTACACAGTCTATGATACTTCATAATGGTTGTCCTAAAAAAAAAAAAAAACCAAAAAAAAACCAAAACCTTACACAGTGTGACATATACTTTCCAATATAATTCACTATTGTAGTGATAGATGCCAGAATTTAAAACTTAATAATCCATTTCATAGTATCATTTACTATACCAATAAAAATTGCTAAATTCACACTCCCGTTAAATCCAGCACCTAATTCTTTTCTATATTACTTGTGGTATCACTTTTCAGAACAAGGACAATTTATATTTGATGATATATCTTTGGATGATATATGTTCATCTGGTTGAAAGAACTAAGATTCTACATTCCTTCCTTATTTCACCTTACAGGTTGTATACAGATTCAAATAGGTGAGTGGATAATAACAGATAGTATAATATATTAATCTCGAAAACTAACTTGGTTCTATATTTGCTCTCAGCCCTTTCTTAACTTTTGACTAATGTGAGCACATTCTCTTTTCTGTTTTCATCTTGATATGCCTATATATGAATAGACTTTAACCAAATTCATAAAATGAACTGTTTGTCAATACATGGAGACATTAATGATTTCCACAAATGAAGAAAGGTTACTTGTATTTATTAGGAAGTGGTTAGTTTTGCTGCAGATATATAAGAATGTAAAACTTATAAGTATTAAGCCTGACATATCAATCACTTCAAAAATCAAGAAGCTAGTTTTGATGGCGAGTGCCTAGGATACAAGCTGTTTTTTCAGTAGAACACTTCCTGAGAACAGCAGATATTGGGGAATTTGTACACTACTTAGCTCTGATTGGAAAAGATATTAGCCTGATTTGATGATATAATGGTTCTCTAGGTGGGAGCCATTGTGTTGAAGTACATTTTATGTAAGCATGTATGCATCATGAAAGGAAGAAAAGTTGTAGTGGCAATTTGAGAGTTATTCTTACATGCTTCTGGGAACAATTAGGCCTTTTTGTGTAATAGTGTCCAGATTCTGTGGGAAGTGAAGACGCCCTCTTCTAGGGTAGCCATCTGCTTCCCTCCATGAAATGACTAATGATCTGAAGTTCCTGGATGTACTACTCATGTTCCAGCTCAAGCTAGCAATCTGTGAAATTCACATGGGAACTGGCTCATAGGATCAATTATGGCTCCAGAAACAGGGGTGATTTTATATGTATCTATGAACCTTGAATAAAACTATATTAAGAACCATTCCATCACTGTCTTTCATATAGCTTCGTTAAAGGTGACTTCATTAGAACTGGTAATGACAGCAGTGATTCCAAGATAGGAGTGTTATCTTAAACAAATAAGTTGGAGAGAATTAATATAGCTTACTCCAATATAAATATTTTCAATGTAATATTTTCATTAAATTCCATAGAAAACAGAAATCGGAGAGGCTATATGTACTTATTGCATGGTGTACATGGGTCATTTTCAGAAACTAAAACCCATAAAACTTCATGGTCATCATACAATTTAGAGTTATATTTTCCTATACTTAATAGCCTTCTATACATTGTAACCACATTATATTATTTATAACACATAAAATAATGTAAATGCTATATAAATAACTTATAATAAAGATTAGGAGAAATGATCTGAAAGAACATTTGTGCATGTCAGTTTGTGTAAAACCTTTTTCAAATAGTTTCCAGTTGCACATCAGTAAAATGGAACCATTTGAACTAGCCAGCTGAATGCTAACAGCTGACAGTGACAGAGTCAAAAAGCTCCATTACGATGATACTGACTCTATGTTTAAATTTTATACTACATGTTGTTATAAGTATGTATCAAAGGTAATTTATTATTAAATATGTTCATTGTTGTTCAATGAGACTGCAGATCTATAGGGCTGTGGTGAAAGATACAGATGCTTTTGTGCTATAAATGTATTGTTATTATTATTTTTTGCTATTTCCCTGCTTAAATCTTCTCACTCAGTGACAGATGCCAAGTAGAAATTTATTTTTCTGTTGACTTAATGATGGAGCAAAAGCATTCAGGGGTAAAGACAATATGTTTGAAGTCAATAAACACTAGAGATTTGCTAGTTCTCAAAATTATGTTTGTTTAAATATCAGTCAAGTAAAAAGAAAATGCTCATTGGAAAGCAGAGATTTCTATCAGTTACCTATTTTATTGCATTTTAAGAAAGATGAAAGAACACATGTTAATATAATCATATTTCATGTTTATGAAACTTAGATTTTCTCAATCACGTTTCTTTTATCACAAAAGGTTCCTTCAAGTGGCCTGACCAACTAAGGTTGGCTTGGTTCTCTGCATATTTAACCCCTCCACAGGGATGAAAAAATGGAATTCTGGCATTGTCACAGCATACTGAACACTATGTTTACTGCATTAAAGCAAACCCTTAAAAGCCAAAGAAGTGGAATGAGTGCAGAGCTATATTTCACTCCTTAATCAAAAATAGTTCATTTACATAGAAATGAGGAGAAAAATATAGTGAGAAGATCAAGATTTTGCCAATAATCAGTCATAGGAGGAAGTATATGGGTCAATACATCCATATTTCTTTACCCGGGTCAATAGTTAGCAATTCAAGTGCAGGGTTATCTTTCTGATTATTTGAAAAATGAGACTGAACAAAAATAATTTGATTTTTTTAAAGTGAAGATTTTTTATTCTTGAATTAAGCATATTCAACAAATTGATATAAATACTTTTTGGTCAAGAACCGAAATTAATTGCCATGATATGAGACATTGCAACAAGGAGGGCAGACCAGAAATACTGGCTGGAAAAGAATACGGATATAAAAGAAAAGTGCTGCTGATCAAATACACAGCTCCAAGTATTTGATCTGTAGTATGGGGACCTTCTGAGTCTCTACAAGCTAAGTCTTACTAATAAAGGTGGTCAACTCTGCGTATATTTACGATTCAAATGCAAGCTGAATTGTCAGACCTGTGTGCCAGTGCAGGTTAGAGTCTGCATTGCAACAGAACACCATGGATTATTTGCATGGAAACCAGAACTCCAGAAAAGAAAAAAAAATGATCTCCATTGATTTTCTAAATTGTCTTTTCCTTCCTTATATCAAAAAGAATTTCTTAGGTTATGAGAAAGCTAAATGCCCGATCATCTGAAAAAGGAAACAATGGGTTCTGGTGTGCCTGGGGAAAAAATAGATATCTCTCTCTCTCCCTTCCTCCCTCTCTCTCTCTCTCTCTCTCCCTCCCTCCCTCCCTCCCTCTCTCTCTCCATCCCTTCCTCCCTCCCTCCCACTCCCCATCTCCCTCCTTCCCTCTCTCCTTCTTCTCTTCTCTTCTCTTCTCTTCTCTTCTCTTCTCTTCTCTCTCTCCTTCCCTCCCTTTCCCTCTCTCCTCTTTTCTTTTTCTCTTCTCCTTCCCTCTCTCTCTCTCTCCTCTTTTTTTTTATTTCTTCTCAAATCATTCATCAATAAAATATTATTCATGTAGAGCAGGAAAAATGAGTACTTAAGATATGGCCCCCTTATATTAGCTATGACATCACACACACACAGACACGCAGACACACAGACACACACACACACAGACACAAATCACCTATAATTACGTTTTTTAAATGTTTAGCAAGACTAAAAAGTATTTCTATTTACTCTAGTCTAGATTCTCATGAGAAAGAAACAAAGTTAACACATACTTATAGCTAAATCATTTATATTATATCCATATCTCTATCATTAAAATACTGCCACTGTCATTTATCTGGTGTTTGTGCTTCTATGTGTGCATTTGTGCATGAATATATGTTTTCAAAACGAATTTTAAGTAAAATTCTTTACTTCTTGACATTTTCATAAAGGTAGGAAAATTTCAATTTAAGGACATTCTAAAAAAAATCAAAGTAATGATGGAAGTGAAAGCAAATGCAGAAATACAAGGATTTTATGTATCTTAAAAATAATATTCAAAGCTCTTCGATTGTGAAGTATAATTCTTAATAAATATTTTCTGCTTCAGGATTTTTAGTTAAATAAGGTATGATAGGTTTTATTCATTTGCTGTTGGCATTGTTGCTGTAAGAACTGAAATGTTCCTCTTTGTCAATAAATCACAGTAGAGATTAAAGAGTGGGGCCAACTGGGGTAAAGCATGTATCTGTGGATTCCATGGATTGATCTGAAGGACACTTATACATTTCATGGACTGTGGACTCTTCGCCATCAAATTCATGATGCTGGCTGTAGAATTTCTAGTTTGGTCCTGTGGTCCAGAACAACACTGACATGTCATGTTGAAACTTCAGCACTCAGACAAACCTACAGTGTGGGATTCTAGGATGTTTCTTCTCAGATATTCAGTTCAGGTTTTCTGATCCTTCATAAAGGTGTTTTGTTTTTGTTTTGGGGGTCATATTTTGGTTTTTCTTGTTTCTTTTTCTTTTTGTCTTTCTTTTTTGTTTATGTTTCAAATCACATTTTTTTTTTTTTTAAAAAGTGATCTTATCTGTAAGAGTAGAAAAGAATAAACCAAATACTGAACAGAGTACATGTTATATTACCTTTTAAGGAAAATAAATAAAATTTCGTTCCAAGTTCTTCACAATTTTAATAATAGTCATGAAGAGACATGACTTAATATAATCAAAACTTATAAAGAAAGACAGGCAGTAAATGTCCCCATAGGGTGGGAAGAGAAAAAGGGAAGGGGGTAAAATATAAAATTATGTTGTAATCTTAAAACTAAGTAAAAACAAAGACTCAAATGAGGAGCCCCCAAAAAGGAGGGAACACAGTTAAAGGGGACACAGGTATAGACATACTCCTGTCTAGGACCCAGTGATGACCCAGCTCCTCAAGTTTCTATAAGCAATTGTGCAGTTTATGTTTCATTCTATTCCATATAAGGGATTTTCAACTCTCTTTTCAGATCTATCTTTCACATCAAATTTCACTTTAAAGGAAGCAGAAATTATTGGAATGATTAATAATAATGCATAATGTTATCCCTTCATTCTCTACTGAACCAGATTAGCAGAAATTATTTCCTCCAGGGAAATCAGACTAGCTCTGTTAAAATATTTTTACCATGACTGACTTTAACAGTTTTTCTGGAAGAAACCAATCAAGTAAATTCAGGTAAATATTGTTTTTTTGTCTTACCCGAGATTACATTTTCAGCTATCTGATAACTTGGTACTGTCAGAACTTTAATTAAATTGTAAATTGCCCATGTGTAGAATGAGGATTATTTCTGAAGCAGTCTCATATCCTAAAGTTGGGGCTAACTGAGTAAATCCTTGGGAGTGGCACACCAGTCTTGTTTTTTACAGACAGCAATCACTCACTGACATGTTTACTAAGTAACAAAAGAATATGGATGCAGTAAGATATAACTTGCTTTATAATATAGCGAAGTTGGACAAAGATAGAGGAAGAAACAGAAAGAGAGAAACAAACATCCAGTGGTTAGCATCATTCTTTATGTTCAGTAGTGTTGACTCCACCACTCTAATTCACTTCTTCCCCAAGTAGCATTAATTCTCAAGCTGTTATAAATTTGATAGTTTATGTATTTATATAAGTTACCTCAAATAAGAGAAGAATGTTAATTAAATTAATAAACCAAGCTGTCAAGTCCACCTGAAATGAAAACAGTACTGTACAATGTATAACTAGTGCACATTGAGTATTAAATCTTATAAACCAAAGTGAACAAAGACATCAATAGTAGACATATCAAAATGGACAGGAAAAAAACCTGTAAGTCCTCATACCATAAACGAATAAAATGATTAATAAAATAAATAAATAAAAGAATACACATGTAGGTAATGCATGTACCTTTAGATTTTTGAAGTGTGAGTCACTAGAGCTGATTTAGGATTCTGTTTAGTAGTTTACAAAGAATGCTCAGCTTCTTGACACATTTTTAATTTATATTTTGGAATGAAAACAATTTTATTTGGAAGTAAGAGCAGACCATTGCCTAAATTTTTAACAGACTATGTATAAAAGATTTAGCATCTTCATTACTAAATATATATTTTTCAAAAATAAGTGAAGGTATGGGAGCTAAGTCAAAAGGAGGAGTGGGAGAGGGCGAGGAAGAGGAGGAGAGAGAGAAGAGAGATGCTAATGAAAACCACATATTCTTAACTACTGAATTGAATACTGTTCAAACAGTTCCAAGTAAATATTCAGTCTCAAAAACATTAAAGATGATTATTTCTCCATCATATCTCTATGCTTTCTCCAAAACCACATACTTTTTATTCTTAGGCCACAACAAAATGTTTTATTTTTATTTTTGACAGTATTATAAGTATTTGTAATCATGCATAATTCAAAAAAATCTACCATGTAAAGGAGGGAAAGTTACTTGAGTGGACCTTGAAAAAAATCACAATGTGTGTTACAGACACATACACAGTGTTATACCACTTGAGTTAAAAGTCCTGATATTCAATAAAAAACAAAACAAACAAACAAACAAACAAAATAGTGCTTTCCTAATAAGGAAAATCCAGAGAAAAAAGTTTTTGTTTTCTTCTTTCTTTTTAAAATTTTTTTTTTTTTTTTTTTGAGACAGGGTTTCTCTGCGTAGTGCTGGCTGTCCTGGAACTCACTGTGTAGACCAGGCTGGCCTCGAACTCAGAAATCCACCTGCCTCTGCCTCCCAAGTGCTGGGATTAAAGGCGTGTGCCACCACTGTCTGGCCCTTTTTAAACCTTTAATTGCATATTTTCTTTATTTACATTTCAAATGTTATCCCTTTTCCCTGTTTGCTCCCCTCCTGAAAACCCCCTATTCCAACTCCCCTCCCCCTGCTTCTGAGGGTGTTCTTCCACCCACCCACCCACTCCTGCCTCCCTGCACTCAAATTCCCCTACACTGGGGCATCAAGCTTTCGCAGGACCAAGGACCTCTCCTCCCATTGATGCCTGACAGGGCCTTCCTTTGCTACATATGCAGCTGGAGCCATGAGTCACTCCATGTGCACTCTTTGATGACTGGATTAGTCCCTGAGAGCTCTAGGGGGTCTGGTTGGTTGATATAGTTGTTCTTCCTATGGAGTTGCAAACTCCTTCAGTTCCTTTAGTCCTTTCTCTACCTTCTCCATTGGGGACTCCTCGCTCAGTCAGTCCAGTGGTTGGCTGTGAGCATTTCTCCCCACTCCAGTATTTGTCAGGCTCTTGCAGAACCTCTCTCAGGAGACAGCTATCGGGCTCCTGTCAGCAAGCACTTTTTAGCATCTGCATTAGTGTCTGGTTTTGGTGTCACTCTATGGGATGGATCCCCAGGTAGGGCAATCTCTGGATGAGTATTTTGCTCCCCTTTCTAAGAAGGTCCGAAACACCCACACTTTTGTCTTCTTTCTTCTCGAGCTTCATGTGGTCTATGAATTGTATCTTGAGTATTTGGAGCTTTTGGGCTAATATCCACTTATCAGTGAGTGTATACCATGTATGTTCTTTTGTGATAGGGTTACCACACTCAGGATGATATGTTCTAGTTCCATTCATTTGCCTAAGAATTTCCTGAAGTCATTGTTTTTAATAGCTGACCAGTACTCCATTGTGTACCACATTTTCTGTATCCATTCCTCTGTTCAGGGACATCTTGGTTCTGTCCAGCTTATGGCTATTATAAATATGGCTGCTATGAACGTAGTAGAGCATGTGTCCTTGTTATATGTTGGAGAATCTTTTAGGTATATGCCCAGGAATGGTATAGCTAGGTCCTCAGGTAATGCTATATCCAATTTTCTGAGGAAATTGGAATATCCAATTTCCAGAGAGGTTGTACCAGCTTGCTATCCCAACAACAATGGAGGAATGTTCCTCTTTCTCCACATCCTCACCAGCATCTGCTGTCACCTGAGTTTTTGATCTTAGCCATTCTGACTGGTGTAAGGTGCAGTCTCAGGGTCTTTCTTCCTTTCTCCTCCTCCTCCTCCACCTCCTCCCCATCCTCCTCCTCCTCCTCCTCCTCCTCCTCCTCCTCCTCCTCCTTCTCTTCCTTTTTTTTTTTTCCTTAAAGAGAAAGTATACTTGGCCTCCTTTCCTGAGAACAGCTGCTGACTGTATTATCATTTGACCTAGTTTTTGTACAATTCCATTTTTTGTGTGTGTGAGAATACTTTCAAATGTCATTCTTTAGTTGGTGTTTAGGTTATTTTCCCTATCTTATCTCTGTTTCTCTACATTTTAGCGGAACATGTTTTGCGAAACATGCACCACATACTTGAGGGAATCTGTGATTTATGAGAAGTGATCAGAGAAGCTGTCAATGCATACTCATCATAGAGCTGAAGGACCTGCACTGTGAAGTTTCAGGTCTAATTCTGTAGGCACAAATCATGTGGAGCTTGTGGCCACTGAAGTACGATCAAAGATGTGGGCTCTACTAGGAAAATAAATGTGCAATCTCAAACGTGTTCGTAGCAAGATTTCACAATCTGTCACCTGATGTTTTTCTTAGGTTTTTTATTTTATGACTTACTTTTGTAGATTTATAAACCATGTATAATTTTCCTATTACACCGAGGCTGAAAGAAGCTAAGAAATCTACTAATCAAAACAGAGCATCCAAGGTCTTCAAATTAGAAGCAAACTGTCCACGAACGCACACTTAGTAAGATTTTTTTTTTGGTTAGAGCATTTTTAGATTTCTCTTCATTCTTAAATACAAGAGACATTTCCTTGAAACATCTGGAGTTCCCTTTAATGGTATTTAAATTATACGTCTGCAACCAGGAGTCTCGAATCAGAATCTTGAAACCAAACATGATTTGTAAAGAGCTCATGATTACAAGATCAAAAAGACTACATTAATATGACATCAGCTCATTAATTTGTACCTTCGTCTGTGCCCTCCTGCAATTTAAAAATAGCTGCACTGATTATGGCAAGGTTTTCTTCCTTTTGGGGCAAATGAAAGAAAAAAAAAAGGTAGCATAATTGAATTCTTTTGATGTTATCTTTGATGAACATTTAGAAGCTCAGAGCCAAACCTTATCTTGGAAATTTTTAAATTTATCGATACCAAACAGAAGAAGAACAGAGCTCTGAAGAGGCATGGGAATTGGATATGCTATTGCTGCACACTTTAAAAAGTGTACTCTAGGAGTTATGTAGCAGAAAGCAGGGCCAGAAGATTTTACATGGGTGGTTTCCTGTTAACAGTTTTCTGTGTGTGAATAATGTGATTTTCTTGTCTTCCTGAGAACTTATCACCACTTCCAACAAATAAATCTAAATTTCCAAAGGTACTTACAAGTAAAATAATTTTTGTTGTTTGATAATTCCCCCTCTCTGTCCTCCTCCATGTTTACAAAAAGTTCAAACAGATCCATAGTAAATGAATTTTGTTTGTTCCTGTTTTAATGTAAGTCCAATTGTCTTATTTATAAATCAGAAATATCTAGAGATCAAGATAACCTCATATTGTAGGTCAGGGAGCGCTAGAGAGTTAATGGATTCTCATTTTGTTACTTTTATTTTTCTGACAAGACAAATTAATAACTCAGCAACATAACAAATGTTGCTTTTCATAGCTAGAATAGCCTTCACTTTGGCTCTTTTTGTAACAAGCATTTTCTTAATTGTCTGCCCTAAATGCAGCACAATTTATGCTCAGACCCCTTGCCTAATTGCTGTCCCCAGTGTCTAACACATTTATTTATCCAAGTAGAAGATGGTGACTTCATAACTTTTTCTTTGCTTTGTTTCCCAGTGTCTAGATCAGTGTCCCACAGGTGTGCAGTCATTGAATACTATGAATTTCACCTGAGATGACGACAAAAGAATGGCCGGCAATACGGAAGGGGAATAGGTGGAGGAGGCACACAATAACTTGCTTTGTGTGGAATGAATGTAAGAAGTAGGAAATAAAAATTTTCTTTGATGTATTTTCAAGAATATATCAGAGCATTTAAGAAATATTAGAATAAAATTGTTATCATCTATTGATTGCTTCTTACTGAATATTTTGTACTGATTAACAACATTCAGAAATAATTTTAAGTAATGTAGAACATCCACCAATTATTACTATGTGAAGTGCTCATAATTAAGTATGATCATCTTGGTAAAGACATAATTGGAAGCAAAAATTTCTTTATTTAGGACACCAGCAAAATGTTCAGAGGCCAGTCTGGATTACACAACATGTTGAAGACCATATGGGGCTACAAAGTGAGACTCTGTCTAAGAGACAGAAAGAAAGAGAGAAAGAAAGAAAGAAAGAAAGAAAGAAAGAAAGAAAAGAGAAGAAAGAAAAAAGAGGAAGAAGAAACAAAGTTGTACAAATAATGCATAAATTATATTCAGCCACTATAACTGACAATATTCACTTATTATATAAACCTCTAGGTATTAGTGTTATTGTATTTTGTTATCTAGGTATGTAGTTGCAACCACATAATGCCTACTTGAAAATTCAAAATTTCTTATTGGTGGATTCAATGTAAAAAAATAATGATATATGTACCTGTATACAAAACCAGTCCCATTAAAACTTGGAGGAGAAACTAGTTTAAATGTATTGTATAAGAGAAGAATCTATTTTCAATTAAAAAGAATTCAACATATGTTCAGCTAATGCAAGCTGCTATCCCTTGATTCCTCTGAAAACTTCACCTACGAGAAGACTGAGCAGAATTACTTCACCCACTGAAAAACATGATCATGCCATCACTGTGATGTGGTGATTGCCTTAAATAGTTCTATATAAACAGGCATAATAGAGGTAATTAAGAAACACACTGAATTCCTTTTCTGAAGATCTAACAAAACTCACATTAGTCAGAGGCCATGCTACATCTCATATCACACTACCTGGCATTTACTTGGTATGAAATTATAGATACTAAAGAATTAAAAGTTCTTTTTTGTGTGTGTGATTCCATAAAATGCTACATTATTCTCTCTGCATTGATTCTTTTTCCTTTCCTTTTCTTGTCTGTTTTACTACTTATTTATAGGTTGTGGTACTTTCTTTAGTTATTGTCTTGAAGATTACATTAGGCCATCCATATGAGAACTATGCCAAAATTATAAAGAATAACAGCAAAGGATTATTATAGTTATTTGCTAAAAAAGAGACTAATTAGTGATGATATATGGGAGTTTGACACTCCTTTCTGTTCCTTCTTGTCACTTTCCTCCAGGGATCTGCTTTTATATTATATTCCTTTATTCAAAGAAGTCTTCAGAATGTTATCAAGAGTTAATAACTCACCTGCCACCTCCTTAGATCTATGTTTCCCATACCTAGGTTCATTTGCATGTCATTTTTAGGTATGGTTTCATCTTACAGGAGAACCTGAAAATTATCTACCTTTTCTATAAAATAACAGTAGTGGACAAATTATCTGACATCTATGACCATTTCCTTATATTAAAAATGGAGTGGTATTGAAGACTAAAATTTGATATTTCAATGCGAAACTTAAGCTGAAGGAAATTGAAGAGGACTAAAAGATAATCCTAATGATAGCGTCTGTGATATTTATTTTTTTCTTGTATTCTTATATTGTCTTGCATATTTGATGAGATGAATAGCAGTGCTTGACCCTGTCATGGCTACATGGCTATGTCTTTTCTTTGAAGATAAAATTTGTATTGTGAAGATATAGTATCATATATAAAGTATATATATATATATATATATGCATATATATATGTGTGTGTATGTGTACCTATCATATACATAGATATACATATATAAGTATCTTTATGTATATATCAAATACATAGATATACATATATAAGTATGTATATCTATGTATATGATATATAAGGCATTTATATATGGCATATTTATATATGTGCCATATGGCATATATATGGCATATTTATATATAAGGCATATATATATGGCATTTAATATCAACTTTTCTGGCATGTTTTATGACTTTTAATAGATAGTTCTCAATGGGATATTTGGAACCAGAAGATCAGATTATTGCAAAAACTATTCTTATACATTTTTTCATGAATTCCTTCCCTCAACATCGTCAACAGAGGAAATAAGAATAGAACAGGACAAAAAGAACTAATACAACTTTTACATAAACAACATTTCAAGTAGAACATGAAATTAGGTTTACTAATCTGGTTCCGGTAGGACTCCAGAGATCATCTGCAGGCAACTTATTATGTTGCCATTTATCTATCAGTTCAAGATAATGTGACATACCACTTTAATGAGTAAATAAAAAAAATAAACTATAAATCAAATGCATGATTCGATGCAAAAATATATACTAAAATTTATTCTGAATCTATGAAATTAGATGAAACCAGTGGTAATCACTACATTCCTACAGTTGCTTGGAAGCTCCAAGTATAAGCCAATATTCTCCATTATTCTAGTTAATCTTTCTGTAGAAATAACCCATCATTATGAAACAAAGCATCTAAGAATACTGCAATCCCCTCTTGGGAAGCCTTGCCTTTTATCCATTTAAATGATAAAGCATGATGCTTGAAAGAAAAAAGACTTAAGATGAAATATATTAAAAATTGTTAAATGACTAGTTTAAAAATCTTAAGTACATTGACTGTTGAATTGAAAAGAATTAAAGTGAACAATACATTAGCTATATCTTGTATGAATCTAAATTACAAATCTAAAAATAATTCTGCCAAATCATTTCCTTTATTCCAGTTTCAAACAGAGAAATTTGAAAATTAAAGGGAATGGCAAAATTGACCAAGGTTACAGAAAACAAATGGTTGTTCTAATGTATCAGTGTGAAGCCTGATCTGTCAGACCCTAATCGTGATCTATTTCCACTGCACAAATATGAATGAACAAATTATTACTCATTTTCTCTTTATTCTTCTGGTGTTAGGAAAGATTGGCTTACTACAAATCAAGGTGAGTATTTATAACCTTACATCGGTTTTATTGTCATTTATCTTCTCATGGCTAATTTGATAGTCGTCTTATAACATAATATGTCTTAATATATCATAATATGTTATAATATGAAGATGCTACCTATGTTTCTTTCAATATATTTGATTGTCTGGCAAACATGGATGCAAAGCTGATTGACACTGCAGCTAAATAAACATTGCTATTCATTTAAAATTCCTTTCTATTTAATTTGAAAATGACTACTTTTCTAGGTAGTATGTTTCTCTTTTCTCCTTCATTACAGTATATGCAGATATGCCGTCATGTATGTAATAGTAAGATGTGATTATTTTATATATTTATTTCCTACTCTTTAAAATGTTCAAGGTACGAATACTTTTTGTTGTTCAGTTCATTTTCGTTCCATTCATCTTATATTTGTCAAAATCTTCCATATACACTTTGATATTTTGATGAATGCTGGTGTTTCCTTGCTTACATTCAATCACACTGAAATATTGAATATGTGATTTGTTTTATTGCCCTAAAGTGTGAAATCTTTCAGAGAAGTAGTCACTTGTCTGTAAACAAATGAAAAGTTACTCTGAAATATATTCTCTGAATCTTAAGAAGAAATACCGACCTATGTTTTTTACATCTTTTTAATAAAATGATATTTTTATTTATGTCAATAATATGTAAAAAATTTTACTAGTCATTATTTATTTTAACCTCATGGGCAAAGCCTGTATGAAATTTTTTCTAATCACTCTTTTTTTAATTATCCCAGGTTACAAATAGTATAAAATTGACCTCTTTATGAAATTAATGAAAACAACTCTTCATTTTTATGCATATTTTATGAAGTATTTTCTGCAGACTAAACTGTGTTCAGGTGAGAAAAACTAGTGAAATGAGAATTAAAAACTCTGAGTTCACTTACATAGCAAAGAATAAAGTATCACATATTACTTTGGAAGCATTTCCTGCTCCTAATACCCTTTAATGTCTGATCCATCTTCTCCTAAAGGCTTAACGTTATCTTCAGTCATACAGTGCTATCAGGTGATACAGACTAAGAGATTGTTAAAGTTGTACTTATTGGTGCTAATCAAGTTTGATGCTACACCTGAATTTGTTCCCAATTATTGACAAGGTAAGTAACAAACTTAAATGGAAGCACATGAGAACTTGAATAACTGTCTTAACAGTATTCATACATACATTGCTTCTAATAAGAAACAATAATCACTTGTTACTTTTTTAAGTATTCTAAATAATCTAGTTTATGATTATTAATCTCTAAAAATTTGATGCTGAAAAATTGCGTTAGTATCTTTTAGTGCTATAAATATTGCACTAGAGTGGGTGCAGTAGCTGATGAAATGCTGACCTAGTTTACATTGAAGACAGGACATTATTTCATGGTACAGAACCAAAGATCAGACACAGACTGGCAGAGTTCTTCGTGTGAAGGGCTTTAATGTCAAGAGAGAGTTTATTGTCTAGGCTACTAATGGCAAAAATTCATATAAACTAGAGAGTAACGCAAAAAACCTCCACTTAGATATTGATAACTTTCAAAGCAAACACTGGGGACAAGCTTTCAAGAGGGACAGACATAATATTAGTGCTCTCCTTAAATTGATAATACACATCATGTAGTGTTGGGAAACCCTGCTATTAAGGTTGTAGTTTACCATGACCATACAGCTCTCTGAGCTCAGTGCATAATGGGGGACTCCCTTTCTCAGTGGGATTTCTTTTTCTCTGTCTGAACTTATATGGGGAACCTGAACCCCAAATCCTCTGAATAATATCATTTAGTTCCAGGCAAATGTACAGGTTCAAATCTTTTTCTCCCAATAAGAACCTATCTGGCAAGCACCGAAATGCCTCTCCATGAAAAGGAGGCATACCCAGTACCTTAAGCCCAAGCCAATGTAAATTCACCTGAATAACACCTTCCTACTCTCCAGGATATAACATGTCCTTGTTCACCCCAGATAAGATCTATCTATCATCTATCTATCTATCTATCATCTATCTATCTATCATCTATCTATCTATCTATCTATCTATCTATCTATCTATCTATCTATCATCTCCCCAAGTTGATTCACTGAACATTCGCCAAGAGAACAGTTTCACTGAATACTGTTTGAAGGAGCTGCAACATGAAAATGAAAATCCTTGGAGAAGACTTTCCTTCCCCTCTCTAGCACTCACAGCAGACCAAGCTATTGCTGTCCACCCATTCTGGGGTTTGCTTCATCCTTTCTTACCTGGTGTCCCGGAGTGTCTGGATGCCCAGAGGGTAGAAGTAGAACAAGGATCCACAATGTAGGGTTAAAAATCTCTTTTCAACCCATATGTACAATCGCCCCATATTTATTCCAACCTTCTTACCTTTTGCTTGATGTGCCAGCCCCCAGCCTTGGCTTACAAGAAAATATGTTTCTTATGGCAATTTTTTTGAATGGTCATTTAAACAGGTATCAGTGAAATCAGGCCCTTCCTCATGCACTTACTACATGTACTATCATAGTGTCTCATCTCTTTGAGTCTTTAAATCATGGGGAGTTTTAAAAATTATCTTCATGGCATATTCTTGGAAAACCATGGGTGGGAAAACCTTAATCAGATGGCAGATTTATCTATTATTTTTAGCACTAGTACCCATATTTTTCATTAGTCTTGAGTCAAATGCATCCCTGTTTGTGCAGAGAATGTGATAAATGTCTGAAATCCCACTATATGTTTTCCTTTTCCCAAACCCAAAGCATTTTATTGAAGTTCTTTCAACAGAGGCACACACATTCAGGAGCATGCTGTTTATACCAATGCATTTGTGTCTTCACTGATCAGAGTCCTGTGACATTCTCTTCATGTTTAATATCTCACATACATGTGCAAATATTTCAAATAGAATTTACATTTGGGGAGGGATAGAACTGTTGGATGGGAGGAACAAAGTTCACTACGCCTTATAGCTTTAAAATTGCTTATTGAACTAAAGTTGTTGTCTGTAGATACATGTATCTACACTAAAATGTAATGTGACTTTGGGGGTGTTTATGTGGGACAAAAAAGTAAAATACGAAATATTTTCTGTTCATAACTGTTATTTTCTCAAAGACGATGCATGTTTTAAAATTGGTGAATTCTTATTCTTGACACACTAATTATAAATATTAATAGAATACAGTGTCATTTCAATACATATATATCAAAACGATGATCAAATCAGGGTAGCCGAAAGTTGATAAGTCATACATCTAAAAGTTCTATTTCTAATTAATTGAGGCATAACCTAAACATCTGTACTAATTTTATGTTTCCACCATAATTGTATTGCAGACCCTACAAAGAGAAGTTATTCTAAGTAAAATTACATTCTAGACATCATCAAATGAATGGCATTGAGGAAAGCTGATCTTGATTGATGGCTGTTATTCTAGTACTAGCAGTTTCCATGTTTTGTCTCACTTAAAATCATCTAATTAGCTAGACAGAATTCTGGGTTATCTGATTTTGATGTTAGCAGATGTATTAAAAGTTGTTGTTAACCCTAAAATTTTGAAGGTGACGGTCATGATAAAGTTCTAAGGATACAGTTTGAGAACATGTCCTTTTGCTAGTCATGATTACGCCCTTCTTCAGGATCATTTCTGAGCATGGGATATATTCCTTTATGTCCTTGTGTACACATCACCTGACCTCTGCCACTGTCTCTACAGGAATTTGGACTCTTGTGTGAAAGAAACTCATGCTTCTGTCGTTCTTGATTCTCATGTCATCATTCTGATATGTTTTGGAGCTGATTACAAGCTGAGAGACATTTTTCAAATGAGGCTTACCCCACTCTCATCTTCGCTAAGGGATCCTAAAATGCAAACATCTGACAGTGCACCTCTGCATCAAGACTGTCATTGATGGATATTTCCTGGACTGGATCTAAATTCTTCACTTTGATATAATAATGTAGGTTACATTTCCTCAGGGCTCACACTCCATTACAATTCTGCTATATGTGTCTTTAATTTGTGCTTTGATATGCAGCCCTGGCTTTGAGCTGTAAGTACAAAAGACAGAAGAACAAGAGTAAAATTCTATGTTCTAATCTGTATATCTATATCTATATCTATCTCTCTCTCTCTATATATATATATCTTAGGAGCAAAACTATATAAGACTTTTATCCCCATTTGACTGATCAGAACACTGAATAATCTGATGGCTGATTCTATAGAAGGTGGTAGACGAGTCTACATACATTATCTTATTTGGTACTCACAAAGGTTCCAAACAGGAGCAATGACTACTCTATTACAATTCCTTTCTAAAAATATTTCTCCTTTCTACTTTGTAGTGGAAGTCTTAGGAGATAGATTATTTTAAAAAAAAAAAATCTGAGATACAAAGTAATGCTTCATACACACACACACACACACACACACACACACACATATACATAGAAAGATGCAGTCTAGGAAGAAAAGTTAAATTATTATTTATTTGAACTGTTGAACTTTCTTTTATATGATTTTAATATAATCTACACATTCGCAGGAACTTTAAAATTAATGGAATTAATATGGACTCTGTTCACTTAAATTTAACATAATAAAAAGTCATTGTTTCTTTTCTAAAAGAATACTGGAAATCCCAGTGTTTACCCTGCTTGGGTCTCTGCTGATTCTGTAACATTCCTTTCCGTCCTTCAAAGCCTTTAGAACTGAGAAGCAATAAGATAGAATCTCTGGAAAAAATTGAAGAAATTTCATGCATGAAGATACTCTATCCCCAGTCTATGGGAAAGCAGAGGAAAAATTAATTCTCATTCGAGACAGCTGAGAAATGAAATAGTTGGAATTCAAGAGATAGACTAGAGAGACAAATGGATTTGACATATTTATTTTCAATATCAAAGCATGATCAAAAATACAATGTTTGGACAGGTACACAGCAATTCACTCTGTGCTCTTACTTTCATTACTGAGAGTGTTCAATCAAACATAGCAATTGTTCAAAACAAAATATAAAACTGCAAAAGTGACCTATGCAAAAAAATTAGCATTTTCTTTACTATTATAGTCAAATAATAAAAAAGAAACTTCCAGATTCAATTTTCACTCATTCCCTTCTCTCACAATATTTATTCCACCACTGTACAAAATACTGCCTTTTGTATTTATTTTATTAGCAAAATTTTAACACTATTTTCAAATATAAATTATTTTTGAATAACTCAATTCTGACTTCCTAGCTAATGGCCTTCCCTGTTTATAGTTTCTCTAAGTAGTCCACTGAGGCTATGGTACCTCATTTGTGGTATGCCATAAGTTCTGAGCACTGAATCTGAGCTTTCAGCCTTAGGTTTTATTGTCCCACAGTCTTTTGATAATAGTTGAAGTCTTGTAATCTACCTCATACGTTTTACTTTCAAACATCCAGGAGACCTTTGAGTTTGATCCTTTCCTTTATTTTACCTCACTAAATTGGCTCAAAAGTGACCTGTAGCTATGAATACCTTAGTAGGCTTTTAACAGAAGAGAACACCTATGCGAGGTGTAAATACCAGCATAATCATCATACACTCATTATTATGGTCTTCCACACTGGATTAACACATTATTTGTTCTTTTGCTAATGCAAGATTGGCGTGAATGTCCATATGTGCTCAAATAAAGTTTCCATATTCATCTTGTGGTTCTGTATTAGGACAGACCAGGGCTCTGTCCCATACTATCTATCTATCTATCTATCTATCTACCTTTCAATAAATCTATCTATCAATCTCAAAACTATGACTAGGAAATTTTAGAATAACAAACACTATTCATCTACAAACCAAAAGACAAAAAGGAAAAGAAAAGAAAAAAAATATTATCATCTCATTAGATGCAGAAAAGAACTTTAATAAATCAAGCATCCCTTTAGATAAATGACCTGGAAAGACTAGAAATAAAAGGGACATATTAAGCCTTCAAAAGACCAAGGGCTTCAGGGGAAGCATCCTCATAGAAGCAGGTGGGGGGGAGGGAATGGGAGAGAGGGTTCCTGAGGAGAAACCGCAAAAGGGGATAACATTTCAAATGTAAGTACACAAGGGACCCATGGTGCTGGCCACATATGTGGCAGAGGAGGGCCTTGTTGACCATCAGTGGGAGGAGAGGCCCTTGGGCCTGAGGGTATTAGATCCCCCAGGATAGGAGAATGACAAGGAGGGAAGATGAGAGTGGGTGTTTGGGTGGGTGGAGGAACACCCTCATAGAGGCAAGGGAGGGGGGATGGGATAGGGGGTTTCCAAGGGGAGACATGGAAAAGGGAAAACATTTGAAATGTAAATAAAGTAAATATCCCAAAACAAAACGAGAAAAAAGAAAAAAAGAAAATAGAAAAATACATCAAAAAAAAAAAAAAAAAAAAGAGAGAGAGAGGGGGGGGACATATCTACAAATTTTAGTATTTTTAAAGATTTATTTATTTTCTATTACGAGTATGCGTGTTTTGTTTGAATATATGTATATGCAATACTTGTATATCTGGTGCCAAAGCCACATCACATTCTCTAGAACTAGGATGAAAGATGATTGGGGGGCCACCATGTGGGTGCTGAGTCATTTTTCCAGTTCCCACGTCTACAATGTTTTAATTCACTTGTGTTCACTAGAAATTTATCACAGACATTTTCTCTGCAAAGAAATTTTTGTTATTCTTAATTTCAAGGAAGAGGAGTATAAATATAGTAAGGAATTCACTTTGATAGATCACCAGAATGGTATGTTGACAAATTATTTTTATTGAGAAAAATGCATTTATCTATTATCCACTGAGGTATAGTTGAAAAAATGCTACAAATATGGGTAATATGTAGTGATACTCTTATTAAAGACTGTTATCAGATATTTTGTGGTAACTTAAATGGTGCTTACACCTTTGATATGAACAGGATCAAATAGCTCTATATCAGATCATAGACAGTATAATCAATCAGGCCGTCATTAATTTTTAAAGCCTTTCTGTTAAATCTCCTTTATAATTTATTCATTCATTCCTACAAAAGAATATCAAGAGTCTACACATTTTTCTCAAATTTTCCATGCTGTTTATTTACTATAACTTGTCAAATAGAGCTTTAAAGACATGTGTGTATCCCTTCTTGTTCCTTAGGATACCGAATCACAAAAGTTTCTATCTGAAAAGTAATAATGTCAATCTAAATTAAACTGGTATTTTTTTAAACTTTAAAACTTTTATGTATTTTTTTAAAAAAATCATTTGTTTGACTTTATAACAGACAAAATTATTTAGACTTAAGATGTGAAATCCATCAACATAAAACTTCATTTGAACTTTCTTGTTCTTAAGCATGAATGCCATAGCAATGCGTAGTTTACATTCATGAAAGAAAAGAACTAAAGAGAGGAAAAGCTGAAGCATCATGGCATCTAGGTAAAATAATGTCTGTTTGATTATACTCTTTGTGTTTATTTATTAATAAGAGACTAATTCTCCTCTCCCACATAAAAATCTTAGGTGCTATGTAAGGCAGACATCACAAACCCTTCATCACAGTATGCTGCATATAGAGCCACGCAGATCTCCTTGAGTTTGAGGCCAATCTGGATTGCACAACAATTAGAAGGCCTATTGGGGCTTCAGAGTGAAAGATCATTTGGAAAAAAAAAAAAAAGAAAGAAAAAAAGAAAGAAAAGGAAATGAAAGAAATTACACATAATTTACATTCTAACACTGCAACTAGTATTATTCACTTAAGGTATTAATAGCATATCTTTTAGTTAGCTTGGTATGTAGTTTCGAACACATAGTGCCTAATTGATAATGGTGGCTTCAATGCAAAGACATTATTACGAATCTTTATACAAAGCCCATATCATTAAAATTAAGAGCAGAAATGGTAATTGGGATGTGCTGAACGAGAAAAGAGTCTATTTCCAATTAAAAAGAATTCAGCATATATGTTCAACTAATGCAAGCAGCTTGTCCCTTGAAGTTTAAATTTATTTGATTTTATGTGACAATGATTTGATTGAAATGATATTAAAAAATAAAGAACTAATTAAAATGTACTTCTGCATAACAGCAGTATACAAACTTTTGTATTATAGGATCATAGATATGTGTCAATTATTTCATTCATTTTCCCAATGTACAGATATAAAGAAATTTTGATATCTGTATAATCCTTTTCTGTAACACCACAATATATTTTTAAAAATTCTAATTTAAGGAATGTCTTTTACTTTTTTGAGAATTTCATATATATATATATATATATATATACTTTAATGTATATATAGGATAAATTTAATGTATTTAAAGGATATATGTATGTATATATTGTATATAAAGGATATATATACATACATATATCCTTTAATCTTTTTTTTACAGTCCAGTTGTTATCCCCCTCCCGGTCTGCCCTCGAAAACTTCTTTATCCCATATCATTTCCTTCCCCATCTCCAAGATGATGTTCATATCCCCCATTGCACCAGACCACCCCACTCCCTGGGGCCTCAAGTCTCTCGAGAGTGAGGTGCATCTTCTCTCACTGAGGCCAGACCAGAAAGTCCACTACTGTATATGTGTCAGGGGTCTCATATCAGTATAGCTGCCTGGTTGGTGGCTCAGTGTCTGAGAGATCTCGGGGGTTCAGGTTAGTTGAGACTGCTGGTCTTCCTATAGGTTTGTCCTCTTCCTCAGCTTCTTCCAACCTTTCCCTAATTCAATCACAGGCTTCGCAGGCTTCTTTCCATTGGTTGGGTGTAAGTATTTGCAACTGACTCTTTCAGCTGCTTGTTGGGCCCCTCAGAGGGCAGCCATGCTAGGCTCCTGTCTGTAAGCACACCATAGCATCAATAATAGTGTCAGGCCTTGAATCCTCCCCTTGAGATAGATCCCAATTTGGGCCAGTCACTGGATCTTCTTTTCCACAGTTTCTTCAAATTTTCCCCTGCAGTTCTTTTAGACAGAAACAAATCTAGGTCAGAGTTTTTGAGTGTGGAATGGCAACTCCATCCCTACACTTGATACCTTGTCTTTCTACTGGAGGGGAACTCTCTGAATTCCCTCCCCACTGCTGAGCATTTCATCTAAGGTCTCTCCTTTTGAGTCCTGAGAGTCTCATCTCCCAGGTCTCTGGTACATGCTAGAGGGTCGTCCCACTTCCTACCTCCAGAGGTTGCCTGTTTACATTCTTCCTGCTGGCCCTCAGGGCTTCACGCCTGCTGTCCCCCTCCAATACATGATCATGTTCCCCCTTTTCCATCCCTGACCACTCACATTTTGGTGAGAATGTGGAGAAAGAAGAACACTCCTCCCGTTACTGGTGGGATTGCAAACTGGTACAACCACTCTGGAAATCACTCTGGAGGTCCCTCAGGAAATCGGAAGTAGAACTACCTCTATTTCCAGCTATGCCCCTATTGAGCGTATGCCTAAAGATGCCCCACCATGCCACAGGCGCACATGATCCACTCTGTTCATAACAGCCTTATTTGTGAGAGCCAGAAGCTGGAAACAACCCAGATGCCCCCCACAGAAGAGTGGATACGGAAAATGTGCTTCATTTACACCATGGAATACTATTAAGCTATTAAGAAAGAGGACATCATGAGTTTTGCAGGCAAATGTTTGAAACTAGAAAATATCATCCTGAATGAAATAACTCAGACCCAAAGGACATGCATGGTATGTCCTCATTAAAAAATATTTTTAACATAGTCTTCCAGCTCTATTCAAGTCCACCAACGTTTCCCGATGTACCTAGCTCAGGTTTTCAATCTTTCTCTCTATTTAAAGACTCATCAAGTCCAATTTGTGTTTGCTGACTATTCTTGGAAGTAGATTCTACCCTGTAGTGTAATCAATATATCAGAAATCATACATATCATTAAAGAAAATTGACTTTTCCTTTTGTAGAAGCTACCGAATGTCAATAGATTTTCAGCTAAGTGTATGACTCTTGTAACTAACTCTTGCCCATGTAAATGTTCATTTATTTTCTCAGATGAAGAGTTGAGGAAGGAGCAGTATCCAAGCTATGGAAATACATGGCTTAGACTGAACCCGTATCATTTGTTTCTCTGTTCTATTTCTAGGCCTATGCCTAGAAGCTTCTCACATCTTTACGATCTAATCTTCCAAACTGACTGATTCAATCCAACATCTCTCAGCTTCTGACTGAATTGCTCTGCTTTGCCTCATACTAACATTGTCAATATGTTCTTTATTTTTAATTGAGCTAACAAAATTTATTTTAAAATGTACAACTCAATATTGACATTTTTAGGACATCAAAATAATTTATAATAGTTAAATCCCTCTTAAACATACATGATATCTTCTCAAGCTGAAAGTAATATGCACTCAACCAGTTTTTAAAATCTATTTGGAACATTAAACATGTAAAAGTAGAAAAAATCTCTTATGGAGTCCTCTATGAAAGGTAATTATGACACGTTCCTGATTAGACAGAAACTATTCTATCTCCAAGGAAGAATATGCAGCTTAACTGTGGCTTCACAGAATGAATTGGATAGTGTTCCTTCTGTTTCTATTTTGTGGAATAGTTTGAAAAGTATTGGTATTGGGTCTTCTTTTGAAGCTCTGCACTAAACCCATATGGTCCTGGACTATTTTTAGCTGGGAGACTTTTAATGACTGCTTCTACTTCTTTAGGGGTTATATGAGTGTTTAGATGGTTTATCTGATGCTGATTTAACTTTGGTATTTTGTATCTGTCTAGAAAATATTCAACAAAACTGGGAAATTTGGATGACATGGCAATATGTTCTAATATTCTGGCTCATTCTCACTCTCTGGCATTTTCTGTCTTCACCTGTGTCGTTTGTTCTCTCTGCATCCTGTCTTTGCAAAATTGTCCTAGTAATACTGTTACCACCTTTTTCTCTCTCTCTGCCCCTAACCAGCCTCTCTTTCCAGTTCTGTTCTCCTATGAGTTAGGTATATACTTTCTCTGACTCATTCTGTCACATCTTTCTCTGATTTGTCACTTTGTCTGCCATTTATTTAGTAGTCGATTTCAAACATGGCTTCTTCCTTCTACAAACTAATTTTAACTTTGTAGTTAGAGATTAAAGATGTATATCAAAGGCATATCTGTATCCCACCAGATTCTATCATATTGTCATCGAGGGTGTGTTTGCATTCTGGCTATATCTTTTGATGTGATCCCTTGCCAGAACAGCCACATTGCTGTGTTAAAATTCCTCTACAACCCCATGCTTTTTATTTTTTTATTGGTTGAGCTTCTGTGGGACTTGTGCATGCTGGCACAATCTTTGTAACTTCATATGTTCATCTTCATTGTTTTTTTCTAGGAAACACTGTTTTCTCTATGTCATCTACCACTCCTGGATCTTACAATCTTATGCTCCGTCTCCCTTGAAGATCTCCAAGCAACATGATGAGGAGTATAATGTCAACTTGTCATTCTAGTCAAAAATACTTTATAATCTCTTGCTCTTTGCAAATTGATAAGCCAAATGTCTCTGGGTTAACTAACATCAATAGTGCAAGTAGTTCCTCTTGTGATAGTTGAAAAAATGCACTAATCTATGAGCAAGCAATAAGTCACTAGGAGTAATTTTAATCTTATGTCCACTTAGCAGACTAGTAGTGAGTTTTACTCTAGGCACTGCAACCTTTCTAGGGATAGGATCTTGGTTTTGTTAATTATGCCAAATACGGGTTCCATCTCATGGAATGTGCACTACATCTAGTTATAAAGTAGTGAGTTCCACCGTTACATTCTTGCCACTAATGTAGCTGTGGGCATATCTTTACCGAAAGCTCATTTATCATATCTCATAGGATTCATAGTTGAGTACTGTTCCATTTCTCCCTTGGCACTGCGTCAAACACTGTAAAATCTAGTTAGTAAGGTTGAAACTTTCAAGTCAGGACCCACTAGGTTTTTCCGTGCTTATGATGCAGATATTTGATAACTTCAGAAAAAAGGTCCTATCATCAAGTTCTAGAGGGTAATGAAGAGCAATGTTTAAGAGTCCATGAGATCCCACTAATCAACAACTTAAAAAGAGATACTTGATTCTTTTAATGATACTTTTATTGGTAGAATGTGGTATTTTAATATAGTATTGTTCTTACTATTATAGATTAATTCCATATATACATATATATCACACAAATATGATGATGATGATGATGATGATGATGATGATGATATAAGAATCACAAATGCAACTTTTTCATTCTTTCTTTATTACTAACTGGAAATTCACAGACCGAGTCTCAGCCTATGCTAGTACAAATAAAGTAGCAATCTTAGGAGAAAAGCTTTGAAAGTATCTTCTGTTACTAAAAAGACACTGTACACCATTGTCAACAAAGCAATTTCTGTTCTATGAGGAGGTGAATGTTGTATTATTAATGCTTAAATTAAAAAAGAAAGAAATGGATTAAAGGAAAGCAATTAAGCTGGGCAGTGGTGGCACACGTCTTTAATCCCAGCACTTGAGAGGTAGAGACAGGCAGATTTCTGAGTTCGAAGCCAGCCTGGTCTACAGAGTGAGTTCCAGGACAGCCAGGGGTACACAGAGAAACCCTGTCTCAGGAAAAAAAAAAAAAAAAAAAAGGAAAGCAATTAGATATGCTGCACCTTTTCTTCATAGAAATGTTTTTAAAGTATTAATTTTTATTCAATTATTTTCTCACAAGAAATAACAATATGTCAAAATGTTATAAACAAACCTTTTAGAGATTGGAAAAACCAATCATTTCCTTTCTTAACCTTAGTTTTGACTATGGGGTATGGGCAATGAGGGACTGCAAATGAAAGCACCCTGTGTGTTCTTACCAGATGAGTTAAATGAGCCTTTCCTCATTTACAGAGACTTTGTCAACTGGTTCCAGGTATGGCTTCTTTCGTAATCTAGTGTTTGATCTGCTTCATATTAGACTGCAGGCTATATGAGACCCTTGGACAGGAAACAACATGCAGTCCACAACACACAAGCTACCCAGATCCAAGTTTTTTGATTACTCAATTCCCCTAGTGCTGTTTCAATAAAAATGAAGCTTTTATGTTTTATGTAACTAAAGTATTGTTTTGTTTCCTTTTGAATCATGATGCATATGTTAACAATGTTTACATATCATATGATAGAACAGACATTCTGAATTTTGACAGAGAATAAATAAGGCCACTGTTTGTTGATACCTCACGCTAGAGACATCAACACATGCATACAAACCCCGAGAATATTCAGCACAAAATAGTTTGTCTTTTCAATGAGCATTTGTAGCCATAAGGACTCAGTTGTGCCAAGTCATTTGTTTTTCTGATAATTTTTCCCAAGAAAGAAATCACTCTGCTTATGATGGGGGTTTCTAGGGGAATATGTATAATCAGTTTAATATAGATACAGTTTTGATTTATTTTATTTTTTCAGCAAGCAAGTGTAAAATCTCTCCAATGTAATGTTATCTATAACAGATAACATCATCAAAAAATCAAATACCAACTATATTGTTGTTGCTATTATTGGTCAAATACACTTCTTTACTTCATTTTTATATTTACCATATATTTATATTCCTTTAGATAGCTTTGTTATGTCTCAATGAACACCTGTTTTATTGTTTGACACCAGCTTCTCAAATCATTCTATAGAAAACCTGTATTGTCTTTCTCACCAGACTGCTGAAATCTCAGAAGGTATTTTTTCCATTGCCTAATTGATTCATTATAGAAATCTCAATACTGATAGCCCAGATCCCTCTCAACACTGTACATCCTAATAATACTGCAAGAAATTAACATTAGATGTTGACATATATCAAAAGGATCTACTACCAGGAATGGTCACTGCCATATCCATTGTGGGCTAAGGCATTGTGGGAAATGGATGCTTAGCATATCACTGCCATATTCATTTTTCAAGAAATGAATTTATTTAAGGTAGTATAGGATTTTGTATTTAATGGATCATCTTGCAGTTCTTGTTAGTTCACACACACACATGTGTATAAATACCAAATCTATAACATAAATCCTTCTTCTTATGTCTAAAATGTAAAATTCAAATACAAAGATTTTCTTTAATTCTACATACTAAGGGAAAATACATAAAATGATTAGAACATACAATATTCCTAATACAGCTGGAACAATAGAATGGAGCTGCTGTAGGATTATTTGCAGGATTGCTGAATTATTTGGGGGAAAAAGAATCTAACTTGGTCAATTTGAATTTTAGGATTGTATTATGTGATAGAGGGGAGAATGACTTACCCTTAAGAAGTGAACAATAAGAAAAGGTTAGCTTACATCTTTCTTAACCATTTTTTAAAAATGGATACTATTGCCTAAACGATTGGGGTACTGACATATGAACTGTTTGCTTTTTACCTATAGCACACATAAGGTCTAGGAGGGAATATAACTGAAAAGAATTTAAACTCGAGTTATTTGATGCTTCTTAAATCACCAGTGGGGAATTTGTGGAGAAGGATTCCCTCCTAACTGATCTAACTGCTAGTGAACGGGCACACCATGTTCTCTGACACAGGCCACCCAGGTTTCAATGACTTCAAGAGAAAGTCGAAACACTATCTTAAGGAGTATTGAGGTGGGTCACTTTGGATGTCTTAGGAAGTGTAATGAGGCTCCGGATGTAGATGTTCCAAGGCAAAGTTAAAATATTTTGGGTTCAAAAGGAAGAGATTTTATTCAGTATCCCCTTTTTATTCCGTTCTGAATTGCACATCACCCCCTCACCTTTCTCATGCATTCATCAAGGCTTCTCCCTTGCATTTGAGGACAATTCTTCCCCCTCTCCCTTCCTCCCCTCCTTTTGACTGAAAGGAAATCAAATAAGAATAAATTCCAACACCAGGAGTCTGTGTAAAAGATGAAGGGGGCTTTTATGCCTTTAGCTTATATGCTCAGTACACTAAAAAATAAAGAATAATTAAGAGTTTTAGCAAGAATACATATTAAAAGGCACTAAAAAAAAATCCCTGCATTCTGAAAGTAGATGAAGAAAGATAAAATTTTGAGTTCAGTCTGGACGATATAGTAATTTTCTAATGAGAGTGGGGTAGACTACAAAGTAAGACTGAGTGTCCAAAAGCCGCAAAAACACAAGCAATGAGTATTTCTCAGACAGCACACCATTAGGTAGAAACTAATTCCAAAGTGACTCTCTTAAAATATACTTACAGATATCGTTTTGAAGATAAAATATGTATACTACATCATCAGGGAATTGCATTGCTTTTCCTAATACTGTGACAACAAATCCTGACAAAAGCAACTTAAGAAAGGAAGGGTTTTTTATGTTGTTGTTTTGTTGTTGTTGTTGTTGTTGTTTTAGGACATATGAGTCAGAGGTAATTGGTTACATTGCATCCAAAATTAGAATCAAGGGAAATGATTTCTGTTGCTCCAATCTCTTATTTTCATCCGGTCTAGGACCACATATTGGTGTGTCCATTAAAGTTGGGTCTTCTTATGTCAATTAACTTAAATGAGAAAAATCTCTGTGACCAACTTACAAACTAACCTCATCTGGATAATTCCTCACAGGCATGTACACAGGCTGCTTCACCTGGGTAATTCTAGGTTGTATCAAATTGCTAATCCATATAAACCATTACAAGAATTCTAGTCAGTGTGTTGTTTCAGAACATATATTTCTTTGTATCCAGAACAAAACTGGTATGATTTATCTTATTCTACAATTATAATAAGAGAATAGATATTTGTTTGATAATAACTATTTTCATGTATTCTATTCTTTCTTTTAATACCACAAGTTACACACATAGAGAGGGGGGGGTATTCTATGAAGTCAGAAAGTTTGTTTTGGGGTACCAAGTTGAGAAAAGTAGGTGAGTGCATAAAACCTTCTAGGCACAAAATACAAACCAATGCTGAAAAGCTGATTATGCAATGTCTTGGTCTATATTCTATTGCTGTGAAGAAATACCATAACACAGCAACATCTATAAACAAAACCATTTAGTTGGAGCAGTCTTACAGTTTCAGAAGCACTGTCCATTATCTTCATGATAGCATGGTGGCATGTAGGCAGATAGGGTGCTGGAGAATAGCTGTTAGTTCTACGTCCATACAGCAGGCAGAAGAAAGAGCAAGACAGTGGGCCTGTCTTGAGCCTTTGAAGCCCCAAAGCCCCTACTTGCTCCATCAAGACTACACCTACTCCAACAAAGCACACCTGTTAAACCCTGTTAAGTAGCACCACTCTCAAATGACCAAGCCTTCAAATATATGAGCCTATAGTTCCCTTTATTATTAAAACCACCAGTGGCAAATCTATAATTTTTCCTTCAAGAAATATTGTACAAATTTCAGAGAACAGGATGAGTGTTTCTTTTTATAAAAATTCACTTTACAACCCACTCACCGCCCTCCTCCCGCTCATCCGCACCCACAATCCTTCCTGCATCCCCACTTCCCTTCTCTGAGTGGATTGGAGTCACCCTGGGTATCTTTCCACCCTGGCACTTCAAGTCTCTGCAAGGCTAGGTGCTTTCTCTCCAACTGGGGCCAGACAAGGAAGCTCAGCTAGAAGACTATATCCCACATACAGGCAACATCTTTTAGGATTCACTTGTTTGGTACCCACATGAAGAACAAGCTGCACATCTGCAACATATGTACAGGGAGGTCCAGGTCCAGTCAATGTATGTGCTTTGGTTGGTGGTTCAGCCTCTGAGAACACCAAGAGTCTAGGTTAAGTCAATGTGTTCTTAGTTGTACACATTGAAGAATTTCTCTGTAACCAGCCACTTATGATTCACTGAAAGATCCTGATTATTTATTGACATTAAAAAAAATAAAAATCTTGGAATGTGTGCATGTTCCCATGTGTATGGATATGTTCACGTGTGCATGTATTTATGTGTATTTGTGTATTTAGGTTCATGTGTGAATATACACAAGTATGCATGTATGTCACAGTGTGCCTATAGAAATCATAGGATACCTTGCAATAATTGGTAATCTCCTTTAGATAATTTTGGAATTCAATTCAGCTTGGTGGCAGGTGCACATGATCATCTAGTCATCTTGCAGGCATAGATGGAGACTTTTAAATGTCTTTCCAGTGTCTGAGAAACCTCTAGTCAACTACACTCAACACACCACATTGAAGATGGTATTCTTCTTAGTTTCAACGGTAGCTAGTATTCTGAACTCTGACACCAATAATTATTCTTGTCTGGTTTGCAAAACCATATAAATGAAATCAAGAATTTGTATCTTTTTTGGTTGGACTTTTTGCTAAGTATAATATTTATGAAATCTATTTGTGATCATTTATTTTAATAATTTTTTGTTATATGTTCTTTCAGTGACAAGTAATAAAATTGTACTTTCATTCCAAATTATACTTGAATGTCAGTGGAAAATGTAAACAAGGTTAGATTTCTTACAGACCAACCTTTTATACATCCTTGTCACACTGATGAAAGTATATTTCTTTTGATCCTCTGTCCTTTTTTTTTTTTAATCACAGTCAGCTTAAGGTTTTATTTTCCATTGCCCCTATTATCAAGAATGACTTTGCTATCTGCCTCCATTTTAACACCTTCAAGCTCCATCAATTTCCTAACAAAAACTTATCTTTATTATTCTGATTATTTATCTCACGTCCTCTCCTGCTCTGTACTTTATCACACATACTTTACTGTCTGACATCATAGAGCAATTCTCAATTAAGTCTGAAGTACATAATTCCTACAAAACAAAATCTGTTTTATTGTGCTCTGTCATAAAAATCACACTCATGCCAAGTCTGAGAAGAGTGTGATAGTTGATAATAGATAGGGATAAAATCCTCAAATTTTAACCAAGCGATATTAGAACAAAACTCACAAGTAAGATATGCTTTTTTATAAATCCATCTCTTCAAATTCAATTTCAGAATCCCAAGAGGCCCATGCTACTGGGTAATTTAAAATAAATAAATAAATGTTTCAGCTGAACTCTCTAAACAACTTATTTTAATTGGAGGACATCACCCGGAGGAACATTTAAACCACATTGAGGAGCTCCAGACTCAACATGCCATTCACTGAGGAAACTGCAATTAATTTGCTTCTTTCCTGGAGGCAATGCTTAATATGTCAATGAAAGAAATGTATCCCGACGAGAGGGAGGGAAGCAGAAGCAAGTGGCCATCTGACCTCTGCTATGGCTTCTTCTTAACTATCTTCATCCTCCCTTCTAGACACAATTTTCAATTTAAGGAGGAATATCAGGTTAATAGATTTTAATAGCTGTCTAGCTCTACCAGTATGTATAATGAGCAGGTGAACGACTCCATTCAACCAGCTGACTGATTGATTTTGTGTCACCAGGGAGTTACACAAACCTAAAGTCATTATTTTCTTCTTCTCCATTCACTGACATTAACCTCAGCGAGTATAACAAAAGGAATTTGTTAAACTTCAAAAGTGTTTTCATTTAGAATGGCTTGTGGAAAAGAAATTTTCTTTAAATGTTTCCATGCCATTAGGTAAGCCTTCCAGAAAAAAAAAAAAAATCAGTCTAGATAATTACAAAGAGATAGTTACCACTCACTGAGCACTTATTACACACACCCATGCTTAAGCTTTGTACATTGAATGGAATTATATTTAGTTTTCTTTACAACCCCGAGAGCTACTTGTTTATTTCTTAACCTGGAAGGAAGGAATTCAATCCTTAGATATTCAAGCACTTTATCCAAAGTTACAAATATCTGTAAAAAGTAAATGCCATAGGTGGGCTAAGAACCTTCGTGGTGTTCTTTTTTTCAAATGTGAATGATGCTTTTCATTACCCAACAAATACGGATAAAAATAAGTTCCCAGTTTACAAGAAATGGAAATGGATCAGCTGTGTCGTTGTGGCACATAGATGATAATGTACAATGTTCCCAGTTTACAAGAAATGGAAATGGATCAGCTGTGTCGTTGTGGCACATAGATGATAATGTACAATGTTCCCATGCTTCTTTAAAAGAATGACTTGCTTTGTCTTCCTTAGGACTTAAACACAATTTATGTAACTTCTACAAGAGAAGGAAAGAAGACAAAATGACAAAGAATGTTTCTTCTTAAGTGACAAGTGAATTTTGAAAGAATTGGTTATAAAGGTGTCAGAAATTCTGAGACCTTCAAAATACATAAAAATACAAAAATATTAAATGTAAAGAAAGGGTAAAAAGTTAGGAAAACAAAATTTAGATGAGGAAATAAGAGGAGTAAGAGGGGTATTAGAAGTAAGCAAGAGAAGGGAGAGGGGAGGGCAGGAAGGGAAGTACAGGAAGGGAAGACTGGGGAAAAATAGGTGAGGGGACAGAGAGGAGAAGGGGGAGATAAGACTATAAATGAGGGTAAGGTAGGGAGGAGGAGGAGGAGGAGGAGGAGGAGGGGAAGGAGAAAACAAAGAGAGGAGGTGTTTGAGTCTCCCCATTTGGGATTTGCAAACATTCACTAGGGTCTACAGCACCAGTTTATCTAATTCCAATCTCCAGTCTTCAGATTTCCATTTGACATACATTGCTTTATCAGGTTTGTGCAGCAGTCCACAGTTCTTACACTAAACCTTTCCCCAGATGCTCTGGTCATGTTTCTTCTTTTCCAACAATTCATACAAACATGCCTTTTTTGTGTTCTGGTTACTGCTAGTTATCTTACTGTTGTTTGCAAAGACTCTATAGACAATAACTTCCCCTTAATTGACATTTACCTCACTCTAAGCATTGTCCATCTATAAAATTTTTATGCCTCTCAAGTTATATCTTACAATGGTACAAATTTCTTTCTTTCTTTCTTTCTTTCTTTCTTTCTTTCTTTCTTTCTTTCTCACTACTAAATGATACAGCAGGATGAGTCTGGAGGTGTCTTTGATATAACTGTAAATTGTCAAAGTAAAACTGGTCACCATCATCATTGTACAAGGTGTTTAGGATATGTCTTTTACTGTAAAAGACTCTGGTGAGATTCTGACAAAGCTTTTTGTTTACAGCTGGGATGGAAGGGTGTGTTGAATATGCTTGTACCAGGAAATGGCATTAGTAGGAGGTGTTGGAGTTGGTGTGGCCTTGGTGGAGGAAGTGTCGTTTTGTGGATGAAGTTTGAGACTCTCCTACTAGCTGCCTGGAAGTCAGTTTTCTCCTGTTTGCCTTCAGAACAAGAGGTTGAACACTCAGCTCTTCCAACATGCCTTTCTGGATGCTTCCATGTTTCTTGCCATGATGGTAATGGAGTGAACCTCAGAACTTATAACTAGCCCCAATTAAATGTCATTTGTTATAAGAGTTTCCTTGGTCATGATGTCCATGAAGAGCAATGGAAGCCCTAAGACAAGAAGTGCCAATGGTCTCAAGCCACCCTTGTTAATTATGTTGTAATCCTTCTGTCTCTGCTAGTGAAAAGCTTTAACCTGCTTCCAGGGGATGGCTCATTTCCCTCCTCATTCCCTTACAATTTTTCATCTGTGCTTCAGTTTTGCTTTACTCCTTCACTCCTCTTGTGCTTTTAAAATATAATTAAGTTTTCTCCTACTCAAAGTGGACGTCCGGCATCTCTCTTGGTCTTACTTCAGCATATGTGGATGCCATTTTAGGATAATTCCCTCCAACCATGTAATATAGATATGTAACACCCTATCATATACACCTTCTGAAAAAAATGGCATATTTGTGTGTGTGTGTGTGTGTGTGTGTTGTATGTATTAATATTTAGGTGCTTAGAAACTAACCAAAGATACCAGGAATACTAACGTAACTTTCAACCATATCCACAGCCGAAATTGTTTTTCCCTCTTTGTTCTTTCCTCATGTAATACATCCAGACTTTAGCCTCCCCTCCTTTTCCTCTTCCAAGTGTCCCCCAACTTTCTTTTTCCTCAAGAGCCAACGCTCTTCTGTCTCCCTTCAGAAGAGAACAAGACTTCCAGTGATATCAACCGAACATTGCCTAACAAGATACAACAGGACTAGACAGAAACACTCAAAACTTTTTTTTCCTAACTTATTCTTTGATAACTCTATACATTCAGGTAATGTAGGTTTTATTTGCTTGTTTGTTTTATCAAACCTAACCTCTATTCCCTCGATTTTTCTCTAAGCAGCCATCTGTTGAAAATATCCCCTAATCAAATTAGGGGGTAAGTTTATGACTCCTTCCCTTACGAATGATGAGGTTTTCATTTGCCTTCATCTTGTGCATGTCTTGTACATGCAGCCACAACTACTACATGCTCATCTGTACAATAGCTCTATCATGTCCATAAAACACAATTTAATTGTGGTTATCATTACCTATGGCTCCTAAAATCTCTCTTCCTTTATCCATGGTGATATTGAGCCTACACACTATAATTCTCTGGTTATATATGTATTGGCCAATTGTGAGTATCTGTGTTCATCACTATCAACTACAATAAGGAGCTTTTTGGTGAGGGTTAAGGCATGTATTACAGATATAGAGATAAGTACTTACGGTCCGTTTTAATACTGTATACAGAGGCATTTTAAGATATAACATGTGGCCTTAATCCTGTTGTACTTCTATAAAAACATATCCTAGAATGGAGAGTTTGAGAGTGTATTCATTGCATTGCGTTCTATTATCTGGGAAGTGCAATTTTCACTGAACAACAGAGTCTGTGTCTGTAGCAGAGACTATTTCCAAATTCATGTATGACATCTCAATGTTCTCAAACATGTTAAAATAGATGACAAATTTTTAAAGGATACTAATTCATGAAAGCTAAGTTCTGTGTCCTAAACATCTTCCAAATGCCATATATTGTAATATCATCACAACAGAGACAGAGCACAACAGAGCTTTATCATATATATTTTTGTATGGGTCCTGGGTAAGACCAAACTTCAGAACATTGCAAAATGTCACGAAAAATGTTAATGTGGTGAAATAGAGAAAAGTCAACATGGCCAAGCTGCAAAGATCCTAAAAGCTCATCAAGAGTCAAGCCTTCATACCTAATCTTTCATTCCAGACTCCCTCCTGAGATAGTAACTCAAAGCTCAGTTGGAAATTTGTTCTCTGCTTTGATTCCTGAGTGCCCAGTTCACTGACTGTTTCCACTCCTTCCTCTACCTCTCCCTTGGGCTCTTATTAAAATGCCTGCTGTGTTCTATCCTCTCTCTGTGATATGTGTGCAGAAATCCTGAAAGTAAAGCAAAAGATCACCTGCCATACTGAACAGTGCAACACTTATTCTGTGTTCTATATTCAAGTTGTTTTTCCTTAAAAATGTCTGCCCTCCCACCCCCAGACAAGGGGTTTTATAGCAGTAACTCTGTTTTTACATGTGCATATACAAGGAAGTGTTAAGAATATCTATCACCCTTAATAATTTCAAGAGCTGACCAGTCAGAATCCTTCTGATTTTTGTTTGTTTATTTGCTTGGTTTTTTGTCTTGTTTTGTTTTTATTGCCTAGTTTGGTGAATTTTTGAAGGCAATATTCATCCATTCATAACAACATCTACAATCAATTGACAATGTATTCTGTACCAATTTTCAAACTACACATTTTTTCTGTAGTGACACATTAAATTTTCACAACCCAGCTTTGAAGTAAGATGCCATTATGACAGTACTAAAAGTTAGGATAATTCAACTCAGGGATCCCTGACATCCCAAAATTAAACATACTGGAAATGAGGTTTGAATAGATGTTGCCTGATTCCAGAACCCTTGCTCTGATAAATGTGCAATGGCATCGTGTTGAAGAAAACAGAATGAGGCAGCCAGATGCAATGCTTGTCAGATTTTCCTGGGCTTGTTTTGACTGACAATCATTTGCTCAAACTCCTTGGACTGATGGGGGCAGCAGAAAAAATATTCAAACTAAAGTGAACACAAACAGAAAGATCAAGTGAGATAAAAACATCCATTTGACTTTCCTGCACACAATGTTGCTAATTGGAGAAAGTAGCGTTAATTTAAATTAATTAGCTAGCATCAAATTCTATAAATAGTATCAAAGTCATATATTGGCTTTTAAAGTTGCCTCAGTGTTTTATAAATAATTGCACTTTGAAGAAACAAAATAAGTGGCTTATGGAAAATCAAGCAAAACCAACAAGAAAATCAATGTGCTCACCAACAAGTATTTATTTTTCACACTTTTCAAATAATGTAAAAGGTAGACCCATTATTTTGGAATAAATTAAGGGGGCTTTGCCCAGTGATTAGCATGAGGTAACTTGGATTCTGCTTTCCTGCTGCTTTGATGGACCCCTAACCACAACTCAGGTTTCTTTTTATTTAAAATACATTGGGCCTAACATCCCACAGATACTTTCTATCCTTCTTAATTTCATATAGGGCTTCTAAAGAAATGTTCTGCTTTACTCTTTGTATGAAATTGGTCACTGATGAAGATTACAAAAAGGGGAAAGGGCTCATAACCACTGTGGACTTTAAGATACCCATGTCTCAATGGGTAAACATACTTGTCATTCAAGCTTTTGGCCTGAATTGTATCCCTGGAATAATTATATTTAATAAAGGTGTAGGAGAAGAATCAACTATACAAACTTGCCCCTCTGCCTCAAATCCTTAGCAGCATATTTAAGACTTTAGACAGACACAAAATGTGTGAGAGTAAGTCTCTCTGTGTGCCTGTGTCTCTGTCTCTGTCTCTGTGTGTGTGTGATTTGCCATGCCTCCTTACACATTAGTAAAAAATTAAAGCTTTCAAAGAAGAATCCTGTTTCCCGGCTTGTTATATTACTTCATAATGACAGATTTAGCCCAGTTACCAACCTCTGCATGCTTTGGACAATCTAGAAGGGACTGCTGTATGACAAAAGTGGTACAGCATAGTAATTGACAACTCATTCTGGAATGGCAATGAATGAAGATGCTAGGGACAGGGACAGTCCCTTCCCTGGCATCTCTCAGCTTAGCCTAGAGAGCACAGCTGAGTCCAGACTGGAATCTCCTGTATTTTTCCCCTGGTCTCTGAAACAGAGAACACAGAAACCATGGGAAGGGAAGGCAATGGTGCATACAAAAAAAAAAAAAAAGAGGTGAAGAGTCAGGAGAGTATAATTTCATATACACCCTTGACAGCCAATCTATTATTGCATTAGATAAACCAGTGCATGTGTACAGTGGGCATACTTAATACCTCCGTGGGAGACCATACTGACAAGTCTACAAAGGACATTCATGTGTATACTTATCTTTGCCAACAACTTTAACCAGATGAGCAAAAGAAATGAGATCTGCATGAACAGCCGAGACTGTATGGGGACACTAGGCATTCCATCCTTGTATATTTCAACCCTAGCTGCACACTTCCAGATATTATGATGCTAGGTAGAGTAACCTAAATGGTAAATAATAATCTAAACCAAAAATGAGGCATCTAGATAAGAGGGCTGATATCTTTAAAAATACCTTAGAGTTAACTAGATTACTTCCACTTTAATTAGTAAAATTATTGAACCATGCAACTTAGCAAAATAGGAGCTCTTCCTCAAACTGGTTGCTCTCTTCACCTTTCAGCTGTATTCAAAAGCTCTTGTTTATTGTAATTAAAACCTCATTTACTTCCTGATACTAGAGGGAGATCATTTCAATTTACATGTGCTGCTGTTTGTTAGAATGACTGTGTTTAAGATGGAGGGTAACAACCCAATATAAGTCTCTTCCAAACACCTAAAGGATGTTGTGAGGGTCCTAATCAGCTCCACCTAATACTCACTTGCAAAATGCTTCGCACTGGGAAGTAATCAGGGCTACATAAACCAGCATTCAGTAGTACTGCCATCTTGGAAAATGTTCCGGTGATATTCTTAAACTGAATCTCAGAGACTCCTCAGATGTCAGCTTGCCTGCTGATATTCAGTGTTGCATTTCCCTCCAGAGTTCTCATTATCTGGTCTATGTTTGAATGCTTACTAACCAACATATACTATGTGATTTATTATGAAATATTATTAATCATTAAAATCTTCATTTTCAGTTATTTATTTATTTACTTTGCATCCCACTGACTGCCCCTTTCCTCTTCACCCCCCTCCCACAATCCTTCCACCCTGAGGGCCCCCTGGTTTTCCTCTCATCCTGGCATTCAAGTCTCTTCGAGGCCAGCCGCTTCCTCTCTCACTGAAGCCAGACAAGAAAGCACAGCTAGTAGAACATATCCCAAGTATAGGCAACAGCTTTAAGGATAGACCCGGATCCAGTTCAAGACCTGGATCCAGAAGGTCACGCTACACAGTTGCTATGTATGAGCGGAGAGGCCTGGGTCTAGCCTGTATATGTTCTTGGTTGGTGGTTCAGATTCTGAGAACCACAAGGGTCAAGGTAGTTGACACTTTTGGGCTTCCAGTGGAGTTCCTATCCCCTTCAGGACCCAAAAATCTTTCCTCCAATTCTTCAATAAGTGTCCCCAAGCTCTATCTACAGTTTGGCTGTGGGTACCTGTATCTGAGTCAGTTTCTGGGTAGAGCCTCTAACATGCTCCTGTCTGCAAGCATACCAGCGTATTATTAATAGTGTTAGGGATTAGTGTTTGCCCATGGGATAGGTCTCAAGGTAGGCCTGTCATTCGTTGGCCATTCTCTCAGCTTCTGCTCCCTCCTTGTGCCTGCATCACTTGTAGACAGGATAAATTTGGGTTTGAAAGTTTTGTGGGTGGGTTGGTATCTCTATCACTCCACTGGAGTTTCTTTACGGATACAGGAGGTGGCAACTGAAGGTTCTATCTCCCTAATGTAGTAAGTCACAGCTAAAGTCAAACCCATTGATTCTTTGGTGCCTCCCTTGCCTCCTCCTGGAGATGCCCCCCATCTCCTCACCCATATCAATTGCAGATTTCCATTCATAAAATCTCCCTATTTTAAGCCATGATCTGCCCTCCTGTGACTATCATACACAGATTTTTGTATATATTATTGATGGTAGAACATTTTCCTCTGTACACACATTATATTTTTATTTTTAATCTGCAATCAAAATATAATTATACATTACTCCTGACTAGAAGTCTCACTTATCAGAATCCATTGTCAAGAATGTGCACTGCTTGGTGAATTGCACTGAAATTCGTATAGAAAACTTTCAGTGATCAGTTTAGGAGGGTCTGTGGCTTATATATGGAATGAGAGGCCATGTGTGAAAACTGCCAAACGTCTTATTATTCCTGGGCTCTGGAACTTCACAGAGAAGGAAATCAGGATAAATTAAGCAGAAATTTCCACACATTCCCTGCAGGGACTAGGAGTCCTCCTTCTGAAAGTTCCAGGAAGAAAAGAATATATTCCCAGGACAGAAAACATGAGTGGCAAAAGCAGTCTTTCTAGTGCTGAGAGGAAATAAATAGGGCAAGCTCTGTCTTGATGGGTAATTCTACTACATTTTCACTGGGCCTTACCCTGGTTTTGGTAACTACTTAGAGCATGCCATTGTCTTGGGAGAACACCTTCAGCATATCAGTTGGGATCTTGGTCTTACCTTGCAATGAGAAGACAACTGAAGCAGTTCCAAATGACAACTAAGGCCCACTAGTAAGAACTAGAGCCAAAATTGCATCCTGAAATTTACAGTGATAAACAAGTTGTAGGTGAAAGAATATCCTAAACTAATGTTGAAATCGAAAGGGATTTGAAAGGACAAAGAAAAGCTCTAAGAAAAGGCATCTCCTTTATCATGAGAAAAGGGGTTTAAACACAAATTCAACCAAAGTTTTCTACTCATCTCAAGTTTGCTGAGTATTCAGTTAAAAAAAAACAATTCTAAGGCTTCAGATAAAACTTTCCATTCTACTCTTAATTTGCTTTATTAGAAAAGTGAGAAGAGCTATCTCAGCTAGATTATGGCTTAGCTCTAAGACCATGTGTTGTATGGCATCTTCCCCAGAACTAAACAATACTCTCTGGGTGGGAAGATAGACTCTTAGCACTGAGAAACTGAGGGAAATTACAAGCCTCAGGAAACACAGAAAAGTACAAGATGTATGAGCTTTCTCCCAGAGAAGACAAAAGCAGTGGACAATTGTTACTGAGAAGAGACTCTGCAGTAGGAAAACCTTCTCCCTGAATAAGGAGCTTCAAGGATACAGTTTTCATCCACGCTGAAGTGGGATTTTTAGTGACACACCAGCCTTTGAGTCACCTATGCTCCTTTAAGGAAAAATAATGAATTCAGTCATATACTCTTCTTGACACAGGTCCTTCATCTCTTTGATCTGACACCTATACAGATATTTGCTCTTTCTCCATAATGAAAGTTAACAGAACAACTGCCTCATAAGGTTAACTTTGTCTTGACGAACTTTGAAGACTGTCTGCTGCATAGAAAAATCATCCTAAAGATTCAAGAAAATTGACATTAAACACACACACACACACACACACACACACACACATACACATTCTCCCTCTATCAAAGAAACTGAAATCGAAATCATAGGAAAGCCCTGAAAATAAAGACTTGGAAATACTAAATCTGTTTTTGTTTTGCTCAAAGTTGTTTACAACGCATTTGTTACAGAGGTGAACATTATATCTCAGACATAAATATATGTTAGCTTTTGGTCACTATGACAATATATGTGATATAAACAGTATGAAAAGAGAAAGATTCATTTTGGCTGTGTTCATGAGTTTCTCTGTGAGTAGTCATCTAGTCCAGTTGTTTTAGGTCTATGATGTGACAGAGCAAGGGTTTTTTTTTTTTGTTTTGTTTTGTTTTGCTTTGTTTTGTTTTGTTTTTTGTTTGTTTGTTAGAGTTTTGTATTTCAAAGAACATTCAACCTAATTACTGGATTTCTATTTAGGCCTAGTCTCCTACGCTTCCAATTTCTCTATAGAATGTCGCTTTGGAATAACAAAGCTTTTGATTCATTAAGCTTTCAGAGGACATTTAAGTTGCAACAGTTAATAGGAAGATAACAACATGAAGACCATGGCATAGCCAGTAGTGTCATGAGGAGTGAGTCTCAATGGTAACTGAGAAAGAAAAGCGGGTTCCACTCCATCAAAATCATGTCACTAGAGAATGGGAACAAGAGGATTTCAGTTTAAATTTTCTCAGTTCTAAATAAACATTGATAAAGTAAAAAATGCATTTTCAACAAGAGACTAACCTGAAGCCAATACACCTTCCCCCTAGTATGTGATTCTTGTTCTGATATGTAAGATTGTGAACTCAAGCTGGTGGTGCCGACTGAGTGTTAGCAAAGCACCCTAAGGCACTGTTAACACTAGACAATCTCTTTTCACCATTCTTCACTCCGTTCCTTATTAATCAGCTACAGTGCTGAGTAGTCAAAGGTAGAAGTAATTTTATTTTTAAAGGTTAAAGATCTGAAGCTTTTTGAATGTATCTTGAATGTTTTGATTTTTTTAATTTCTAACTTGGCTCACAACTATGTTGACTGATTGTGTTCATAAAATAGGACTCCTAATAAGGGATTAAAATGAAAATCCTATTTTGGTTCCAAGTGAAATGGGTTTTTGCACTAATTAGACTATTTTAGAAAGTTTTAATTTTTCTTCTCGGTAGGTGTTTCTTTAATGCTGCCATTATGAGAAGTGGATGCTTGGTAATATTATTCAAGAATTTCCCAGAGCCCTAAATTGCAACAGATTTGCACATAGTAAACATTCACATAACCATTTACCAACACATCCTGACACACTTATGTACCCAATTTATAATGTAACCAAATAGTGGAGATACATGATCTTGTTTCACAAAGTGTGACAAAGCCTCAGATATTTATCGTTCACTGGGCATGGATTGTGAAGCATAATATAAAGGAAAGGCTATTCATTATGAATTCTAATCCCACTCCTTGTAGAATCCTTGAGTAGGTAAAAAGTACTTGGTCTGATTTTCCAGTTATCATGTCAGTTAAAGCAACATAACTTAAGCAAAACATAAACACTCAGTAATTGTAAGTATCTACAAGGGATTTATAAAGGAATGGGCAACAGTCAGTAATATTAGAGGAAGGGAGCAAGGCACACAACTTCTCCCTGATATATCATTTGTTACTAATAGATTCAGTGAGAGGGTCAATCATGGCTATCAATAATTCCCTAAGACTGGAGGTGGTCGGAAAGATGTATGATATAGATGTCTAAATGAAAGTGGAACATTCCACAACCTCTTATTCTCTATACCCTGTCCAACTGTGAGTCTCTGCATTAATTTCAGCCTATTTTTTAAAAAAGAAGCTTCTGAATGGTAAAGACATGATTTAATCTGTGAATGTGAATATAAAAAAAAATCAAGGAACAGTCTATTAACAGAGCAATAGTTGTAAATTCTCTTCAATGGTCTATGATCTAGTCAGCAATGGCTTCTTGGGCCACTTAGTGGTACCAACCAAGGGTTTAGTCTAATGGATCAGGCTTTAAACCCAAGCAGAAAATACTCAGTCACTCCCATTGCATTCAAGTTGCTATTACACTAGTGGACATCTCTTGCTATGGAGGTTGTTATTGGAGCTTGAAGTTTTAATAGCTGTTCCAGTCTGGTAGCATATGTGGCATTTTCAGTCACTGTAAAAGACGGGCAGTAGGGATTAAGCTTCAATGTGAGTTTCAATATATATATTGATTAATAATATAATATATATATTATTATTAAATCACTTTGAACATGATTGCTGCCCCCCATCCCAGTTCCTTCCTTTTTCAGTACCCCCTTCTCCTCTGATGTGGGACATAAATCATGCCAGGAAGCTTAGAGTGGGTCTGAAACCTGGAGACTCAGTGGGTACACATCTGAGACATAGGTGACTCCCTGCTCCCTGCCACATTCTTGGCCTGAAACACATGTCATGCTCTCAACATAGGTCACATAACCCAAAACAGAGCTCTCCATGCTAATGAGATACTTAGAGGCCCTAAGGGTTTGCCAATAAGCTTGCCTTCCCAGATATTCCTCCCTGACAAATCTGAGAAGTAGGTATGCATCCATTTTCCATGATGAACAGCCAATAAACAGTTTGGAACTAAGGATTGTCTCTCTCTCATCCACCACCACCATGATTAACATGGAAAAGGTCATTGCCTACAGAGCTATAACTTAAATCTTCCACAGAAAGCCTCTCTGTGCTTCCCGTCACAACTGGAGCTAAGCTGAGGACAATTACTGCTGAACTAAGCTGGAGCTCTCCGTCTACTGGCCCCAGGCTAGATGCCATACTCAGCCTCTAGGCTCCAATTCCACTCTCAACTCTTCACTATTCAACAATGCCTAGATGTCCAGGGGTTTGGGAATGTCACTGGCTTGTGGAACCCTGATCCTTTGTTCCTGATTCCTTTGTGCAGCACCTTAGGGACTACTGGGTGCCCAGGGGTCTGAGAACCCCAGCTTCAGCTTCTCCCCCATCCCAGACTACATTTACCACCCATGGAGCCATGTCTCAGCACTACTCTGAAGCCCAGCATCCATTTGGCTGTAGTACTGTGAGAACAAACTCCTGGCATTTTGCCTCCCCAAGAGTCCATGCCCAGTGGCAGGGCAGACTCAAACCCATAGTTTAGAGGGTGGAGACCCCTGGGTATCCCTCCACCCTGGCACATCAAGTCTCCATCCGGCTAAGCACATACTCCCCCACTGAGGCCAGACAAACCAGCCGGTTAGAGGAAAGTATTCCACAAACAAGTAACAGCTTTAGGGATGGTACCCACCCCAGTTATTGGGGAACTCACATGAAGACCAAGCTGCACATCTGCTGTATATGTGTGGGAGGCCCAAGGTCTAGCCCATGTATGCTCTTGGTTAGTGGCTCTTCCTGTGAGATTCCCCCAATGGTCCAGGTTAGTTGATTCTGGTGGTCTTCCTATGGAATTCCTATCCACTTCATGTCCCTCAATCCTTCCCCCAACTGTTCCTTAAGTGTCCTCAAGCTCCATCCAATGTTTAGCTGTGGTTCTCTGCTTCTCTTTCAGTCAGATTATGAGTGGACACTCTCAGAAGACAGTTATACTAGGCTCTTCTTTGCAAGCATAACAGTATCATTAATAGTGTCATGGATTGGTCCTTATCCATGGGATGGGTCTCAATTGGACCAGTTGTTTGTTGGCTGCTCTCACAGTCTCTGATCCCTCATTGTCCCTCCATTTCTTATAGACATTATAAATATTGAGTAGAAAGTTTTGTGGTGGGTTGTTGTCCTTATTCGCTGGGGGTCCTACCTAGCTACAGGAGGTGGCCTCTTCAGGTTCCATATCCCCATTGCCATGAACCTCAGCAAAGGTCACCCCCATTGACTCCTGGGAGGCTCTCCCATCTTAGTTCTCTGGAACATCTGCTAGATGCTGCCATCTCACCACCCCACCAGCTATTTTTATGTCCTATCAGTTAAACATGTTTTTCTTCACTAATAAACTCTTATCACCAAATTCTGGAGAATTAAGATGAATAGCCTGAAATGTTTGGAATACCTCTAAGACTTCACAGACCATAAAGAGGTAAACTATACCTGGTCTTTTATAATACTTTAGAGCTTATGGTGTCTGGGAAAGAAATCATAGCTCCTTTTCAGTTATAGGATGTGAGAAGACAATTGAGTCACATTTCCTGATGGTGAACTCCCTAAGAACTGAAACTTTGAAACAAGCCAAGAGATTATGAGAATGCAAACTGTACCATCAACCTCAGTTTTTTTCCTTTGATAAGTGAATTACACATTTACATTTCAGCAGAGAAGCCTGCTTTACAGGATTGTATACTGAAGGCTGTATAAGCCAGAAAAATGCTATTTGTCTTCAAAAAGCATCCTAGGAATGGGAACGTCATTTATTGTAACTATTCTCTAATAATTGAGGAAGGTTGCAATCATTTCTTTTGTTCCTTCCCACATTCCTTGGGATTTCAACTTTCCTTTTGGAGAATTATCAACATTGGATGGCCCCATGCACATGTCACGAGCTTATTATATCTACAATTGCAACAATATATCTACAATTGCAACAAAAAGATAATTCCATTTCAGTTCCATGTATGTACATATGTATGTGTATATGCATATATGTATACATATATATATTATATATATGCATATGTATATTATATAGGCATATGTTGTGATTAGAAGGTTCTGCAATAGGTTTGTGACCATTTCATAGGTGTTTTGTCTTAACTACCCCTTCTAATATGTCCTCCTCTACCTGACCTGATCTCCACCAATTTAACTCTTCTTGTTCTATTATTCCCCTTTCTGCTTTCATGCTACTTATTTTCTATCTTCTTCCTTTGAAATACCCCACTGTCATGATTCTTCACTTGTTTTCTGACTTCTATGAGTACTTCAGTTTAGGCTCATGTGTCTAAAATCTCAAAGCTAGCAACTACAAATGATAAAGAACATGCATGTCTTAATTACTTTTCTACTGACATGATAAATACTATAACCAAGACCACTTATTGAAGAAAAGATTTGTTTGGCTTGTACTTACAGGGTGATAAAGGGTCCAGGATAGCAGACCTGAAGCTGCAAGCAGGGCAAAACTAGAGCAGCAGATGAATGCTCACATTTCAGTCCACAAGCAAGAAGTAGAGTGAGCTATCTCAAAACAGTGAGAGTATTTGAAACAACAAAAACTGACCTTGGTCATATACTTCCTCCAGTAAGCTCATACCTCTTCATCCTCCCCCAACAGCTAACAACTGGGGATGAATCATTCAAATGTCCTAAACTTATCGTATGCATCTCATTAAAAGCCAACCTTTGACTCCCTGGCTCCCATAGTTTTATGGTCATATTATAATAAAGGATGCTTCTAGTCCATCTTTGAAAGTTTCCATATTCCTTCAGTCTAAACAATGCTTAAAAGTCCAACTTTCAAAAGCTCTTCTTAGATTAGAGGGATTCTCTTAATTGAAACTGCCTGTAAAATACAAAAGCAAATAATATACTTTCAATGGAAAATGCCACACAGCATACATTATTGTTCCAAAGGGCAGGAATTAAGACATCATGAAAAAAATACTGGAATGAAATAACACCAAAGCCAGAAAGAAAAAATAAAAAACAAACCAAACCAAAAAACAAAAAACACAAATACTGTATGGAGCCCGAAGGCCAATGTCAAAGGGCTCAGATGGCTTTTCCCTTCCATATTTATTACCTGTAAAATGTGGCTCTCTTCTCGGGCTGTTCTACTCACTGTACACAGGGTCCATTTGGTAGATTTAACTTGTTCTTGGTATCCTTATTGGAACTGAGGATTCATAGTCATAATTACCCATAGTGGTCTTTCTGACCTCCATGCCAAGTGCCTGACCTCAGCAGCTCTATGTAACCATAGAGCAAGATTCAACAATTCCTTTTCTCATTAATCTTTCATAACTCTAAAGACAGAACACCATGTGGATGATTCTACCAGGTTTGGCTTGTCCTGAAATCACATTTCCCAGTTTTGATTTGTTGCTTTTCCAGGAACAGAAAGTTCTTAGGCATTTTATCTTTACAGTTTTGAAGCTTACCTAGGTAAGTTCTTGCCCTGAGTCCACTGTCTTTTTATTTCATGGCGTATCAGGTATGTCCTTAATCTCCTTTTCTTTCACATAAGTCTTGGCTCTGGCAGTAAATTTGCTGGTGTCCTTCCCCTCTCCAAACTATACATTTTGCTTTTCTTCATTCCCCCTTGTTCATTTTCACTGTAGATTGAAAACAAAGAATGACAAATGTTCACATGACAAAGTCAACAGCAGGGTATCTTATAATCTTGTTCATCAAACAACTTAGTCAAGTACTTTTCACTGTAGCTTCACCCTAGTTCTTAGCACAAAGCTAGAAAGCTCTCACAGTCTTTTCCAAAATACCTAAAGAACAATCTCTAGTACAGTTGTTAGTATGGCTGCCATCTAAAATCTATGTATCTGACATCTATAGTCCACATGACTTTTTGAACTGTCTTCTAAGTTCCTGCAAGATTGATCCATTAAACCCTATTTCCAACGTTCAACTCCTTTCCTAGTCTATAGTTCCACAGCCTCTCATATGCCTATGAAATGCAGTATGGCTGGGTTCTTCACAGTAATACCCCACTCCTTGGCAACAAGTTCCATATTAGCTAATTTTTAATTGCTGTGATAAACAGCATAACCATGTTATCTTCTGGAAAAAAATTAGTTTATTTGGTTATGGACCATGATGGCAGAGCCATAAAGGTAGTAGGCAGCTGAGAACTTACATCTCAATCTATAAACAGGTAGCAGAGAACTAACTTGAAATGATATGAAGCTTTTAAAACCTCAAAATCTGCTCCCAGTAACATACCTCCTACAGCATTGACACATCTCCTAATCCTCCCTAAATAACCACCAACTAGGGACTAAATGTTAAAAGACCCTAACATATGGAGGTCATTCTTATTCAAATCAACATAATATGGTATTTGCCATTGTGAGTCTAGGTTACCTCAGAATGGCTGTTTCTTCATTCATCCATTAACCTTGAATTTCATTTTCTTTATCATTAAATAGCATTCCAATCTATATGTTTACTACACTTTCATTGTCCAATAATCTCTTGATGTTCAATCACACTGTATCTACTTCCTGGCTTTGGTGATTAGTGCAGCAATGAATAATGGATGAGGAAGAATCTCTGTAATAGGATATAAAGTCTTTTGGGAACATGTCCAAAAGTATAGTTGAGTCATAAGGTAAACCTATTTATAGCCTTTTGAAGAAGTTCACTCTGAGTTCTCAAATGCTTGCACCAGTTTGAACTCCAACTAACAGTGTATAAGTGTTCTGATTTTGTAATTCTGACTAGGGACAGGTTCTCAAAAGAAGAAACAAAAATAAATGCTCAGCATCTTCAGTCATCAGAGAAATGGTAAATAAAATCAATTCAGAGCTTGTTCTGTGTAGGCCAAGGACTGGTCCATATCATCTATTTATTTATTTCCATAAAATTTAAAGATAAACTCACACAATGTCCAGAGCCCTTGACGTACCACAGATGACAGAGGAAGATGCCCTTCAGTTCTTTCCCACAGGAAACTACTTTGATACCACTAAGCTTGATTTGCAGATGGAGGTGTATATTGATAAAATGAAGAATAAATAATGATATTCATGTCATAATTCTAAATAGGAAGAAACAGGTGCTCACAGCTCAAGCCATGGTAGCCATAGAGTACACTATGGATGTCAGTTTCATCTTCCCCAGAACACTAGCCAACAAGATGTCATGATGTTCATTGATGCTTCAAACGCTGACTGTTTTACATCTGGGACTTTTACTAAACAGAATACAGCAGCTTTCATTTAGTCACAGTTTTTTAATGTGGCAGGTCCCAAGGCTGACTATTAGCCCTTCACAGAGGTGTTCTCTGTCAATTTAGCCATCATTTCTTTGTGTAACACAGATTCTTCTTTGTGCCATTTAGACCTTATCTCATTCAACAAAAAGGGAGCTCACTCAGTGGGTCTATTGTGGTAGATGTAGTCCCAGGAATTTTTCCAAATGTGTGCCATCATCTGCAATGAGCACACACTGGAGATTATACCTGATCTGTACTTCTACAGAGACCTAGAAGAGATTGAAAAACAAGAGGATCTTGCTGAGAAGGTGATGACCAAGGCAGAATTTTCAGATGAATGGCCATCACTAGATCTTGTGTTCACTGCAGCTCAGCTGGATGTAGCAGACTTTTCTAAAAATACAGGTGCTTTCTGTGCCTATCTAGCAGTTTTCTAGTGAAGCCTGGAGTTCTCAACTAGCCACTGAGGCTGCTAAGACTAACAGGGTTTTGGAAGCAACACTGAGTTGTCCAGAGCTTCTCTGCATGGGTATGAGAAAGGGGAAGGAAGGAAAACAAAGTTTCTAAAAGCTGAAAAGCAAAACCAAAACACTATTTAGAGTGTTCTTTTTCTTTTAAAGAATATCTTACAGTATCTTCTCTTTTTTTGTTTATAGACTTGACATTTTGTACATAAAATTATACATGAAAAATAGGAAAGCTTGATATATTAGATTAAAGGATTCGATTTCTGTGGTTGATTTTATATACTGTGGGCAGCATCAAGGTCTGAATATTTCTGGGGTAGGACTATCTCTACAATAGCAATTGCTGAAAACTACTTTGCATACATTGTTTCAGTAATTAATAATTATAGTGAAATGGAAACTAATCAAATGTAATTGTCCTTGACCTCTATCCATTGGACAATATACTAATTCTATTGTGTGCTTTGACTCTTTTTCTCCATCAAATGGTAACTACAAAGTTTAACATTCCTGTAATGTAGTCTTTCTGATTTAGTCTTAAATGTCTTCTAAAGTTTCTTGTACTAAATATTTTGTCACATACTTGTGACACTATCAGGAGTTGGTTGACTCTTTAAGAATTGGGGCCTAATAGCTGAAAGTTAACAATTGTGTGTATGTGTGCCTCTCTCTGTGTCTCTCTCTCTCTGTGTCTCTCTCTCTGTGTGTGTCTCTCTCTCTATTTCCTTCCCACCATCAAATTTTATCAGGTACTTCCTATAATAATATTTTAAGTCAGTCATTGATCAAACTAGTGGGAAAAATGACTAAGAATATAACCTAGAACCATGATCCAAAAATTGTGTATTCATTATTTCCCCATACCTGTGATAAGACACCATGACCGAGACAACTTGAAGAAGAAAGGATTTGTTTTGGACTTAAGGTTCTAGAGGATTAGTTTCTTTAATGATGTGGACTTTCAGGTGGCAGATATAGTATTCAGTGATGAAATGTGAGTGTGCACATCTCAGTCACAAACAAGAAATAGAGAGCATTTGAAATGGCAACTCTGAAGCCTCCCCAGAGAGTCAACAATGTAGTATTCAAGTGCCTGAGACATGGGGATATATCATTCAAATTACTACAAGTTTTTTACTTGCTAATTGTGAATTTTGACATAGTTACTGAAAGGTAGCAAAACAGATGAACTAATTAACATGGGCTACATGAAACAGTGACTTTATCTATGTCTTCTGGTTCAGTTGCTAGAATAGATGTCCCTGATGCAAAAAGCCAACTCGGAAACATGGAATGTTGACCCAAAACAGTTAATAAGATCATTTACTACATTATTTGAAATCTTATCAGAAGTTTGATCTTCTGTTTATGTATGCAGTACTTGGGCAAGGACCTCAAAAACATCCCTTTCTATGTCAGATTCTATGCCTCCACTGAAATTTGGTATTCTGAGTCACTTTGAATGTTCTCAGTAGCCATATTAATTCATGGAAATATCCAGCCCTTCCTTTTATAATATTCTTCACTAAATAAGAATTTCTGCCTTCTTCATGTATGTTTTACTTTGTCTGAATTTCCCCTAGTTGAAATGGTTACAATGTTAATGGAATTCTGATAGATATGCCACATCATTTCAAGTTATAATGAAGCATTTGAAACTTATTATTTCTCTCATTTCCTGGCCACCCAAAAAATATAAGTATGGTATTTAAATATGTTATTTCTTATAGCATGGTATTAAGCAGGATATCTACAAATAGGCTGCCCATGTCAAGACCAGTAACATAGCTTGTCAGATCTACAGAAGCCCTTTTACTTAATATGAAATCTGAGAGAGAGGGGTGGGAATAGGTGAGCCAATGTGTATTTAGTAAATTCAGAGCTGAAATCCAGCATGTCTTTCTACCATCTGCAAAGAGAAAGTTGAAATCTGGGAGATTATGTGGTTGACAAGCAATAAACACCAGAATTAACCAATTTCTAATGAACAATGTTAATAATGATTTTTATCAATTGAAAAATAAAATAAAAATTAAAGTTTTTTTTAAAAATAACCTTTATGCTTCTTAATATTGAGATATTTTGTAAGAGCTATAAAATTAATAATTTAAATCAATTTATTTAATTGCAGGTACTATTACTTTAAGAATAATGACTAATGAGGCAATATTTGACAAATATGTTCACCAGTAATCTCATAATTAAAGAAAATAAAAATATCTTAATCATAATTTAATTCTTATGTGCAAAATATAGCAAAGCTTATCCTATTTTTTCCTATTTAATTTTAATCAATACTTGGTCATCATACAACTACAAATATCTTCATTTTCAAAATGAGTAAATTACGAAGATTAAAGAATTTATGATATTTAACCTTAATAATGTTTAAGTAAGTTATTTTTAAGAGGATGGCATTTGAAAGCGCACAGCAGGAACTGGCAATTATTTTTCAATTTACCATGGAAAGGAAGCTCATTTCCTGCTCTAGTGTCATCTCCTTTTTCCTTTTTCTCTTTCAGAGGTTCTTAATACAGATTTCGCAGTGTGACTCAGGACTGCTGAAATGCACTCTAGTAGTTTCTCTGAATACTGCTAGGCTTTCCCAAACATTGGATTAACTTTTGAGGTATATATATATATATATATATATATATATATATATATATATATATATCCATATATATATATATATATCCATATATATATGGTATGTGCGATTCTCACATACACTTTGAAAGGAGACATACAGCCCCACGTTTGACTCTGTCCTTAGTCTTGGCATATAGTGAATGCATAAGGCATGTTATTTACCTGAATCAGGCAAATCACCAGCACGTGGATCAGAAGAGCAGAGGGATGGAATGGGTACTAGTCTCCTTTGTTACAGTTTAGTTTTCTGATTGTATCATATTGACTAATGTTTATGTTTTCCAGAGATAGAGGATCTCTACCACAGAAATATCAAATAAGATGGGAAGGAGTGTGCAATGCATGTGCCTGTGCACGTGTTTTGCACCCTACCTCATAGAGCTGAGAGAACAGGTTCTGAATACCTTGAGCCCTTTAAAGCAACATCACATGTTTAGCAGGATACATATATTATACTTCTCCAACTGTTCTGGATACAACAACAACAAAAACAAGAATTCAGAAATGATTATTAATTTAATTATCTCAACTAAGGAATATATGCTTATCTAAATATAATTGAAGTTGAACACCTTTTCCTGCAATGATAATTGATCCTTTGCAGGAATAATTCTTATAGTGACAGAACATTAAGTTGAGTATTTAACACAAATTTACAGCAATTGATCAGGGTAGTATCAGTTTCAATTATTTGTGAAAATAAAAGATCAGACAAGAAACTAAAATCCGTACTAAAGCTCATGAATTTTAGAAGCAGGTTTTTAAACCTATTCATAAATATTTGAAGCCCATTGTATGTCATTCAATCAGACAAACTGGCTTTTAAAAAAGATTTATTTATTTTTATTTTATATGTATGAGTGTTTTGCATGCTTATGTCTGTGGACCTCACAAATGCTGGGCCCTCATGATCCAGTGACCATTAGAGGGAGTTGGGTCCATAGAGAGAGTGTTACCAAAAAACCATAGTGTGGGTGTTAGGTACCATACACAGGTCCTCTGCAGTAGCAAGTTGTCTTAGCACATGCAGTAGAGATAGTATTCTAGTCATACACAATGTGTTTTCAAACACATTGTGAGATGGAGTAAGTAGATTTCAGTGGTGGTTTCCAGTTATGATATTCCTACTGTTATATATAGAGAGAAGTATAATTTGAAAATTCTTCAGATTTACCAAATGAAATATTTATTCACACCAAAAAAGTATACTTGCAACATCATACATCCAGTATGCAGACAAGCAACTGATACCAAAATACATGTGGCTCACAAATGTGTTCTCTATCTACTGTAACTGCGATCCCACCAGTAGTGAGAGACTGATGCCTCTTGAGAAACGTCCATTTTTTTTCCTTCTTTACCCAGAAAAGTCAACATAAATGGCACCTTGGGTAAATCATTTGCTTGGCCATAGGTGATAAGGGTTACAGTTTTATATTGTTACTTTATTCCTCTCTAGATGTTTAATTTTTTTTTTGAAATTAAAATATAATTACATTATTTTCCTTTTCTTTTTCCTCTTTCTGTTCCTTCTGATGTATACTCCCAACCTCTTGCTCTGTCTCAAATCCATAGCTTCTGATTTTCTTTTATTTAGTTGTTATAGTTGTTATTTCTTCACAGTCTCTCTCTCTTTCTCTGTCTCTGTCTCTGTCTCTCTCTGTCTCTCTCTCTCTCTCTCTCTCACACACACACACACACGTGCACACACACACATCTAAGTATATAAATACAACCTATATAGGTTGTATAATTGGTGTATGTCAGAGATGACCACTTCATATAAGCTAACTAATTTAGAGAGGGTCTTTTTCCAGAGAATTATCTTCACCCCACCCACTCTCAGCATTATTTAGTTGCTTGTAATTCTTTTTCTAATGGTGAGGACAAGCAATATTTTCCCCTTTCATGTTAACATGTCTATTGACCTTTTCTTTGTTTGCAACTTAAGAGGGAATGTTATTGAGACTTCATGAATATGAATTATAATTCTTTCTTTCTTTCTTTCTTCTTTCCTTCCCTCTTTCTTTTCTTCTCTTTCTTTCATTTTTCTTTCTTTCTTTCTCTCTCTCTCTCTCTCTCTCTCTCTCTCTCCCTCTTTCTTTCTATTTTAACAGCATCTTAATAATTACTTGCTAGGACACAGACTTACTTGTTGGCCATCCTGGCCTTGAAAAAGACACAATATTTAAATGTCTTAAATTAAAACTTTTGTTTATTTTATGAAATTTCTATGCATCTATATCATGTATCTTGACCACACCTACTCTTTCCTACCACCTTCCAGTTCTGTTCAGCCTCAATTTCAATGAACCATGCTTCCAAAGTCACATAGCCTTTTCTTCTCATAGTCCACTGAGCTAAATTAGTGATACTTATATGATCATGGGTATTAAGCCATCCACAAGGACACAGCAACTTGTTAGTGACTATCTTCTTAAGGAAAAATTAACTCAGGTGGAGCCTTTGGAAGGCCCTACTTAATGGTGTACAAGTCTTGAACGAGTAACCACAATTTCTGTAGTTCCATATATGCAACATCCACGTGATGTTCCAAGAACACCAATTTGGAATATGGTTACCCATCTTCTAGCCTTTCTGCTCTTTCTTCTCCATCTTCTTTGATATTTCTTGAACCTGGGTGGGATAGAGTTTAGAAGAGAGGATTGATACAGGGTTGTCTCATATATTGCAGAGCGTTCTGTCTTTTTCTCTTAACACTTCAGTTTATCCATATTAAAGGAACATGATCAGCCATCTGAATGAATCTGAAAACCCCCACAAATATTAACTTCTTTATACTTATGAAAGCATTTTAAATTCAAAATATGTTACTACTAAAAAATTTTTGCTAGGAATCTTAAGTTTCTTGCACAATAAAATTGAGGAGAATACATGATTCAAGAAGCATTATTTCTTAAATACCATTATGAGTTGATCTATACTTACAACAACATGCATAATTTAGGTGCTATAAAAACACAAATTTAAAACTTTATTATCTGGATTCCAATTCCTTCCCCAAAGAACAGTTTTATTTGAAAGCAAATGACTAGCAAGATGCATTACATACAACAAATTTAAACAATATCTAGTTTCCAACCAGAGTTCTCAGAATACTAATCTATGACAGTATAGAGACAATAAATGTATTACAGTGCAAATGTATGCGTGTCATACTATATTACATTTAAATTTGTAATACTGGACTTGGAAATACTCTAACTTTTAATCTTTTACTTTGGTCCTTTCTTGTGGAATATTTTATTTTAAAGGGTATCTTGATATAGAAATATATATCATATATTTGCAACTTTTAATATATATTAAGAATCTTCAAGTAAAATAATACTTTTAATTTAATATTGTAAGTATACATTTTAAGATGGATTTAGAATCATTTAATGGTTCCTCTGTTATGTTTGCTGAAATTTGGTTTTCATAAATAACAAAATTCTTTAGTTACATATTAAGCATGCAACCTTAAGAAAAGTAGAGGGCTAATATCCAAAATATAAAAAGAACTCAAGAAGCTAACCACCAAAAAAACAAACAACCCAATCTAAAAATGGGGTATAGAACTAACAGAAGAATCTTAAATGGCTGAGAAGCACCTAAAGAAATGTTCAAAGTCCTTAGTGATCAAAGAAATGCAAATCAAAATGACACCGAGATTCCACCTTACACCAATCAGAGTGGCTAAGATCAAAACCTCAGGTAACAACAGATGTTGGCAAGGATGTGGAAAAAGAGGAACACTCCTCCATTGCTGGTGGGATTGCAAACAGGTACAACAACTCTGGAAATCAATCTGGAGGTTCCTCAGAAAATTGGAAATAGATCTACCTGAAGACCCAGCAATAACATTCTTAGGAATATACCCAAAAGATGCCCCACCATGCCATAGGGGCATGTATTCCACTCTCAGGACTCAAAGGGAGGGACCTTAGATGAAATACCTTACAGTGGAGAGGGGAAACTTGTAGAGTCCACCTCCAGCAGAAATACAGGGCATCATGTGAGTGATGGGGTTGTATGGGACCCTGAAAGGCAGCCTGGTTTCTGGTTGAGATAAAGTTTAAAACCGTGGGACCCAATAGGGATAACCCTACAAGGAATGGTAAGCATTTTGGTATGCTCCTAGGTCCCAGGCTCCTGACATGAGGCCAAAGCTATCCTCCATAGGTCTGTGACTATCAGTCACATAAGGGTAACATCCAAGCCCCTCAACAAATAGAGGTGTAGTCACATACCCTCAAGACATTCCCATTTTAATGAGGCACCTAGAGACTTAGCCAATAAACTCCCCTTCCTCTTCCCAACCACTCCTCCCTGCAGAAGGTATTTCAATCCCCGGTCCACCCTGAGATTGTAGGGTACAGATTCACTCATCACCACTCTCTGCCATGACAATAAACACCCTAAAAACATGGACTGTCTCTCTTCATCTGGATCTGCTGTAGGGAAGGCATCTCAGAGTTCCCAGTCATGGCAGCCACCAAACCAAGTGAGCCAGCTGGAGACAAGTCAAAGACCCGGTTCCTGCAGGACTCAGTCACGCTCCTCCCTGCTTTTCTCCCTCAGCCCAGGCTAGATCCAAGACAAGACACAGGCTCTCACTTCATTCTCAACTCTTCCACAGCATCCAGCAGTGCCTGGGATGCCCAAGTGTCTGAGAACCAGAGGGAGCCGGCTTCCATGTGGTCCTCAGGATGCCAGGCCGAACTCCCCCAACCCCGGGTGATGTCCTGCTGCTTCTCATAGCCCAACACCCACCCAGGGATGCTGTGGGGTGAGCAAAGTTAAACTTCCCATGTTCCACTCCTTCCAAAGGCCCGAGCCTGGGGACAGACGAGGAACTTACTTCACACCACCGTTTAACCCAACAGGGTTGCCATCCCACAGTCAAAATGCTAACCCATAATTATTTCTGTCTGAAAGAACTGCAGGGACAAAAATGGAGAAAAGTTAGAAGAAAAGGAAATCCAGTGACAGGCCCAAAGTTGGATCCAGCTCAAGGACAGACCCTAAGGCATGACACTATTACTGAATCTATGGAGCACTTACAAAACAAGACCTATCATGACTGTCCTCCAAAAGACCCAACAAGTAATTGAAAGAATCAGATGCAGATATTTGCATCCGACCAATGGACAGAAGCTGCTGGCCCCTGTGGTTGAATTAGGGAAAAGCTGGAAGAAGCTAAGGAGGAGGGCAACGCCGTAGGAAGGCCAGCAGTCTCAATTAACCTGGATCCTGGAGATCTCTCAGACACTGGACCACCAACCAGATAACATTCACCAGCTTTTATTAGGCAATTAACACATATACACCATAGGACTGCTGGGTCTGGGTTCATTCAGAGAAGATGCATCTAATTCTCAAGAGACTGGAGGCCCCAGTGAGTTCGGAGGTCTGTTGGGGTGGAAGGTGGTAGGTGGGGTGAGGACATGCTCTTGGAGACAGGGGGAAGGAAGGAGGTATGGGATATGGAACAGTCAGAGGGTGGACAGGCAGGGGAATAAAATCTGAAGTGTAAAAATAAGATTAAATAAAAAGAAGGAATATATAAAAGAAATGTAATTAAGTATAAAATGTATAGTCAATGCCTTTCATATGAAACAACTCCAATATGCTATCTTCAAGTACGAGTGGTGTGATGAGAGATAATGGAACCTTTGGGTTTATGGTTTGGCTATCACAGTGGGTAGGTGGACCTTATTGTAAGATCAGTTTCTCATTACAACAAGTCTTTCTGGTTCCTAATCTGTCCAGATATAAAAAAGCCACATTGGAAGCACCGGCCACAAAAGGCAGTTGTCCTTTAATGTCCTGTAATGACCTCCTTGGCAAAATAGAGTATAACTCCTCACACTGTGAGTTAGAAGAATTTCTTAGGGTATTCTTTAGGTTATTTTTGTCAGTGATTTTGTCACAATGACAAGAAAAGTAATTAACATAGTCTGAACAGGCAAATAAAATATTTTAAGTATGTAAAATTTTCTTAATTTTAAAATATTAGTGAGTCATTTAAAATTATATATCTTTCATGATAGTATTATATCTGAAGAAATGAGGTAATTTTCCACACATTTTTCACCACACTGAATGGCTATATAATTTTTGACATACATTTGTCAGAATATAATTGGAATAATACATTCTTTCAGCTCTAGAATTGAAGAAATTGTGGGAACGTTTTCTCTCCTTTGTCTTTTGTCAGAAATCGGTCTGCATTAAAAGAGGGCAAGAGATTGAGTACATTTCTGAGGTATGTCATCTTCATAAGACCTTCCTGCTGGAGCATGTGCTGCATATTGATATACACAGAGGGTTCATGTCCAGGGAAAGTGACATTTAATCCCCTGCTGGCATTATGAGCAAGCATTGTCATTGCATCAGTCATAGGAACACAAGTCTATTTCTTCTCAAAAGATTCTCACTAATATATATGAAATCCATTGCCATCCTCTCTTTGAGAAATAGTCTCTCTCTAAAACACTCAGAAGGTGGCCCAGTGGGTGGTCTTCTCAGAATCACACTGACTGTTAAGAAAACAATCAGAAAATCTTCCTTGGGGGCTCTGCACCTTAGGAATCCTTTCATGTGAACATATAGCATCTCAGTTGTGTCAGCTTTTAGACCTAATGAAAAATTGGTGAATTTATCAAGAAATTATTTTAATTTTTCTGATATATCCATTAATATTCTTGGTTTTATTTATCTACCATCAATGTATATAAAAATGTTCTTTTTTCTAGAAATGGTTTTGAATCTATATCTGAAAATCTGTACTGAATAGGTATAATTAATACTACTTAACAATATATATGCATAGTTATTTATTATACTTTATGAAATATCATGACCATATTTCACAATCAAGAAGCCAACAAAAATTGCCTTAACAGTGCTATTTATTCCAGCTGACATTTGGTGTATATATGTGTCTATATATACACATACACATATGTGCATACATATAAATACAGATTGTATAAGATAATGAAAGTCATATTTTATTCCTATGCACTTAATAAATTATTATCGATGGTAAAATAAGTTTATAGCATTCATGTCAGTATGATTAATAATACAGAGGATACTTTTTCATCCATACTTTAAATTATCTAAGTTGACTTGAAAAATTAGGTATACTTCTTGGTACTAATATTTCCTTTGCTAGTTGTGTGAGACAAACACTAAGAAAAAGACAAGTGTAGCACAGAAATGATTTTTAAAAAGTAGTAGCATTAGTATATAAGGTATGCTCTGTTAGAAGAAAAATATATGATTGGTTTGCCCATGAAAGCATGAAAAGCATAGTTGAGCTTAAATGTCTTCTCCAGCCTCTTAACTAAATAGGGAACACTGTGGACTAGATGCTGTCAGTGCACAAGATCTCCGTACTGAAGTACCCCTGCCTGTTCTGAGTGAGCCCTGTTAGACAGTATCTTTCAGCAATCACAAACTTTGAGGATTGTTTCTACTGCAGAGAGCCATCTTGTTCAAGGTTACATTACCACTGGAAAAATCAATGAAGGAAAGCAATAGAGTCTATCTTAGATGACTTTTTAAGAGACAACTTTATGTTCTGAAGCTTTCAGTTTTGTAGTTCTAGCATGTTTTATATGTGTGTTATACAGACTGACCCTTCTTCTGCACTCCCTGCAAAATTATCCCCCTATTCATTGAACTAATTCAAACTTATAACTTAATATAAACAAGTTGCATCAAGTTGCATACTATTCTCTGAAAGCTACTGCACCGGGGAATCCAACTTTCCAATCCATATGAATTGGGAAAGAAAGGTTTTCTTTTTCTTTTTTCTGTTTTTTTGAAAAAAAATTGTTGAGTACATTTTTATTACTTAGCCTCACACTAGGTAAATTCATTTAAAAATAATAAATATTGTTGGCAAAGGAGAATAGAAGAGACTGTTAGAATGGAAAGATGTTGATTCATTTAAAGTCTGTTAAACTATAGGAGAGAATGTAACTTGACCATTAGAGCATTCTTTTGCATGCTAATTGTTCTTAAAATAGATTTGTTTTTTGAAAATTAATGAGTCAACCTAAATTACCTTTATTTCAAACTCACTGAATAGTTCAGACTGTGCTGTGGCTGCCAGATCTTGGAAAAGTAATCACTTATTTCTTGTCTATTTGTGTCATACTGTTGCAAAAGCACCATATCTTAGAAAATAGTTCCTATGTCTAAACAAAAGTTTTCTCCTTGTTCTCATTTCTTGAAATGTTGAAAGAAAATAAAACAACCCCAAATATCAAAATAATCATCCTTGAAGTAAGAAACATGGGATCACAGACAGTTGTTTCTAATGATCAGCTATTTTCTACTTACTAAGTCTTTTTCATTATGTTTTAATATTTTATTATATTGTTTTTAGTTTCTTTTAAAGCATTTTATCTAATTTTTGTTTATGCATGTATGTGGGTTTGAGTGTACATGCACGTGTATGTCCAAATTTTCTAAAATGCTAAAGGATTGTGTCAGAACCCTTGAAGATAGAGTTAAATGTGGCTGGTTGCTTGTTGTCCCATATTGGTTCTGGAAACCAAATTTGGAACACCTTCAAGAGCAACAAACACTCTTAGTCACTGATTCACTTTAAAAATACTATCTTCTAAGAATATTTATTGTCACCTAGCTTACATAAGTAACCAATAATTCCAGAGTACAGGGATAGAAAACTATTCAAACTGTTTAAATGTTATTTATCACAGTCCCATAAATTTTTCAATACATGTCAAACATTTTCGTTCATAATTATCTTTCCAAATCTCTCGAGTTTGCCCTCCCCATTACTGCCCCCAGTCTCATGTCCCTTTGTTTTTATTTTTGTTATTAATACATCTGTGAGTCAAATACCAGACACATATAAATACACAGGCACACAGGAAGTGAGGCAAAGTCTTAAAAGAGTCATAATATAAAGACTAATTATATCAAATGGTAGTTCTTATATAAAACCATGCATAATAATACAATATTGGAGATTGGAATTGGATACAGTGGGAATTTTTCCACATTAGAAATCACTGAACATTAAAAATCAAGGCTAATCCCAATCTTCATCCACACATTTCTGAAATGTTAACTAGAACACCAACATAAACACTTTACTTTGATCCTTGTATAAAGCTGAAGGAATGATAGTTATTGCCCTGCTTTGCAGATGGGAATACATAGCAAAGTATTTTCCTCTCTAATGCACATGCCTTAGGTCTACACTCTGTAGATGTTGGAAACAACATTTGCCAAAGCCAAGCTTTGCTATGCAAGTCATTCTTGAACTCTTTGCCTTGATTTCTATATTGTAGTTTATGACCAAACGTACTAGGAGGAAATAGCTGAAAGTTGATAAAGTGGTATCAAGGATGGGCAAGGTACGTGCGCTGGTTTTCCCCTTGTTGATAGACAGGGGCAGTCAGTATCTTTTTTGCTTTGTGAGATTCAAATGAGAAAACAAAACTATTGTTAGTTTTTATGATGCTTGATTGTCTTTTCTACTTACTGTCTTATTACTTCCTTCTATCAAGTATAAAAACTCTTTTATGAAACTATAGTCATGGCAGGAAAATGGCAATTTCATTATGAAGGAGAAATCTAAGTTAGAACAAGAAAATGATACTAATGGAGAAGAGATACACTAGTCTGAAAGGGAAAAAAAATTAAGAAAAGAATATGGCAGGAAGAAATGGCTTTGAGAAAACAGAATGATATGCAGAATAGTACTCAGTGTTCCTGTTAAACCGATTGATATCACCTTGTCCAGATACTTGTGCAATGCTTGTTAGAAGAGACTCTGATAAATTCAATAGCAACAATGCTATGCGTTCTCAAACTTTTATTACTGCACAGAGGTTCATTGCATGGGATTGCAATCTGAGAAGAGGCAGGTGTGGACTACAAGTATTTTTAAAAGGAGATTAGGGCATGTGATTTATGTAAATGAGTTTCTGGTTTGATACCTAGAACAAAGAGAAAGGCTATACAATAATGATCGGTATCTAACTGATCATGTATTCTTGCATGAAAACTATATTTTGTTTTTGTTAGATAAACTGGATGAGATGTAATACAAGATATTTTAAAATTCTTATCAATCCTCATAGATCAGTCTCATGAATACACTCTTGTTCTTCCATCCTAAAGAGGAATTTGAATTCTAAACTAGGCAAATGAATGTGAATGATTAAAGGCTGGTGTGCCCTTTGCCCTATGACACATTACAGTCATTTTTGTACCCAACACTGTATATCTAGCATCTGATCTTATGAGGTTATCATTGTCAAAAACAGGTGACAGGTTTGGGGTAGAAGATTATAGAAATAAAACAGATGTTCTACCCTGGTTAGTTTTTTTGTTTTTTGTTTTTTGTTGTTGTTGTTTTTGTTCTGTTAATTTTATACGAGCTAAAGTAATCTAAGGGTAAAAGATTTCCAGGTAAAAAATATACACATCAAACTGAATTGTGGCAAGCCTGTTAGGTGTTTCTTGATTAATAATTGAGTTGAAGGTCTCAGTCCACTGTGAGTGGTGCCATCCATAGGCAGGTAGTCCTGAGTGGTATACAAAAAGAGGCAACCATGTAAAGGAAGCTAATAAGAAGTGTTACTCCAGTCTCTGCTTCAGTTCATTCCTCCATGTTCCTGTCTTGAGTTCCTACTCTGACTTCCTTAGATGGATAACAAGTTGTCAGATAAGATACTCCTCCTACATGCTGCTTTTTCCCAAGACGTTTTGTCACACCAATAGAAGTTCTAAGACAGTAACTATATGCTTTAAAAAGAATCATTATTATTTATCTATGAATTCATCAATGAATTAACTCATATTTAATAAGGAAGTTATAAATTAATTGATTCATTGATGGAGTTAATGAGTTTTGGGGGAAGGATTTCACATTCCAACAAATGCTGCCTAAATCCAAAATACATGTTTCTTCTCTCATGGTGCAGGCTATATATTACATTCACCACAGTAATATATGTTGTGAAATTTTAGTTTACCTGTTACTGTATAGATAAACCTATGTGTACTTCACTTCTGAGGCTATTATTTCCCACTGTGATTGGTGGTACTTGCACCAGGTTTGCTGTGATATTAGAACTGATGTAAAATGCATCTGGTCAATTTGAGCCCATTTTTTTAATGAGTCAAACTTCAAAGAGCAATGACTCTAATTGGAGAGGAGGAGAGATTTGGATGTTATGCTTGTTATTGTTCAATACTTCTGGATGACAGCAAAGCTTATCTATTAGAAGTCCTTGGATAGCTGGTTTCAAACTCAATGACTCACCCTCCAATTCTAATTGCTAATTCATGTGTAAATACTAATCCACCTCAAGAAGTGGCAATGAATGTTATCCGATAAAGAGTGCATGATGTGTGGTGAACTAAACTCCATAATATGTTCAAAGATCAACTGTGGCTCACTCTGCATTACAGAATTTTCCTCCTCTATTAAGAGAAAAGAAAAACAGCTGAGAATGGCTTGTATGGTACATTGGCTCCTCATAATTTGCACTTATATCTTTCTGTCAGCATTATTTCCCTTGGTCTATCATTTGCAGCAAACAGATTAGTAAACACCTTAGCTAGAGTCTAGTAACTACAATAAAATTATCTTTGACCACAGAAATAACCACACCAAAGAACATTTACTACTAATGTGATCTAACTGCTATCCTAAAGAAAAAACCCAGTTTATAATTACGGAATTACCAAGAATCCCCAAAATAGATTTATAAGCATCAAGAAAATCTCATAAAATGTATATACTAGTTCATTTTTAAAATTGTGTTTAGATAATATTTGGAAAACAGATGTATCTATGCCTAGTAAAGAGAACCTGTGGATAAGTGGTTAAGAAGTTCAGCATCAGTTTATTAGTCCCAAACTCTGTGAACATACACAAGTTCTGAATATTATGGAGTCCCAAAACTCTATAACTGTATTTCCAAGATGAAATTTGAACTTAAATCCTCATTCTTTCTTATATATTCATACTTCAAAAGGCAGTGTTTAATTCATCAGAAATACATAAAAATAAACAAAAACAATAACAATAACAAAAACCCTTTTCCCTCAATACAAATATGCATCATAGAGAATTAAGAATCTTCATTCCTTCATGAAGCTACAAATGAGATTCCTTCAAAAGACTATTTCAGAAAATCTTAAGAAGGTAGACCAGAAGGCAGTCATACATGTTTCAAGAAGAAGTACTATTCTGTGAAAACTAATTACAAATGTGAGACCAAAATAGAAGCAAACAAGATATTTTTTAAAAGCAGCATTTAGGGCTACTAATGTAGGTGTTGGTCATTTCGTTCACAGTGTTTAATTACAGAATTCAAGATTGAGAGTTGGAAACTAATTGAATAATGTCTATTAAAATTAATTTTCTACTTCTGCTAATGTTAGTTGCTAGCATGTTACAGGGGTGCTTTAGATGGAGCCCAATGAATTGTCCTTTAGGCTTTTGAGATAAAATAAAACTTTTGGACAATTTTTTTTTTTATTTTTTTTGAAATAAATGGTCTGAATAATCTTTTTACATTCATTTTACAAAAATGCTGTATTCTAATTTATTGTATACATGTCCATTATTTCTGTTAACATTATCCCTGAAATAATAATTCAAAATATTTACAGCTCTTACCTTGAAGAATATTTCCTTATTGAGTTAATAGATGTGAATTTGGATGAAATTTAGATACAAGATTAGAGGCAGAATTGATCTTTTGTTAATCCTTTATGTTAATAGTTTTTCAAAAGGAAGTTGGTAAAGGTAAGTGTTATCTTGACAACCCTTCTTTTCATCACAAACTTGTCTAGATTATATCTAAAATAGGTTTTCTAATTCTAAAAATATCCTCAAAATCTCCCCTTAAATCCTAAGAAGCTATGAAATGTGGGCACAGAAAACACAATAATCAATTGTACACCTTGATTTTTAAAGAAAATCCTTTCTTAGTATTCCACATTCCAGTTCTCTTAGCTGAGAAAACCAGATGTATGTTGAAAAATTAGACACTATTACATAATTATATGGATATCTGAAAATTTTGATTACAGCCTTTCAAGATGTTGGCTTAATACCCAATCTTTCAAACTCAGCTTACACTGAAGCATTCAGGATATTATACTTGGTAAATATACATGTCACTCATTTTCTTAGCCAGTGTGTCCACAGGGATAGACATTTGAAAAAAAATGGACTTTGGATGAGAATTTCATTAATTTATTGGAGATTCTTTATACTCTCATCAACACAAAACAGAAGGACTTATGCATTATTGATGTTCAACAACTGCATATTGTGGTAGTTCAATTGTTTCTACTTATTCTGGTTTTGTGACAGTTGTGTTCAAGGTTTCCCATTTCCCCAAGTACTAACTACTTTAGCTGCATCACACAAATTTTGATGTGGAGTGCTTTCACTGTTATTAAGTTCTAAGTGTTGTGCACTGTTTCTGGCTTCTTGATATCTAACTCAGAATTCAGTTGCAAATAGAAAACATTTTCAAATAGCTGTTATAAATAACTGAAATAATACTATTGCCATAGCACCTCAAGAATATTGAGTTTAAATAAGGTTTGGCCTGCTGTCTGCAATCCCAAACACTAATCTACCCAGGAGTTTTATGGAACAATGAACTCTAACTTTAAAAGCAAGCCTTTGTAACAATGATTTCTTAGACTAAATGAACATTTTAAAGTTGATGTCTGCCTGTATTGGTAATAACTATTTTTATTGAATATAACTGTAGCATGCAGAAGCTCTAAGAAAATTCAAGATGCTGATGCCAGTCGTTTCTATAAATATTTTATTTAATATAGCTATATGGAAATATCTTAACAGAAAACATATTGCAAAGATTCTATGCCAGGGCTTTCCTAAGCAAATCTCTCTACATGCATTTGTTCCCTGGGTCTTCACTTACTGTACAAATGTAGTAGGGTCACAAATGTAAAGGGATGATAGTTGTATATAACTCAGGGAATGGCCTTTAACACTGGCCTAGGATTTTCAACTTTAGTTTGACAGACACTTCCAGTGGCCAGAAGATGTTGGATTTAAGCATATAACCTGTTTTTTCATGACTGGGTATATTCTGCTTGTCATAGGTCTTCTTTCTTTCTTTCTTTTTCATTTATTTTGGTTATTTTATTTAATTATATTTCAAATGTAATACCCCTTACCAGTTTCCCCTCTGCAAACCGCTTATCCTATCCCCTGCTTCTGTGAGGGAGCTCACCCACCCATCTACTCCCCTCTCACAGCCCTAGCATTCCCCTATGCTGGAGCATCGAGCCTTCACAGGACCAAGGGTCTCTCCTTCTATTGATGCAGGACAATGCCATCCTCTGCTCCATATGTGGCTGGAGTCATGGGTCCCTCCATGTGCATGTACTCTTTGGTTGATGGTTTAGTCCCTGGGAGCTCTGGGGGTCTGGTTGGCTGAGATTGTTGTTCTTCCTATGGGGTTGTAAACCCCTTCAGCTTTTTCAGTCCTTTCTCTAATTCCTCCACTGGTGACCCTATGCTCAGTCCAATGGTTGACTGCAAGCATCCACCTCTGTACTTGTAAGGCACTGACAGAGCCTCTCAGGAGACAGCTATAACAGGCTCCTGTCAGCAAGCATTTCTTGGCATCCACAATAGTGTCTGAGTTTAATATCTGCACATGGGATGGATCCCCAGGTAGGACAGTCTCTGGATGGCCTTTCCTTCAATCTCTGCTTTATTCTTTTTCCCCTGCATTTCCTTTAGACAGGAACAATTATGAGGTATGTATCAAGGGAGGATGGGGAACTGGCAGTAGCCACTAGAAAGTCCCAGATGCCAGGAAAGCAAGAGGCTCCCAGGATCCAAAGGGGATGACATTAGCTAAAATACCCAACAACTGGGAGAAGAGAACCTGTAGAGACCATATCCAGAGGTTAGGCATAGCCCCTGGTTGAGGAATGGGGCCACCCACCCATATCAAAAATTTTAACCCAGAATAGCTCCTCTTTCTTATGAAACAGAACTCCACTCAGGGGAAGGTCGCCCACAGTACTGAAACACTAATAAGAAAATAGTAATTATTTTCAAAGATCTAGTTAATAAGTGTATTACACCCAGATTGTTAATGGTTTAATTCTCTAATTACTAAATCAGATCAAAACATCAGAACATCCTTTAGTTCTATTATGTCACACTGAGAGTCTATATTGTTTTTGTTAACTCAAATCAATACATTACTTCCTTTTACTTTTAGAAAACCACCATGACAAAAGCAACTTAGTAAAGAAAGGGTTTGGGGGATTCCATAAGGATAAGTCAATCAGTGAAGGTATTCATGGCAGAAGGTAGATATGGTAGCAGGAAGCTGAAAATGCATATCCTCAACCACAAGTAAGAGGAGACAAAGCAAAACAGAAACAGTTGTGAGTGCATATAATTAAGACTAGCATTCCTTGTCAGAACATAGGCTTCTGAAAACCACTTTCCAGAATGCTATCTTAATATATATTTAAATTAGTTTATTGAAAATCAACTAGAAATAAAATATCTACAGGGATAGTATGCTCACCTTCCTTCCTCCATGATGGGATTTCCTCACATATGAGCACACCATCTTTGGAGAAGTGGTTGTGCACTCCACAGTCCCTTATTTTCTGCATAGTGACAATTTGAGGGTTTCTGTGTTAAATGGCATCTGCTACAAGAAGAAACAGATTTGATGAGGCTTGAAAGATACGTTAATATACAGATATTGCACAAAGTAATTAGGAGTAATTATACTATTTCCATCTAGTGGAATAATAGTAATTGAGTGTCCTCTAGGGTCTATGACCTATTTGGACACACATTCTTGGACCCATTTACTGTGCCAGTTAGGAGTTCCATTTTATGGAGTGAGCTTTTGTTCCAAGCCAAAAAAAAAAAAAAATTGATTGGGATTACTCCCATTAACATTCATGCAACAGTTGTACCAATGGACATATCATGTCAAGGCAGTCATTATTTAGCTTGTAAAGGTGCACATATGGGCAAGACTATTGCTGAATTTTTGTCTTTATCATGCATAGTTCCTTCTAGCATGATGAATGGTAGTCAGTAGGGATGGCACTTATAAATGAATACCAGATTGACATTCCCATAGTCCATGACTCAAGTATCTTTCAAAACCATTCCTTCCAAAGTTTTCTACACCCTGTATTCTTGATTCTCCTTGCCCTAGATGAGATTACTGAGATTTCAAATAGGTTGATTCTTAGAAGTTTGACATCTGTGTTTAATGAAGACAGAATTAGTTCACTATTTTGTGTTAAGAATTAATTAAATGCTGGACTCTTGCTTTCATAACAGCAAATATATATTAAATCTATGATCATGAATGTTTTAACGGTACACATCTTATGTAGCTTATATAATATAAAGTAGTAACAAGAATGCAGTCTTGCTAAGGTTGTTACCAGATAAGAACATTGAACTGTTGTGTTCCTATACTATAGTTTTGTTGTCACAAAGCAGCGTCTTTTCCAATTACAAACAATCATTAGAGGCAGTTATGCAAAGAGCAAATAAATAGAACTGAATGTCATGTAGTGTGCCCCAGAATTAGAGATGGAAACATCAATATTAACTTGCTTTGTTTCTATGTAGAAGCATGAGGAGTGGAGAAAATAAAACTGAACCCAGAGTAATTTTTCCTATATAGTTACTTTGCTTTGAGTGTGAATGTTGGTGACTATTATTACAGTTTGCTGCTAGGAATTTACCTTGTGGAATGTATTGTGGGACAATATAAAGATTAATGCTATCCTTTAGATATATCATAAAGAAAGGAAACAGACTGAGCTGTACCTAACCTTTAGCCACCAATCCCAGCCTTTGCTATCTTCCCAGAACTTGACTACTCAGTGAATATAGTATAGCTCCTGAAAGGAGCAAAGCTTCTCTGTGCATATTGGCTTGCAAATGACTGGAAGAGAAGCTTAAAACTTCCACTGAAATAGTTCTATTTTTTGTAAATAATTTTCCTATTTCTACTGTGGTACTCTTTGTCCCATAATCAGATATTTAAATTATAGGCACAAGAACACAAATTATATATAACTTGGTATACAGAAGAGTTCTAGTAACAAGATATGAGTTACCCCCAACACCCAGCAAGTCATAAAAGTAAGAACCTTGTCATATTTTTGTAGTTTTACGGGATCATTTACATTAACTTTCATATCTGACTTGGAGAAACATATTGGAAATATTAGCCAATGTGTAGCTCATATTCAGTTCCTTAGCAGACACTTGATAAGGAAACAGTCATATACTTTTCTGATCTCCAAAGTTATCAAAAAATAAAATAACAATGAAACTTCAAAGTGAGCACTTCAAGTTTCTTTTCATTGTTCAGAGATAAAAATGAAATTCTAAGCATAAATTCAATTAATCTACTGCCTAAAATGTAACTTTTGGAATCTCCATTATTCGGCTAATAAAATAGTAAAACAAGTAGGCAAACCTGATCAATACATTGAAGATAAAAGAGTGACCTCAAAACAAATGGTGGACCACAGGCTTTCTAACATATTATCTCACAGCAAAGGAAGAAAAACAAGGGCAGATGGCTTCAGCACTGACTTCATCAGATTTCTGTAAATTGACTCAAGACATATTGCAATCCAGGGAGTATTGATTAAAAATACAATACAAAACAAAAACAACGACAACAAAAAAGACTGAATCTTAATAAGAATGAGAAACTTTGTGGTCTTTGCTTTAATTCTGTTCTTCAAAGTCCTGCAATGCCATGATAACCAAACAGAGCAGTGGCTCTAAACTAGGTAAACACTTGAGATCCTTATAATGCTCCACTGATGAAGGTTTGCACTATTGCATTTCTCTGCTTCCTTCCAAAGACCAGAAAAGTCTTTGCTTGACCTGATACACAACTTCTCCTTAGGAATGTGTGTGACAATTGTTAGTCACTATTGAGAAGGTACATTCAGCCTTGGGAAACAGTGGGCTAAAATGAAATGAACAAACAAATGAACAAACCTTAAAACAGTTCTGGAGAATTTATCAGATATATTAATAAAATAAGCACAAAAGATTTTGGGAAACTGTCTTGTGTTCCAATCACCATGACAACCACATGCATGGGAAAAGCTGTGCCTCTCTTTGCCCTGCTTTTCATTGTGTTTGAGATTGCCAAGAGTGTCCTAGGAGTCCACCTCTGTTTCATCTAAGGCTCAGTAAGCATTTTTTGAAGACAAAGATAAACATTTAAATTTTCTGATTGAATATTAATGATATTCCTCAGTATGCCCATGGAGCCATTTGGCCAAACAGGAAACAGATTGGTTCAAGATTCTAAGGAAGTCTGTCTAATAATTATTTGACTACAAATTCAAATGATATAGATATGTATATTGATAAGCACCATCAGTAGTTGACCTTATTTAGAAGTCTTTTTTGAACTGCAATCTGTTACCTTGGCACACTAACATTAGATGTTTTTGTGTGTGTTTTGTTTTACTTTTATCTTGTATTAGTATTAGGTATTCTTTGTACACTATTATTTCAACTTTGCTAATCACTTGCATTTCCATAAATATCTAAAGCTAGTTTGTTATTGTTCCCAAGGATCTACTGGTGTTCATATTGGGATTATATTTGCTGTATACTTCATAAGATTCAGATTCATTCATTAAATATTCTTACCTACAGTTATGGTTTAGATTATCTTTATTCTAATGTTATGTCATCATTGTTCTATAATTTTGATATAGATCATGCACATATGCATCAATAGATCATGCCTCTTTGATCCTATCATAAATATTATTGATGGATGATCTCTGACAATATAAAAGTATAAACTATTTCTATATGATGGTATGGTATCTTCTACCACTTTTAAATCAATCAGTATTAGAAAAAAAAATTTCATAGATTCCTTGAGATTCTTCCATGTACAGACTCATGATATTTACAATCTGACACTTTTAACTTCTGCTTTCTAGTCTCTTATTTTAAATTGGCTAGAAGTTTTCATAGAGTATGTTCCTGCTACATGTATGGCTTATAAAATAAAGACTCCTGATTCTCTCTCTGACACAAGAGGAAAAAAATAAACATACTGAAAAATTCTTAGTGTGTGTAACTCACACAGTTGCTTGTGAAGTTTTCTTCGTTCTTAATGTGTTGTTTGTTTGTTTTAACTTTTATTCATTCTTTGTGAATTTCACACATGTACCCCAAACTCACACAACGCCCTGTCCCTTCAAATGTGCACTCCACCCTTGGACCCTCCCATCTCTGCCTGCTGCAGGTGGTGATGGAGGGGTTGGGTGGAATCTATCCCTTGCCCATACTACCACAAGGTGGGTTCAGCTCTCCCAAGTTCACATCCTTGAGCAGGCTTACCCGTGCATTCTCCCTGGAAAGTTAGCTATACTGTGCTGCTCAGGTCAGACACTTGATTTTTTGTTATTGTTGTTGGTTTGTTATTTTTGTTGGTCTCTTTGTTTTCCCTTTCTCTCTCTCTCTCTCTCTCTCTCTCTCTCTCTCTCTCTCTCTCTCTCCTCTCTTTCTTTCTTTCTATTTTCATTCTCTTTACATTTGTATTATTGCCCCACTCTTCCCTGTCCCCCTTCCCCCACCTTCCATACCCACCCTCCCTACTTCCCCATATCCCTGCCACTTCTCTGAGAGGGTAAAGTTCTACTCTGGGAATTCCCCCACCCTGGCACATCAAGTCTCTGCAGGACTAGGAGCATCCTCTACCACTGAGGCCGGGCAAGACAGACAAGTCAGGGGAACCAGATCTACAGATATGCAACAGCTTTAAAGACAGCCCCTGTTCCAGTTGTTGGAGAACCTACACGAAGACTGATCTGCTACATATTTGTGGGGGGCATATTTCTACCCAGGTATTGTCTTTCATTGGTAGCCCAGTCTCTGAGAGCCACTATGGATCCAAGTTAGTTGACTTTGTTGGTCTTCTAGTAGAGTTCCTTCCCCCAACTCTTCCATAAGATTCCCTGAGCTCAGTCCAATGATTGGCTCTGATTGGGTCTGTACATCTGTTTCAGTCAATTGCTGGGTAGAACCTCTCAGAGAACCGTTACGTTATGCTTCTGTCTAGGCATAACAGAGTTTCATTAATAGAGTATGCTAGTGGGGCAGAGGGCTAATATCCAAATGCTATAAAGAACTCAAGAAGTTTGACACCAATAACTCAAATAACCCAATTAAAACACGAGCTACAAAGCTAACCAGAATTCTGAACAGAAGAATCTCAAATGTCAAGAAGCACTTAACTAAATGTTCAATGTCCTTAGTCATCAGGTGCTTGTTTTTAAGATCAGCTTTCTCTTGGAGTTAAAATTGCCTATTGTTTTGCCACAACTAAAGTCTGGTGTCTCCCTTGATGTTTCTGTGAGAACATAGAAGAAAAGACAAAAATGGAGAAATAAAGTTACAGCTCTTCCACCTGTTCTCAACCCTTGAGGTGCTGAGAGATGGAGATGATTCCCTCAAGTTACAGGTGGGCATGCTTCATATAGCATCAAGTCTTCTCTTTAACCTCAGATCAAAAATTTGAGACAAATACATTAGAAAACAAAAATGTTAAGGAATATCAATTAAACCAAGCAAGCAAAACCTTGGGAAATTCTCCACACATTCTTAGAATTACAATGTCTTTCCTAAGTCAACCAGTTCCAGAATTCTTCAGGAGGTAAATTTTGTCTTTAGTCCATAGTTTTATTTAGATTAGTAGCATGAGCAAGCTATAGTAAATTTGTTTTAATAAGCCCAAGAAAATCATATATTTATATAGAAAAGTACATATAAACCCCGAAGACAAAATAAACAAATTATATATAAATTCTTTAACAGAATAAGAGAAAATATTACCCATTTCCTGTATGAAGCTAGTGTGATCTGGATAGAAAATTAGAAAAAGGCACCAGGAAAAAGAAAGATTTGACTTCTACCCAATTTATAAACTGCAGTGATTTTTATGAACATGTAACTCATAAGATTGCATATTTTAGCCATTATATTGAAGAACTACTTGTTGACTGGAAAACATTATTAATAAATTATAAATAAATAAGAACACAGCACAAGCCATAAAAACAATATAGTACATTAATTAATTGAAGTTGGAATTTGAAAGACTTCAGTGCCAATATACTAAATATATTCTTATTTTCATTCTAACTCCTCAAAGACCCACTGATCACAATTTCTAGTTCAAGAATATTAAGACAATGTTCATGTTTTCTTTGTTTCTCTCCAGCTTTCCCAATTTTCTGGCTCTTACAGTCTCTGTTTTCTTGTCCATGATTTTTCCTGAGCCTTGGGAATAGGGTGCAGGGGTAGCTGGGCACTAACTGACACACACTAGGCCTTTTGATTCTGGACTGACTGGTTTGGTGTGAAGTTGACACAAGCCTGAATCATCAGAGAGGAAGGAGCATCAGTTGAAGAAATGCCTCCATGAGATCAAGCTGTAAGATTTTTCTTAGTGAGTGATCAGTAAGGAAGGGCTCAGCCCACTGTGTGTGGTGCCATCCTTGTACTGGTGGTCTTGATTTCTATAAGAAAGCAAGCTGAACAAGCGCTGGGAAGCAAGCCAGTAAGTAGCACTCTCCATGGCCTCTGCATAAGTTCCTGACTCCAGCTTCCTGCCATGCTTGAGTTCTTGTCCTGACTTCTTTTGGTGATGAACAGTAATGAGGAAGGTTAAGAAACTTTTCTTCCCAATTTGCTTTCTGGTCATGGTGTTTCAATGAAGTGATGGTAACTCTAAGGCAGATAAGTTGTGAATTTCCCTGTGAGCCACCATCCACTATACAAAGACACTTTTCTGATGAGGTCTGAAACCAGCAGTATTCTATGGAAAAAGAGATAAAAATATAGAATAGAGTTTGATATCATAGCATTTACTAGAATGATAGTAAACTCATTCCAGGGGATGTGAGGCCCTCCAGCTTGGGTTCTTGGCCAGGTTTGTATTACCAGATATCCATTTCCTCCTGTGGAGTGTGCATTAGATACAATCAGGAAGCTGTGCTAACTCCATATATTTATGCGACTGTTATATGCATGCCTATAGCCTGTCACACCTGTCTTTCATATAGTTTATGGTGTTCACATCTGAGTGAGACTATTGATGACCTTCTCCCCCAGCAGGCTACACAGAACAATCTTGTCCTAGGAAAGCTAGCAAATAGGGTGAAAGTGTGTGTGTGTGTGTGTGTGTGTGTGTGTGTATGTGTGTGTGTGTGTGTGTGTGTGTGTGCATATGTGTGAATTTGGTTGTGTATGTGTTGTATACAAATGTATGCTTTACTTATTGAATCCATTTAGCTTTAATCATATATGCATATGTCCAGGGCTGACCACTTGAGATTGGACATTCCATGTGGGAGTCTCTCCCTAGAAACCACCAGCATCCCATTTTAGGAGCCACTGATCGATCACCTGTAGTTCTTTAGCTAGAGGTGGGAGCATGTAGAATTTCTCCTTTCAATATGGACATGTCAACTGATGTCATGATGTTCCTGTTCAGAAAGTTAAATCATTGGAAGGTCATTGGTGCATTTTCTTTATCTGTCTAAAAGACACTATCTAGCAGCTGCTTTCCTGGATCTGGTGGCTCATACAATATTTCTTCCCCATCCTGTATGATTTTCAATGTGCCTTAAATTTATGAGTTCTGTTGTAGAGATACTGGTTAGGCCATGGATGTCCACATTCATTTATTTTTGCCATTTTCACCAGTAGTCTTTCTATCCTTTCGATCTGTTCTAAAACCAGTAGTTTTCATCTGTTCCAAAGTGAAGCACTTTTTTTCTTTTCTTTTTCTTTTAGAAAAAAATATGGGTTAAACCTACACATACCTGTGAGTATAAGGACAAGTATATAGAAACATAATTTTTATTGGGTTAGGAAACTGGACTTATTATATAATAGGTTTCCCCACCAGCATAATAATCCAACTTAAGCTCATTCAAGAATATAAAGTCAGGTTTATGAGAGACAGGTCTGATCTCAAGGGTAGAGGTCAACGGAGTCCTACACCCAGACTAAAGCAAGGGTGGGTCTTATGCGAGGGTTGATGATCTGTGAGCTCGGAGCAGGGATTGTGCCTATATGTGGTAAAAAACCTGACATCTTGGGCAGACACTCAAGGGTGGGTTTCGAGAAATTCAAGATTGGGGAAAATGAGGTTGGCAGAAGAATAAACAAGCTTTCCAAGCTTGTGCAGGGGATTAGCAGGGGCCCCAACTTGAGAGTATATTCTTTTTCTTTATGACAAAAACCATAACCTCCCCAGTTATGGAAAGTTGGTTAGGTTAACAAAACATAATGTGAGTTTTCTTCTCTCAAGAGGATCTTAAGTACAATTAAACAGTTCTTAGTTATTCCCAATATAAAAGTTCTACTATTTCACATTATGAATGTGTTGCTGGTATTGTCATTATTGGGATTAATAGGTGTTAGAGCTAGGTATCTATAGAGATGATTGTTCCACTCCCTAGCAGCTAGCATAGCATTGTTTTCAAACATATTTGATGTTAGTTTTCCATTGTTCACACCCTCCAGTTACCTACAGGCTGATCTCTCTCTCTCTCTCTCTCTCTCTCTCTCTCTCTCTCTCTCTCTCTCTC
>JADRCH010000184.1:5315658-5417525 GCA_019843965.1 Rhynchomys soricoides
CTCTCTCTCTCTCTCTCTCTCTCTCTCTCTCTCTCTCTCTCTCTCTCCTCCAAAACCTCACTCCCTAATTATTTTTTCTCTTTCATATCACATGTGGTTTACTACCTACCACATTTGCTGCCCCCTCCATTTACTCCTTTTCTAGCTCTCTGAATTCTAAAGGTGTTCAAAGTTAATCACAAAAACCTACAGATCGTTCACTAAGATGTTTTGATTGATAGTTCTCTTCATTTCATTGTTGTTTTCAGGAACTTAGAGTCAATTCAGATAGAGGGCCAGTTGACAGCCACTGCACACAAATTCTAAATGCTTTTGACTCCAGTTGTGATCTTTCTCATCTCCTCTTCATGATCATAGACTCACTTCCAATTCTGTTTATCAGATATGATTGCAGGTTCACTAATAAATCATTTTTCTTACTTTATTTAATAACCACACATCAGAGTTGGAAAAATCAACAAGTGTAGAAATCTCTGAGAGGCAGTGATATAATGGAATGTTAGAGGTTAAATAGGAACTTAATTTTCATTACACAGTCCATAGCTATTTTGGACCTTACATAGTGTATGTGTTCTAATGTAATGCTCTATATGTTTCAAAAAGCTGGAAACATTTTTAAAGTGTTTACTCTAACACAGTAATGATGATTAAGTTCAATATCTTTAACTTGATTTAAATCTTTAACATGATTTAAAGACTATGAAGTATATATGCATTATAATATCATATAAAGTTCCATAAGTAGATGCAATTTTAGGACCAAATAAATATATTCAAATAGTGAATTTCAACTAAAAAAGTGTTTACATTTGAGCCAATAAATATTTAGAAACTGTTAAAATCTAGGAAATAAAGGAAATGAGAAAAATATTAATTGAGTAACTGTGATTATGTTAGCATGGGAAAATTCTATAAAGGATAAAGTAGTATTGAATAACTTTAAAAGTTGTAGATCTCTAAAGTTGAAATGATATGAGAGACAGATTGTAAATTAGAATGTTTTCTGCAACCTGTCCATCTCTCACTTCCTCTTCTCCTCATCTGTTCCCTTTACCCTTCTCCCTCCTCTCCATTTCCCTCTTACTCCTCTGTAAATGTAAACATACGCAAATGAAAAGAAAGAATTTATTTTTCTTGGAATTTGGAGTTCTAATGAACTTATTAAATAAGTGTTGCCAAGGAACGGCCTTAGCTTGGAGAGGGATTCTGGGGAAGGGGTGTCTGGGTGTGGCAAAACAAATGACTGGAAGTCAAATTGTGACTCCAAGCTGATGACCTATATTCTGCTTGAGACAGCTTTCCAGATTGCTTTCTCTTTGTTCTGCTCTCTCTGGAGATCTCCAGACAGCTCTCTCTGTCTTCTCTGTTTTTCTCTGTCTTTGTCTCTGTCTCTGTCTCTGTCTCTGTCTCTGTCTGTCTCTGTGTCTCTGTCTCTGTCTCTGTCTCTCTCTCTCTGTGTGTGTGTGTGTGTGTGTGTGTGTGTGTGTGTCTTTTTCTCTCTCATGACAGTTCTACAAGCAGTTTTCCCTTGCTATAGTAAAAAAGTCTTTGGATAGCTCATCCCTTGTAAATCATAAGCTCAGTCTTTTATTTTGCATATTGATCCAGTCATTTAGTCCAAGTTTCCCTTTGATTATCATATGAAACAGCAACCCTTAACCCCAGCTCCTTAATTTTTAGGAGACAGCAAACACACATTTTAATATTTTAACATTGTAAACGAATTCAGAAACCTGCATACCTCTGTTAAACATAGACTAAGCTAGCTGAGTAGGGTCCCTGTCTTAAAATTACCATTTCTACCATGCCATAACACTTTTCCAGGCCAATCCTGAACTCAGGAATCTGCCTTCATGTATATCTGCCAATATTTGTATCTTTCTGACAAACTAGCTCATAGTGAAGCTACCTCTGTCCCTTTAGAACTGTAAAGCCCCTTATATAATTCATATTGCATTCCAATATTTTTGCATAACTGTGAAATTATATATTTTTGAACTCATGTTTTTAGAGACCTTTCCACAGCATAAAGGCTATCCTGAAGGACCCAACATTTACCATTTTGCTAAGATGTTAGTCACACCTTTGCCTCTCTGTCTCATGCATCTGTGGATTATCATCAAGTCATAAATGTTAACAGGGTGGACATTCCTTAAAAGAGGAATGTAAAATATGTACATTATTATAGCAAAAATCCTTATGTCCACAGCAGTCATCAATACTTGTGGAGGTCAACGCCTGCTGGCCCTGTCCCAGAAACAGGAACCATGTCATTCTGTCCCTACCAAGCCCATGCCAGTCCCAACACAATGTATTCATGCAAACTTCTGTTCTCTTTGATACTCTTTTCTTAGCTATCATTACTGTTATTCTTACTATAAACATACTGCAATGATTATAAATTTTAGTTTGGTTGGATTAATTAAGTATAGGAGATAAATGAAATATACTTAAGAACTGACTGCAAGAGTTATAAGCTTACATCCAGAGATGATAATACCGTGAGGGTTCTGTCTTTATGTAATCAATTCATAATATAATGTCATATTGAGAAGTGAAGAAAGATAGTATTGTCTCTTTAGAAGAAGTATGGCAATGGGAGTGTCCCTGAGACTACATCATTCCTTGAATTCTTTCTAAATGTCTCTTTCTTTGCTTCCTGGAAGTCATAGGGTGCCCTGCTGCATTTGAATATGCATTATCTGAAATGCTGGACTGAATTTTCTAAAATTGAGACCGCGAATAAATAATTCTTTTCTTTAAGTTGTTTTTTTCAGAAATTTAGTCACAGAGAAAAAAATTATTAACTCAAATATTATTAAATCATGTTTTGTTCTTACATGGTATATATGTTGAGAATTTTTCATCTTCAGTTTGATCTGTCGTACCTTCATATTATATATTTCTCTCTGGTCAACACTCACAAAGAGTTATTAAATTAATATGCTTTCCAACATAAGTAATGCTTCTGTTGTGGTTTTGTTATTAGTATTCTCCAAGAAAAATTTATATATGATAAATAAACTGTGCTTCATAGTAAAGAGTACCTATACATATTAAAGACACAGACCAATCTTATTGTCTGTGCTTTCCAACATATTCTGAGATACTCATGGAATATGGCACAAATATTTCAAGATGTTCTCTCTTTTATATTTTTCCAAATGTTGAAAGGCTAATCTCTTTTCCTGCTTCCTACTGATCCTTGTCTGCCTGTATGATGGCATGCTTCCTACCACGGAGAAAATGGACTAAAGCTATGAACTATAAGCCAGCCCCAGTTAAATATTTTCTTCTGAAAAAGAAAGGAAGAAAGGAAACAAAAGAAAATAAAAGAAAAAGAAGAAAGTTGGTAGGTACATTGTGAACTGGAAACATGGGTGTCCACTACATAGTAATACTTGAATGCATTTGATACTGTCTCAGTTATTATTGATATTTGAGTACATCAGAAAGCCTACTAGATTTGAATACCTCTTCTAAGGGGGAGGGCTTTTCATTTTAGTTCTGGAAGAGCTAATTTTCTGTCTACTAATAGTTCTGTCTACTAATTTTTAGTGATAATATTTATTGACATTTTAGGGAACTTGAAAGTCTTCTGGAAATATTTCATATGTTATTTGAAAGGTAATAATAAATCTTTATCGTTTCTGTGTCTTGACAGTGGGTGCATCCACACCATGTATCACAGATCCAACCTCCCTCATAATGACTCAAGTGTAATTTGATTTCTCTACACACAACTATGAAGTAACATTTCTCTAGAAAATAGTAACACTTTCTCAATTGAATTATATCCTAAGATTTTGGAATACTGAGAGTCAGGGAATATGTGTGTATTTTATGCCCTAAGCACATATTTTGCCCTACTGGCTTTTGGAAAATTAGTTAAAACATATACTCATGCAGATCAATAGGCTCATGGAAATGAAACAAGAGGTAATAATATTTGCAGGAGAAGTACTTGGGATCTGTCTGGGCATTGATGCTTCATGCTATGAACACTGTGTAAACTATTCAATTAGAGACATGGGTAAAGTATTTCTGGATTAACATTTTCTGGCCTATAAATATGTATTTTTAAAGAACAAGAATTTAAAAATATATTTCTATAAATATCAGAAGTTCAATCATTCAATCTTAACTACTAAAGATTAAAATTGCTTCATTAAATACCAGATTATATTAGGTGATTATTTTATGTCCTATAATTATATAAAAATTTATTACATTTTAGAAACTATAATTGCATCTTTTCTTTAAAACCATCCCACATGCCTCCTCTGTTCCTTTCAAACAGATTTTTTGTTTTATTATTATTATTACATATTATTTCATAAATATAAAATATAACCCACTGAGTATATTTAGTGTGGCTTATGTGGTTATAATTTTAGGGCTGACTACTTTATTTTAGATAATCATTTAGAAGGTTCATCTCTGGAAGTTGGTAATTATCTATCACTTAGTACTCATTAGTTGTATATAGTACTTGGTCTATAAACTGATCCTGTAAGATTTCCCTTTCCATGTTAGCATGTCTATTGATATTGTTACTACTCAGACCATGCTTAAACAGTAGGGTATCAATGTATCAGGAGTATAGATTTTTTGTCACTTTTCTGAGACAGAAGATCATAGCAATATTCTTTGTCTTTTGAGTCTTACAATTTACTTCTTTTTAATATATTTTACACAATCTATTCTGATTGCTGTTATCACTCCTTCTTCATCTCCTCACAGAATCTCTCTGACTTCCCACCTCTCAAGTTTCATGCATTCATACTCATGTTCACACTAGTTTCTCTCTCTCTCTCTCTCTCTCTCTCTCTCTCTCTCTCTCTCTCTCTCTCTCCAAGAAACAAATAAAGCAGGCAGACAAAAACAAACATACCAAGATTAAATGGATAAAACAACATAAATATACATACAAATCCTATAAAAACAGAAAATCAGAAAGCAAACTGTAAAATTTAAACGCCAGTAAGGCAAAAAAAAAATAATAAATAAAAATAAAAGGCAATAAGACAAGAAGTTTACAAAAATACCAACAAGCTCCTTTTGTATTGGTCCTTTACTGCCTGGTGCCTACGCTAAGGGATAAATATTCAAAATGAGACTTCATTAGAAAAAACTAATTTTTTCTTTGCAAGTAGGTGACTATTGCAGATAAATACTTGGTTAACAGTGTGAGCCTTTGTCCACTTCTGCCTGTTAGTACTGGGACCCATTCTGTCTCAAGCTGTGGAGGCTTCGTTTCTACTGCCACACTTTCTGAGATTTCATATGTATAGCAGTTTAGTTGTGTCTGGAAAACGATGTTTTTGACTCTTACAATCTTTCTGCCTCCTATTTGTCACATTTCTCTGAATCCTGAGAGGAGATATTTGATGAAAATATCTTATTTAGGACTGACTGTTCCCAAGTTTGTCACTCTGCACATTATTTAGTCATGGATCACTATGCTAGTTTCTTATCCACTGCAAGAGGAATCTTTTCTGATATAAGTGAAGTAGAGATTTGGAGATACAGAAAAATGTCATTAGGAATTATTGTGTTGGTACATTTCTTTAGCAGGACAGTAGTTTTTTCCCCTATAACCATGACCTTTTTAGTATCAGTTCTTGGCTAACTGAACAGGAGTTGGACAACTGATGGAGGATGTGTTCCATCTCATTTAGTGGACTTTATATAAAATAATAGAGTAGTTGTTTGCACCCATACTTGTGCCTCTATTTCAGCACTATACATTAAATTCAGGTAGGTCACTATTATACATGAAAGAATATGTAGCTGGGTTAATGGTAATCTTTTGCTTTTAGTAGCATGTAGAGTACCTTCTAGTACAATGCTTACTACTCAGCTGGGGAAAAGGTTCTACTTAGGAAGAAGTTCTACTTATTCATGTTAAATGATCTATATCATCCCTATATCCCTTCTCTCTCTCTCTCTCTCTCTCTCTCTCTCTCTCTCTCTCTCTCTAACTCTCGCTCTCGCTCTCGCTCTCGCTCTCTCTGTTGTTTTCAGCCATAAGGCCTCACCATCAGTTCATGGAGAGTAACCAGGTACCTTGGCAAAAGCCTAGGGTGTTTTGGGGTTTCCATGGTGCCATGTACAGAGAATCTCTTATGTACTGTCTGTAAGTATCACCTGTCAATAAAAAGCTGATGGACCCCTAGCTGAGGCAGGAAACAGAGGTGGGGCATTTGGCAAAGAAGATTCTGGGAGTAAGTCAAGTGCAAGAGATTTTGTCCTGGACTCAGAGGATAAAACAAATGAAACTGACAAGATGTAACTAGCCATGCATCAGACATAGACTAGAATAAGCAGATTTTATAAGTTATGAGCTAGTCAGGAAAGAACCAAATTTTATTTAGTCATAATTAAGTCTCAGTGTCAATATTCTGGAAACAAAGAGGCTGTGTAGAAAAGCCCATGCTACAGTGCCCCCACTGGCCAGTGACTTAACTAGAAGTCACTTATTCCTGGCACTGGAGGTTTTATTTAGTAGCAAAAAATTTCTATGGTAACACTGTGCCCCTATTATTTAGTGGCTGTATTTGGCTTTCTTTTGTATATGTATATTTTCTGAAACTCCTACTGTATGTAGTAAGTAGGTTGACTCCCCCAATGGTCCTTAGTTGTTTCTCCCCCACTTTTCCTCCCTCACCCTCTTCTTCCATCTCTCTCCCCATTAACCTTTTCACAAACTTTAAAAAAAAAAAAAACATAAAGAAGCATGAGTCCTTTGCTTCCTATTCAACAAGAAGTTGCAGTATATATGCAACTGTCTGTATAATTAACGTATAATATAAATAAAGTTCCATGTACTTACTTTTTCTTTAAACAATGTTACTGTCATTCGGATTCTACACCTCAAAGCCTCTATCTCTGCTGTGATGTCTCATGGGCATCATTTAAAACAGCACAACTAAAATTTGCAAATCTCCTTCTGTTTATCCCTACAATGGCTAAAGAAGCCCACATCTGTTCTCTTTCTCTGCTTGATTAATAAAGATGTGCAAAATAGAAATTATCTTTTCCCCCTCAGTTGGAAAGAAAAGCAAGAGGCTTGGGTGAACTAAACAGTGTGAACAAAATAGTATATTTTCTATCAACTCTGTGCCCAGATGATTAAAACCATTATAATAAGATGGATTTTAGTGGTACATCATTTCATTACAGATGAAAGAGTTCTTTTTCCCTCAATTTTTGAATAAAAGAGAATGTTTCCCTTATGCCAGATTCAAAGCTGTTCTATACTTGAGTTTGCCAGGAGTCAGGAATTGTCATAATTGATTATGCCATTCATCTTTAAAGAGTAATAATTTGTCACCGAAAAATCATTCACATAGCTTCTACATAAATGATCTTGTGTTATCCCAAATGCTATGGAGTATGATCACATAAAATAATGATATAAATACCAATGAAGAATGGCTTTAGTTAATGACACTTTAAATGATATAGAGGAAACATATTCTATGTTTCAGATATTGCATCAATGAATAAGGAGAAATCAGATAGAAAGAAACTCTTTGGAATATTTGTTTGAATTAAATTATTTTGAACAATAAAATGTTTTCTGCATAACTTAAAACCTGTTAGGCAATGCTATGCACTTGAAAGGTTGATTTTTACCTCTCTATAAAATCCAGCAGAAAATACCCTAAAACTAAAAACTTTAATGCTAATTTTCCATGAGATGTATTCCTAGAAGGTACATTTGATTCTAGAAGTCTGCCAATTTCTACGACATTGCATTTTCATATACAGTTCCAGTAAGGTTGCAATTTGGTTCAATTTTCATTGAGGAACCTTTGACAACATCTATGCTATGTCTACCACCTCTTGTAACAATCTATCATTCTTTATGTATGTCACATTTTGCAATTCAGGTGCTGGGATCTAGGTCAACCTCAGTTTGACAAAAAGTCATTTTAAAAATTTTTGTCAAACCAATAAATGTGTATGGATAGATTGTCAATGAAACAAACTTTTATTTCATTTCATGACTATTCATTGCAAGCTTTTATCACAATTGCACCGATTGTGTCAATGATATGAAATTAGTAGAGACTCTGTCAAGACAAAGATTAGATTAGGCGTTTTGTGTTCTCAGTTTCTGAGCAAATGATCATCAAAAACCACCTTCTGTCAGTAGAAAAACAGCCAAAGAAATAGGACAAACAGAACACAAAAGCCAGTGTCACTACCATTGAAGGATATTTCATTATTCCCCCTAAGAGCAGTGATTTGTTCTATTTTTAATACGGGAAAACAACATTTGAAATAACTCTGTTCCAATTTATGCAGTCAAAATCCTTACTATATAAAATTGTAAATCCTTATAACAACCAGGAGAGAGAGAATAGTGGTGAACATACAAAGAGTTATCTTTAAAAATAATATACCGAGATTACTGAAATATAAAATAAAGCCTTGAAAGATGGGCGGGGGGATAACTCACTTAGAAAAATGCTTGCTGTGCCAGTATAAGGAACCCGAGTCCAATTCCCAAGGCCCCTGTAAACACTGTGCCCATTAGTGCACATCTGTAATGTGATAAGCAAAGTCTGTAAAAGTAATATGGAGGGTGAATGATAAAGATGCTTAATGTCAACCTTTGGCCTCCAAACACCCTATCCACACACATCCCACAGTGCTTTGAGGGCATAGATCACCATTGGTACACACAAGCACAATAGATTCTTTAAATGTTTCAAACTAGTAAGAGTCTCATGTAAAACTATGCATCACAGTTTTCTCAAAAACAGATTTTAGTTGAAATAAAAAATGGGAGATAGATGATGAAAGTAACCTAGCTATTCTGTCTTAAAAATACTCCACATTTGCCCATGATTGGCAACCAGAATCAGAGATACCTACCTGTCCCTTGAAATGTACTGGAGAGTAAATTGAAACAAAAACAAAAAGAAAAAAATCCCCAAATAACAACAAAAATAATATACACAGAATCTTTGCTTTTGTTTGTATTTTAGCTGAAAAAGATAAAATGATATATTCCTTGCTGACACATGATAGTCTAAATTCAACCCCACATTCCAAGGCTTTAAAACTAAAGCCATCTGTTAGTCATTAGCCTTTTCACAACTGACATCTAAGTACATCTACAAAATCCAGCCAATAGTCATGTAATCCCATTTTGAGCTGGCTGCACTGCCTGCTAATCTGGAGACAGACTTGGTAACTATTCATATTAAGCTGAATTTAATTTGGAAGATGCAAACTTGCAAAATTAAAGTGAATAAATGTCTAAATTTCAACCTCAATTCTCAGCACAATAAATCAATTAAATTGAAGTGTAAACTAAGTATGGCATTTACTAGTACCATTTCTGATAAGGTAACTGGAAAAAGAACAATATAAAAAAAGCCTTATTTGGGATTACAGTTAGAAAGTGAAGTCAATCAGGGAGGTAAGTGCATGATGAATTTTTGGCAGAAGAATGACTTCCCATCATCCTTGATCAAGAAGTAGAATGCTCTAGTTAGAAGCAAAGGTCGATTTTAACACTTCAGGATAATCCCCCAGTGATCTACATCTGCCACCCACACCACCTTCCCTAAAGGATTCATGACCACCACAAGCATCGTTATCATCCAAGAACTAACAACCATACAAACATATGGGTCTATATGAGACAGTTACCATATAACACTCTCTTAATGTTAAATGTTTTCTGTGGTATGTGTGTGTGTGGGGGGAGTGTGTGGAGTGTATTCATATTTATGATTACGGCATGTGCAGTTTTGAAAAATCACATAATGTAATAGGCAAAAGAGAAAGTTGAAATTTTAAAAAATCTTATCAGATTATATCATTGCTATACTCCTTTTCAAAATTTACTGAAAACCTCATCTAATGTATAAAATGGGAAAAACATATTAGGAAGAATGAACTACTACTTATTTTCATGTTTAGAGAATTAATTAGAGACCTGAAATAATCAATCTACTAGAATAATAAGCAGTGTTAGGTTAATAAAACTGATTATCAAATTTAACTAATATATAAAATTAGTTAGAATGCTTGGCTATATACCTATAAGGAAAGAAATGAATGTGAACTTTAGAAATTGACTCTTATTAACATTATCAATAAAATTATTCATACATAGATTAACAAGTTAAGTACTTATACAGTGTTCTAAATCTAGATGGCACAAACTATTAATTCCAGCACAGGCAGAAGAGAGAAGAGAGAGGCAAGATCTCTGTGCATTTGAGGTCAGCTTGGTCTGCAGAGAGAGATACGGGGAAAGGGAGAGGGGGAGAGAGTGGGAGGGAGAGGGAGAAGGGGGGAGAGAGAGAAACAAGATCAACAAGATTAGATCAAAAGGAAAATTAGACTATTTGGTATTTAAATATTACATTATGAAACAGTTCATAATAAAGAAAAAATTCTGACACTTAAATTACATTTCTGAGGCAAATAACAAAAGACAGGGATTGTAAAGATCCACTTACTAATTATACAGCTAAAATAATCATACAAAATGGAGGTATTGAACAATAAAAAATATATTTATCTCAGTACACAAATAGAATAATATTTTTATTTTAAAAACACTATCAAAAATTATTTGCAAAAAGTCACTACTTATGTGAGTTGTTTTCAGTAGTCATGGTGAATAATACTGTACTGTCCAGGAACAGGCCAGGAAAAAGCTGCTATAATGTGGAGACTGCTGAAAATTCCATGAATAGACACATAACATATAACCAGCTAAATATAAGCAAATAGAAATAAAATATTGGCTAAAGTGAAATATTATTAAAACAATGCAAAGTAAAAAATATTGGATTATTTTAATATGCTTACCTCACCATTTACAACACTGAGATCCATGAAATGAAAAACATAAATTATTTCAATATTTAGTTCTGGAACTATAGTTGGGGAACATACTCTTCATAAAATTTACTAACATGTTTCATAAGCACAAAAGTCCATTATAAAACTATAAGCTGTTTATATATAAAAAATGTTAGTCAAAATTGATCTAATATTTTATGAACTACAAGAATCATGGAAGAAATAAATGACAAACTAGATCTGTAATATAAAAAGTACATGATGAATGAATGGCACAAAGGATGAGAAGAAAATTTATCCAAAAAGTTTCTAAAATATACAGAGAATTCTTAAGTCCAGAAATAAGAACCTGAAAATATTTTGGAAAATAATCATAAGACCTGTACATTTCTTCAAGGTAATAAACAGTATGTTAGATCATCACATAGCAGGGGAATGCAACTTAGCACAGAAATAAAATCTTACTTCATATCTATTATATTGGTAAAAGCCAACCATATTATCAAAATCAAATGCTGTTCAAGATTTACAATTGCTGGTGGGAATAAAAAAATGCTTTGGAAGACATTTGACAGTTTCTTACAAAACTAAGGACACTTATGGTCCAATACACAACAACTCTTCTCCTTGACATTTATTCACACAGATTGAAAACACATCCACACAACATATCTCGCACAGAGGTGACACATTTTATTCAAAATTTTCAAATCCTAGGAGCAGCTAGATTGGTATTCAGTGAATGAACTTATAAATGAACTCTGGCAAAAAGCAGAGCATGTAATATTATTCAGCATTAAACAGATTAAGTTTCAGGCTATAAAAAGGAGTGAAGGAACTTACATGTATACATTAAATTAACAAAAGTAATGTGAGTGCTGAATGTTATCTCATTTCTACTTTGAGATTACAAAACGTTCAAAAAGATAAGGGACAAAATGATTGCCAGCTTGTTGGGGATAAAGAGGCAGAATCCTGGATCACTTCAGGGCAGTGACAGTATAAGATGCTGTAGTGAAGAACCAATGCCACTGTACACTTCTTTAAGCTACAGAAGAAACAGCACCAGGGACAACCAATGCAAACTCTGAATGATAATTTGTCAACTTAGTTTCCTCAACTAAAACAAATGTACATCTATTATGTGATATGGTACTACTTGGGAGGCTTATGAATATATTTAAGAATAGATACCTGCTTCTCAATTTTTATGTGAATTTGAAACTTTTTCTGCAAATATAGTCTGTTTAAATAAATCAAAAACCTAAACAAAAGAAATTTTCTTTTAACAATCACTAACTATCTATTGGTATATTAAAACTAAAACTATTCTTAGTCTACATCTTTACATCTTCAGCTAAATAATGTAACAGTTATCCTACTTACAGAAAACTAAAACGTTCTCCTAGAAAATCCCTATATAAACACTACATTCACATGCATGACAGTTTTAAAGTTTATTGATGTCCTATGAAGCTTAGGAATAGAATAATTCAGCTTTATTTTACTTTATTCCAAACCAAAGACATAATCTCTTGAATATGGAATGGCACATTGTTTGAATGTTTGCTCCACAACTAGTAGCAGTAATATCTTAGAAGATTGTAAACACTTTTGGAGATGTGGTCTATCCGGGGTAACTGCGTCACAGAGAGACCTGGGAATGGTTCCATCTCATCCATCCATCCTATCCATCCCTGTCTACTCCTTCTGCTCCCTTTCCTGGAAATCATGACGTGAACTATACTCCATCATCCCTGCCCCGCTACTCACTTGGCAGATATTTCTGGAACCCTGAAACAAAATAAACCCTTTCTCCTTTAAATTGTTTTCACAGATATTTTACATACAGTAACTATACAGCTAATAAAAATATAGATCTAGCAGGGCTTTTTTTTTTTATTTGTTTCTTGCATTCTCTAAGAATGGAAGTGTCTGTGTGAATTTCTCACAAAATCAAATTTAGATTTTAGGGATTAAAATGTCCTATAAACTGTAGAAGTTTTCATCGAGTAGGTTATCATCATACTAGATTCAAAAGTATAAGACTATTTTTGAGAAAGTAAATATCTACTAATTGAAAAATGAAACATTTGATTGTTCCCACAACCCATGATGGAGTCTTCAAAAACAACTTGAGTTTAAGTGAGATCGTAAGTATCTGCATCTTAAAACATTATATTAATTTGGAAAGTAAACCACAAAAATGGAAATAAAAAAATCTGTATTTCAGGCTTATAGAAGCAAAAGTTAATTGTTGATGACAAACATGTATATAAAAGACGCAAATAAGTATACAAATCTTGGAACCAAATAAGACATGGCCAATCTTATTTGTGTCTCATACAATTTTTGATATTTTAATTTTTATGATGCTACTCTTAAATACCACAGAAAATAAAATGGATTAAGTTTATGACTTCATTGACAACATGTAACTTGGTTTAATATTGAAGAATCATAAGTTACTCCGCATGGATTGTCAAAAACCTCCAGATTTGTTTTGTTTCGCTTGAAAATTTAAATATCAAGTACAAGTTCCTAAGTAAACTAAGACTGACTGAAGACCACACAGTCTTTACAAATCTTCCTAGTGTCAACAATTATCACATTTGCTTATGAAATCTGCCAAGCAAATGGAGGCATCTTATTCTAAATAGTAATTTATTTGTTATCTATTTAATTTAATCTAATTAACAAGTGATCTAACTTTTTTTGTACTTAGAGCAAAACATGCTATTTTCTAATTACTGAAGCATATATGTAACATTTGTGTTTATCTTTACTTTTAAGTTTAACTCTTTCTAGCATACTAAATCAATGGTGCTAATAAAACAATAAAGGCAAACAAAATCACTTTGTATTCTAACACACACACACACACACACACACACACACACACCAAAATAGTCAAACTCCAAGTCACTACTTTCTAATAGAAAGTCACATCTGTTAGCATTCTGTCTAAGCTCCACCTCATAGTTACCTGGCAAAACCAGTTATGCTCCGTTTCCCCACAGTTCCTGGCAACATCCTGGTAGGCCTGACACACTATAAAAGGAGCTGCTTGCCCCCTCCGCACTCTCTTTGTCTCATGCTCCTCTCTAGCTCTTTTCCTGCTTCCCTTCCCCATTCACATCCCCCCTCTCTCTCCACAGGCAGAGCATACCTGGTTGTTGCAGGAAAACTGTAGGGTGGAGCTTATACAGAATGCTAACAACATCCACTCCTGCTTTGTAAGAAAGCAAGCAAACAAACAAACGACAACAACACCCTCAGTTGTGTATGAGTTTGCTGACTAAATGATCCAGAAAAGTCATGCATGTATCTTAAAGTGAATGATGTCTACCCGGGGCTGGCTCCCCCTGTGCAGCAGCTGTCTTTCCAGTCTTGCTCTGCTGGCCACATAGGGCACCAGGAAGGCAGGCCTGGCTACCTGTGCTGTGTTTAGATCTGATTACAAATGAACATGTTTCCTTGTGAGCTATTCTTTTTGAAAAGTTGCGAAGGAATGTAATAAATTCGCAAAATAAAACTTTCGCAAGTACACATAGGCACCAGTGGGTGTAATTCAGAGAACCCAGGAATTGTTCAGGACAGGCAATGTAGTCCTAATACTCCTTTGTATACCGTGATATAGTCTGATTTACAGTTCCAGATGGAATCCTGTCTTCTGGCTCATGCAATGAGGAAGAGACAAAGATACAAACAAAGTGTGTGATGTGTTAATAATAAAGTGTTGTTTGGTTTCCTGAAACATATCAGCAGGTGTGGGTCTACTGTTGCAATGATTCAAACAATATTGAATGTCAGAAGAAATAAGTCACAGCAAAATATGTTTTAAAACACTACCGAGGATAAAAATAAATTCTGCACTTTGTTTGTAGCTATTACTGGAATATTGTGTTAATAAACTAAATGAAAAAATATATTTTAACCTAGTTTGCAAGTATCAGAAACCACTAACGTCCTACCATCATATTAATATAAAACTCATTAACTCCATATTATTAAAATATACAATAAAGTGTTTACAATGAGTAATAATTGAGTAGAAATTATTTTTTAAAAGTTAAAACCTCATAAGTTCATTTACCATTATCTTATAGGATAACACTTTGCTTTAACATAAACCCGAGTCTTGCTATTTTATATATCTCTGTAACTTGATTTTATTTTCCCTAATTCCATCTGTAATATTATCACTTTGTAAGGACAAAAACAATGCATTCCCTTTCTGAACAGCCTTTTGTCTAGCCTACGACAATGCAAAGGAGATGAAAAACTACATTCAGCTTCAGAGAATTAAGAATTACTATGTATCATTCTGAGAGTCTCTTGTCTTTTGATGTTTTTACCTTTATGCTCTTTCTGTTTATCTCCTTTTCTTTAGCAGACAACCATACTTCTTGTTTTTTTCCCCATTTCTTTCTATCTAGTCTGCAGCCTTAGCGTGTTGACTTCTGCATCTTCTAAGAACTGCATGCTAGCTGTGATGAGATGGCTAGAAAGTGTCTGTGTGCATTTCTAGGGATTGAAAATGTCCTAAATCCTCTGAAAGAGTTACCCAAACAGTTTATCTGCATTCTATATTAAAAGATAAATGATGAACTAAATACCCACTAATAAAAATCAAACCTTTGCTTGCTCTGTACAGCCCAGGGATTAAAAGGTCACTTCAACTAAATTTATTTGAGTAAGGATGCCATGACAGCACTTTATCCTATAATATTTTCATTCTTTTTTATGTTTTAACCGAGCCCTAATGGATTAATTTTATGTATATATGATATTGGGACAGATTCCACTCATGCATGGGAGTCACATCATCCAAAATATTTATAGGTTGTGTAAAAACTTCATACTTAGAAATTTTCTATCCTTTCCCATTTATATCTCTCTCTCTCTCTCGCTCTCTCTCTCTCTCTCTCTCTATCTATCTATCTATGTTTTACTATATTTATTTGTTTGTTGTTGTTTTGTTTTGTTCTCTCTTTCTCTTTATTTATTTATTGACCTATTTATTCACTTTACATCTAGATTACTCCCACAACTCCCAGACACCTCCATCCCCACAGTCCATCCCTCCGTCTTCTTCCCCTTCTATTAAGAGAGAGTGGAGGGCCTCCTGGGTATCCCTCCACCAGGGCACATCAAGTCTTTGCAGGGTCAGGGGCATCCTCTCCCACTGAGGCAACAGCTTTAGGGACAGCCTCTGCTACAGTTGTTCAGGACCCACATGAAGACCAAGCTGCTCATCTGCTGCATATGTGCAGAGAGCCTAAATCCAGCACATGTGTGTCCTTTGATTTGTGGTTTAGACTCTGAGAATCTCCAAAAGTACAAGTTAGTTGACTGTTGGTCTTCCTGTGGAGTTCCTCTCCCCTTCTGGGCCCACAATCCTTCCCCAAACTCTTCCATAAGCGTCCCCAAGGTCAATTCACTGTTTGGGTGGGTCTCTGCATCACTCTGAGTCAGCAGCTGGGTATAGCTTCTCAGAGGGCATCCAATACTAGACTCCTGTCTCCAAGCATAACAGAGTATCATTAATAGTGCCAGGGAGTGGTACTCTACTTGGACTGGTTATTGCTTGGCCATTCCTTCAGTCTCTGCTCCATCCCTCATCCCTGCACTTCTTATAGACAGGACAAACTTTGTTTCAAAAGTTTTGTGGGTTGATTGGTGTCCCTGTTCTATTGGGGTTTCTGCTTGGCTACAGCAGGTGACATTTTCAGGTTCCATATCCCCAAGCTGTGAGTCTCAGCTCAGATCACCCCAGTCATTCTTGGGAGACTCCTCTATCCCAGGTCTCAGGCATGTTATTGAGATATTCTCCACCACTCCCTCCCCCCGTCAGTTGAAGATTTCCATATTCTTATGTCCATTTGGCCATCTCTGACTCTCCCATACCTTATCCTGAACCCCCTTATTGCCGTGCCCATCCCCTCTCCTGCCTCTCTTTGCCTCCTGTGACTATTTTATTCCCACTTTTAAATGAGACAGTTTTTTGAGACATGCTTTCTCTGTGTAACATACCTGGCTTCCCTGGGACTCGCTTTTTCTATGAGTTGGTTTTTTCTTGTTTAATAATACCATTGACTTTAAGTACCTCCTCTGCCAATCTTCTCTTTTTCCCATTCACAAGTTATCTTCCTTATTATAAGTCACTCAATTTGCCATATCACAAAGCTCTGTACAACTTGAAGCAATTCCTAGCAAATATAGTCTGGTTGGCTTGGAAAGTCATTACAGGAAAGAGTATGGGGCTGACCCTTTATGGAAAATAGAACAAGTATCTGTTTCTGTTCAGTATTGGAAAATAATTTTACGTTTACTGAGAATGATTCATTATGAAGCAATAGAAAAACAACCAACCAGAAATAAGATTTATTTCCTGAAATATATTCATTTTATACAGCTCCTACATTTTTAACTTGAGTTCTAACCTGGTATCTACTATAAGATATATAATTGATTTAGTAGAACATTTGGGGGGGATATAATTTAATATATGAATTGATTGTAATATTCAACCATAGTTCAAATATTGAAAATAAGTATGACATAGAATAAGGTCAGTTTTTATATAGTATTTTGTGTTGATTTGTGGGTCAGTGTGTGAGTGTATGCGTGTGTGCATGTTTGTATGTGTTAAAACCATATCTTCTTTTTGTACTGTTAATTATAAAGGCTTAAAAAGAAGATAAAAAGATTCAGCAAAATCCCAAAGAGAAAGATGTCATATTTTTAAATAAGTTAAATATGGAATTTTCAAGCAGTATAATAGAAATTTAAAAGTGACACATTTTTGGATTGTAATGTGCTTTATTTGCTCTTTATATCTTATTTGTATGAAAGAAAATTCTTCCCATTTTTAAATATGTTTGAAAAAATTTAACTTCTTAAATCTAAGAAAGAATGAGTTATTAAAATGATTGATTTATATATATACATATATATGGTAGGAACTAAAGATGATGCAAAATTATTAATTAAAATCATCACAGAGTTACAATTTTTGAATAAGGTGAATTAAAGTGTGTTACAACAATTCTGAGTATTTAATAAATGAAATAAAATATATTTAGTTTCAACCAAATTTTGTCCCTTATTTCCCATTCTTAGCTTATCATTATAAATCATTTAATGAATATCTTAATAAACATATAAGTCCTTTTTGCTATTTACAAACTGGTTTGTCTTAAACAGCTTAATGTATATTCAATTTAATATTTTCTAAGAAAAACTTAATTAATAATTGAGAATATTAAGTATAGTTTAGCACATTTGAGAAGTATTAAGGATACAATTTCATAACATCCTGTAGATAATAAAGTGAAATATTACTAAGTTAATACAAAAATGTAAGCTTTTTGTACCTTAAATGACTGAAATCATTTAAAAAGTTCTTAGTTACTATTCTATTTATGTGAAGAGACATCATGACCAAAGTAACTTATAAAAGAAGACATTTGTTTGGAGGCTTGCTTACAGTGTTAGACTATGAGTCCATGATCATTATAGTCTAGAGACATACTTCTGCTCCAGAAGCCCCCTTTATTCCTACCCTTCCCTTTCCTGCCCAGGTCCCTCCCTTCCTCTGCCTCCTGTGATTATTGTGTTCCCATTTCTAAGTGTGTTTGAAGCATCCACACTTTGGCCTTCTTTCTTGTTAAGCTTCATATGATCTGTGAGTTGTGTCATCGATACTCTGAGCTTTGGGGATAATATCCACTTATCAGTGAGTCCATACCATGTGGGTTCTTTTGGGTTTGGGATACCTCACATAGTATGAAATTTCATAGTTCCATTCATTTGTACATTTATGAAGTTGTCATTTTTAAATACCTGAGTAGTATTCTATTGTGTAAATGTACCTCTTTTTCTGTATCAATTTCTCTGTTGAGGAATATCTGTGTTGTTTAAAGCTTCTGGCTTTTATAAATGAGCCTTCTATGAAAATAGTGGAGCACATGTCCTTTTTATATGTTGGAGCATCATTTGGGTATATGCCCAGGAGTGGTATAGCTGGGTAGAGCTATTTCCATTTTTCTGAAGAACAGCCAGATTAATTTCCGAAGTTGTACCAGCTTGCAATCCCACCAGAAATGAGGAGTGTTCCTCTTTCTCTACATCCTCACCAGAATCTCCTGTCACCTGACTGGTGTGAGGTGGAATCTCCGGGTCATTTTGATTGCATTTCCCTAATGACTAGGACTTTGAACATTTGTTTAGATGCTTCTCGGCCATTCCTCCGTTGAGAATTATTTGTTTAGCTCTGTATCCCAGTTTTTAATTGCGTTATTTGGTTACCTTGAATCTAGCTTCTTGAGTTCTTTGTATATTTTGGATATTAGCTCTCTGTTGGATGTAAGGTTGGTAAAAATCTTTTCCCAATCTGTAGGTTGCCGTTTTGTTCTATAGACTGTTTCCTTTGCCTTACAGAAGCTGTTCAGTTTCATGAAGTCCTATTTGTCAATTGTTAATCGTAGAGCCTGAGCCATTGATGTTCTGTTCAGGAAAATTTTCCCTCTGCTGATATGTTCAAGGTTCTTTCCAATTTATCTTGCATTAGATTCAACATATCTGGTTTTATGTGGAGGTCCTTGATCCACTTGGACTTGAGCTTTGTACAAGAAGATAAAAAATGAATCAATTTGCATTCTTCTACACTCATACAGCCAGTTATACCATCACCATCTGTTGAAAATGCTGTCTTTTTTTCCACTGTATGGGTTTGGCTTCTTTGTCAAAGATTAAGTGACCATAGATGTGTGGGTTCATCTCTGGGTCTTCAGTTCTATTACATAGCTCTACATGTCTGTCTCTGAACCAATACCATGAGGTTTTTATCACTATTGCTCTGTAGTACAACTTTAGGTCAGAGACAGTGATTCCTCCAGAAGTCCTTTTATTACTGAGAATTGTTTTAGTTATTCTGGTTTTTTGTTATCCCAACTCCCCACTCTTTATATTTATGAGATTGCTTATTCTATTAACACCAAAGATTCTCAATGCTGTTGACCCCTATATTTACACATGTCTATATATACATGCTTAGATACAAAAATGGGGGTATATGGAGCTATGTATTATTTTATATAATATGTATATTATAATTATTATATATGTTATTTCTTTTAAAAAGCAAAACGTCTCATTATTTTCTTTTTTCATGACAACTGGTTTCCATATACCTCAAATCAGGAGGATTTCAGGTATGAAAATTCCTCTGTGGCATTCATTTACAATGTGTGAATTTTGTAAAACTGAAACAAACTATGGGTAGCTATACTTAAACATGAATGCTAAACTTGGTATCCAGGAGAGTGGGAAAAGAGAGATTAGAGTACTTTTTCCTTAGGGTATCCACATGAAATAAATTAAAAGTTATTACTCCTATTTTAATTTTCCTATTGTACGATTTCATAAAAATGCCCAGTTGAAAAAAACCTAATATTTAAAATATAAATTTATGGCCCAAACATTTTGAAGATATAATGTTACAGATTACTCTTCAAAGGGTGGGCCTTAACAATGAGAAGATATCCAACAACTGAATATCAGAGAAGTTAGCCAAAATGTTGTTTTCTAATATGTTAACAAGGAGACAGCAAGGATATCTTGCATTTATTTTGTTATTTGCATAAAATTTTGTATATCAGTTTAGAGAGACACAGATAAGAGATGTATGTCTCTGAATAATTCAAAAATTCAAATTGTTAAAATGACTTAAATTCCACAAATCTGGAGTAAATATTGTATGATGTATTCAACATTAATAAATAATTTTTCAAAAAATATTAACTTTCATGAATTGCCATTTTTCTTCTGCTTTTTTTTTTTAAATTGTCCTTTACTGTTCTGTCTTGAAATATGTCATATGTAAGAAAATTAAATACATAACTAGATTTAGTCTTACAAGTTCTACATCAGTGTTGCGTTGTTCTTATGAGTGTGCATATATGTGTATGAGAGAGAGAAAGAGAGAGAGAGAGAGAGAGAGAGAGAGAGAGAGAGAGAGAGAGAAAGGGAGCAAGCAGGAGTTTATCACTGTGTCTTGGTGTTTTTTGGTATAATTGAATTTAATTCCACTACAATGAACACTTAAAGTGTTCGAACAGAACATAACACAGTGTTCTGCCTCATGTTCTGAGTACCCTGTAAGAGATAAGTTGACCACATATTTGTCTTTCAGCACTAAGGTGTTTTCTTCTATATGTACTGTTGAATTCACTTTTCATTTAATGATTCTGAACAGCATGAGTTTGTCTACAATTCTTAGTTGTGAGATTGCAAATTCAAAATTCTCAGAGAATTTGGAGAAATTTTTCCTCAAATAATTAATAAGAACACAACAGTCATTTCATCTCAACATTGCTGGCACACACTAAAGATCCAATAGAAGTATAAAATACAGTACCGTTATGACCAGTATTCATTTTTTCTACTCTACAGTTGTCTCAGGGAACCTACCAATATAGATTGTCAAAAGCAAGCTTGATTTTGACCTTGCTACCTAAAAGCAACTTATCCTAAAGCTGGCTTAGCTCCTGTCTCTTCATTGATGCTAGAAATCTCCTGTGCCCCCTTAAGTCCATATCACTCACTCAAAGAACACCACTCGGGTCCCTTATACCCTTCATATTAAAGGCTGGAAAGGTCGAGCATATGTAAGAGGACTTGACCAAGCGTGTATGAGACCACAGCATTTGGGAGGACCATAAAAACAACCAGAAGAGTGTGAGGAAATGTGGTTTCTTCACCTGGAGCTTGATATTTCAGGACAAAAAAAAGGCACATATAGTTGGTACAGTTTGCTTCAATAACTTTCATGTAAACCAGAGATTTGACTTTTAAAACAGGAAAATACACAAATTGGAGGCGCAATGCTAAGAGGTAACAGGGCATGGAGTTACTGGACACATTCAATAGTTTTAATTTTTATTTTAATGTGATATTAATAACAAGTAAATGGTTTTGAGTTTTCAAATAAATATTAAATACCTATATGGTTGACTTGCATTGAAGTAAAGAGTTGCAATTTCTTGTTACCCATCAATTAGTCCCAGGAAGAAATCATAAGGTCCTTTCAATTTGTTCATTTGAGAAGAATTTAATGAAGAGCCTATCATAAAACTGAAGCTCAGGGCAGGATGCACAAAGCCAGAGGGAGTATTACAAGGAGGTGCAGAAAGCAGCACAGAGCAAGACAATCTATTCTAACGCTCTAATCTGAAGGATAAGAGGAGGGCATGGGTCTCAACCTCAGGATTAGCCAGCTCATAGGGCAGAGCAGTCTGCCTGCAGCTGTTAGTCTAGTTATGGCAAACACAGGACCCAAAGTTTATGCTAAAATGAGGGAGCCAGAAACATGGCTGTCTGTGCTTTCTGGTCTCTTCTCTGCATCTGTGATCCCAAAACTAGAGCCCAAACTGGAAATAAACCCTTGTGGAAAAAGATTGTGAGTAAAATATCCAAGGGAAAATAGGGGGGCAGACAGGACAATTCTAATGATAGTAGTTTGAAAATATTTTCCTATAAATTGATACATTAAATGATGTACTTATAAAATTTCAAATGAATAGAATCTAAATAGTCCCTTAAGAAGATACAAAGAGGAAGGGAACTATGACTAATTATTGGACCAATATTATATTTGCGATAGCATTTTGATGAAAATAATTGTTAAATGTGTAGCCAGATCATTAAAAATGATAGAAATCTGAAAACATTAGTTAAAATTTGTGCCAAGCATTAATGATATGTATAAAAATGTACTTGTAACTTTGTCTCAGCTGCCAACACAAGGAGACACTCCGTGGAAACTCCCATGCAGCTTTCTCCAGGGAATCAGGATGGCAATCTTCACTCTCCCCTCTATCTTACAATTCCAGTTCATATTCTTATCCCTAGCTTTGAAGTAGATCATATGCTTCCCACCCCCTTCCCAGAGGGCTACTTCTCTACCCCCCACCCCATTCCCTGGGAAAGAAGCAGATATCTTATAGCTTTTCTCCCTCGGTCTATCTCTTTGTATCAGCCACCAACACCTGGAGGCATTCTCTTCTATGAACCTCCTGGGTTGGCTGAGGCCAACAGGGTAACAGGTAGGTGATTTCAATTTCCTTCATGTTCTCCACTTACAGTTTCCAGTCTAATCCCAAGCTCTGTTGCAGATCACCTTCAGAAGCCTTCCTTCCTTCTCTGCCGCAACTTCCTAGGGACTTCACAGAGCCTCATTCCTTACACCCTCTTGAGGATCTTGCAGTGCCCCAACCTAGAGCCTAATTGTTCTTTCACATTAGTTCCCAATATCTGAAAACACGTTTTATCCCAGTGGCCACACCCGGCAGGGACTCAGAAGCATCCCCTACCAGCCAAGCCGTACCCACAACAGTCTCTTAAGATCCAGGATGAAAGCAGGACATGTGCCCAGGCCTCTAATCTCCACAGAGTAAAACTAACACATAGGAATGGAGCAGACACTTAAGAAAGACAGGAGCCTATGTCTATACCTAGAATTACAATCATCTTAGGCCCAGACGCTTACACAATGTCGCCATGGCATTCCAGCAACACTAGTAAAGTAGGTCCTGTTGCTTTTTAAATATAGGACTGAAAAATGTACCAAGATGCACAGAGACAAATGAAACATAGAACATTCTAAGGTATATAACAAGCAGTCTTAGCATAACAAGAAAATAGTTAAGAATTCATCTGTTCCGTTTTCAAGGAGTGTTTGCCTGGGGCCAACGACAGAGCATCATGGAGTAGGGAAGTGCCTGGGTCAAAAAGCTTGTGATTATATTACATGATATTCCCTAATGCTTTGGATACTATAATTGACAGGCAGGGCAAACATAATTCTAAAATCGTAGAGGTTTAGAAACAGCTAACATAGGTCACTTTCCAATGGATGAGGGAATACCAAGGGACTAGGAGAAAGTAAGGAGATAGAAAAAAAAGAAATACTACTGTGATTACTTTACTATGACATTTCCATAAAAATAATCTTGAGGATATACTGAAAAAGACCCCCAGCAGCTACCTTATTAAAGAGATACCTGGCACACATGAAAAATTATAATAAACTGTAATTCCTGAAATATTATCTGACAATATATACTTAATCAAATTGAGTCGATCCAGGCAGCTTTCTGAGCACTTATTCTGGGAATGACTCAAAATAACCTAGGATCTTACCCATTGTACAGCTGAGGGAAATATAACAGAGCTGATAAGCCATCTCACACAAGACACACAGTTACTGATAATTGACTGATAATCGAGTAGATGCACAATAGCTCACTGTATTTATATAGGGATGATTGAATAAAAGAATGAACGTATGTGTGCACACATGAGTGCAAATAGCGAAGATCATATTGGAAATAAAAGTCCACCGGATCTGGTGTTATAGTCTGGAGATTCCAGCGCTCAGGAGGAGGGAGCAGAGAGATGGAAACTTTGAGTACTGCCTTGGATACAGAGCATCATCCTGTCTCAAAATGAGCTAAGGGCTGACAGTGCTGTTCAGTGACTAGAATGTACAAGGCTTGATTTTGATCTCTGAGAGTGCAAAAAGAGACCTACTGTGGTCTTTAGAGTAAATGAAGAAGAGCAACTAAATTCATTGGTTTGGGTGGTGAAATCTAGATTTGTTTACAAATTGTAAATAATGCAAATGGAAAATGGTATATTTGCTTTCATTTGATAGAACATAAGTATTATTTGATAATGTAAACCCATTGCACAGAAGTTATTGTGGACTGTTTGGCTGTTGTTGATGATGCTGTTTCTTTTTTTTGTTTGTTTAATTTTATTTTAAGATGAAGCAACTAATACAAGCATGTAAAGTATCTGGTCTCTGACTCCACAGCTACATAAATAAAGCATTCATGTTTAAAAATTCTAGAAGATTTCCACATTGTCTTCTAAAATGGATTGCATACTATTTGCCAGGAGTATAATACCTGGATAGGAGAGTAGCCAAGTTGAATCGATCCATATGTTTTCTTGGGAAATGATCAAAATACTCAGGGAGAGGCCAAGACTTGAACTTCTCAGGTGACCACCATGTAATAACTTGCTTCTTCTAGTCTCCACAATACAAAGACAGTGTCAAAAATAAGTCTCAAATTCATTTTTAAAGTTACCAAAGGGTTCCAAAGTTCAACACAAAAGTTGTGTATTTGGCTTTAGGGTCAATAATTCGCAGAACAGACAAGTCTCTGTAGGTACTGTTCACTGTTTCCCTGCCTCACCCTTTTCTTTAAAAAAAAAAAAAAGAAATAATATGATTGTTTGTAGTGATCATTCTCCTTTAGCACTCAGTATACTAACTCAAAAAATGTGTGCTGGTGTTTAGACATTTTTTTTTCCTCTTCAGATATGAATCTAGTACAGACTTTTGGCAACCTTTGGAAGTTGACAAAGAATAAAAATAAAGGGATATTTTCAAGAAGTTGAAGAGAATTATTTCATTTTACTATTAAAAGTAGGAATAATCAAATACAGACATTAGGTCAAATATTCAATTTAAGGTCAGAATATCATGTGTGATCCTGAGACCCACTTATAGTATGTGGGTTTTGGAAAACTATGTTATAGAGTGTGTCCACTAACTACGGGCTTTATTAAAGGAGGCACCACTGTAGGTATGAATATTTTCCATTCATATAAAAAAAGGATGCTTATTTTTATATACATTACTGTTAATGCCCCCAGAGGGGGAAAAAAAGTATTAAAATTTTATTGTAGGCATTCAATGGATGGAAAATGAAATCCACTCTTACAAAAGAATGTTCAAGTTAAATTTGAATGATAATAACTAACTGTTGTTGACAATAGCTGTGATATATACGTTAGTAGTAAATAGTTATGAAAGTAACAGTCTTTATTGATAGAGAACAGGATTACTATTAATAATAACTTTAGGTAAGACTTAAGTGTTTGTACTGTGATTTTATAGAGAATTATTTAATGTGTTCCCTATAAAGAGTAGTCTTTTTATTCTCTTGCTTGACCAGGAAAGTGATTCAGTTCCATCAGAGTTATGACTTGCTACTAGTCAGAGATAGGTTGTGTAAGAAAGACTGACACAGACGCATTACGAACTGAACCCAGGACTTTAATCCTACTAGATTTGAGAACTCTTTATCAACTTATATCAATAGACATAGCCTTCATGACTATGTAGTATTTGATCCCATTTCCATCTTTCTTTTTCTTTCATTTATGCATCATCTGTCATGCCTCCTGCCCTCTTTTAATTTTTCCTTAGTGTAAGTTTAATTTTCATTTAATCCTGTCTTGGATGTGTGCTCAGAAGAGATGACCTAATACTTTGTTTCTGTTATTTAATAAGAGTAAGAGAAAGTGTTGTTTAAAGATGCTTGCCAAGACAAATGCTTATTAAGATCTCAGATGATTTTTTACTTGAGGGTTCTGATCTCAGAATCTATGATAGTAACCACTGTGCTACCTGGGAACATGATAGTAGGTCTGCAAAAGAAGCCTTGGAATCCTTATTAACTGGCTAAAAACTGTAGGAAGCCTTATGTTTATTAAGGGAAAAGTAGGATGTAGCACTCAGTCTACAAAGGCTTTATCAACACAGGAAGTGACTGGAGACCCCCACTGTACACAGATAGGACTTTATGTTCGTGGATTTCTCTCTGAACTCATCAATTATGATTGTGTGTGTGTGTGTGTGTGTGTGTGTGTGTGTGTGTGTTTTGAATTATAAACCTAAGGAAATCGTTTTGCTTCAGATTATCAAGTGATAGGTAGATTAAAAACACCACAAGGGTCATGACAAAGGATATATCCTCATTGGTAAAACGTCTCCCGGATTTTATGAAGTACTGTATTTGAGCCCCAGCACCGCATACATTTTGTGGCAGTGTATGTGTATAATTCTAGCAACAGGGAAGTGGATTCATGATAATATGAAGTTCAAGATCATCCTCATCAACACAGTGTGTTTGAAGCCAGCCCAACACACATGAGATTCGTGTTTCAAAACAATAAGAAGACAAACTGAGGAGTCACGGCAATAATTACTAGATTCCACTCAGATATCCACTTTATCCAGCCATGTTCATTGTAAACATCTATGTATGATTTTTTTCTTCTTTTTTTTTTTTTTTACCAAATCCACACTTTATCCTTTGCTCTATATTTTTTTTTTCTGTTTAGCAATTATAGTTCTTTTACAGTTTATTTCTCAGACTTAGAGAATAATTTTCTAACTCAAAATTTTGAGATTCTTGGGTGGCCCCATCCCTCAGCTGGGGATGTGCCTGTCTACTGGAGATGTTCTCTATAGATTGTATCTCCCCTTTGTTGGATATTTTGGCTAAAGTCATCACCATTGGCTCCTGGGAGCCTCTAGCTTCCCTGGAGTCTGAGACATTCTAGTGCTTACCCCAGTTTCACATCCCACTTTCCTACAAGTTTCTATTCAATTTCCCGATCCTCTGTACTTCTCTCCTGTCCCTTCTGATACCTGTTCTTGCCCCCTTTTTCATTCTTCTTCTCCCTCCCTCCCTTTGCTCCAGTGATTATTTTGTTCCCTGTTCTACATAGGATTGAAGCATCTACAATTTGGCCTTCCTCCTATTTAAGCTGCATATGGTTTGTGGGTTGAATCATGTGAATTCTGAGCTTTTGGGCTAAAATACACTTATCAGTGAGTACATACCATGTGTGTTCGTTTGTGAATGGTCGCCTCACTCAGGATGATATTTTCTAGTTCCATCTGTTTGCCTGCAAATTTCATGAAGTCATTGCTTTAAATTGCTTAGTAGTACTCCAATTTCATTACCACACTTTTGGCATCCATTCTTCCATTGAGGGACATCTGGGTTGTTTTCAGCTTGAGGAAGGGGGAGATAGAATGGAATAGGGGTTTCCAAAGGGGAAAGCATTTGAAATGTATGTAAAGTGAATATGCAAAAAAAAAATAAGGTTTCTGTGAACATAGTGGAGCATGTGTCCTTGTTATATGTTGGAACATCTTTTGGCTATATGCCCAGTAGTGGTATAGCTGGGTCGTTCCATTTTTCTGAGGAACCGACAGACTGATTACCACAGTAGTTGTATCAGCTTGCAGTCCCCCCAGCAATGGAGGCGTGTTCTTTCTCCACATTCTTGCCAACATCTGCTGTCACCTGAGTTTTTTTCTCTTAGCCATTCTGATAGGTGTGGGTTGAAATCATAGAGTTGTTTGGATTTGCATTTCCCTGCTGACTAAGGATGTTGAACATTTCTTTAAGTGCTTTTTCTCAGACAATCAAGATTCCTCAGTTGAAAAGTCTTTGTTTAGCTTCATGAGCAAGAAAGACCTTTCCATATTCTGATATCTTCTTCAATTTCGTGGATGTTATGATATTATACACACGTGACACCTAAAACTCTACCAAAAATATCCTACAGCTGATAAAGAACTCCAGCAAAGTGGTTGGATAGAAAATCAATTCAAAGAAATCAGTGGATCTCCTTTATACAAATAATAAATGGGTTGAAAAAGAAATTAAGGAAACAACATTCTTTGCAATAGCCACCAATAATATAATAATATTTTGATGTAACTCTAATCAAGCAAATGAACAATCTGTATAAGAAAATCTTCAAGTACATGAAGAAAGAAATTTTATACATTTAATATTCAATGGATTATTTATTTATAGAATTTTAATATGAAATATTACACTTTTATCCTCTAATGTGACCACTATTTTCTCATAAGCCTTCACTTTATTCCCCCCAATAATGAGGAAAATAAAAGCTTGAACCTACAGCTAAATAATGGAATTTCTGCTTAATAGTCATCTTCTGATATTTTCTTTCAATAAAATTATTACGGAAGTCATAGTTAAGGACCATGATAACACTGGTAAGATAAAAGCTATTCAAGAAGCTAAAATCAGAACAAAATTCTAGGTGTTATACACTAATCTGACGAACTAAAATCTAAAGAGAACCAAAGCAAAAGATTTATGAATGTGTGGAGGTTTGTAACTTACAAGTGGTGCAGTTTGATTTCAAATCTCTTTCCAAGATCTGTAAGCCCAAAATATTGCCTCTGAGCCTTTCGTTGGAAGGCTAGAAGAAACTTTGGGAGGTGAGAGTCAGCAAGAGATCAGTAATTGATGAAAAGGTGGTCTTCAAGGTGAACTGTTGAACCCTGATACCTTATTCTCTTGTTTCCTGCTCATGATTGGACAGATTTTTCCATCTTTGGTTTCCTTAGACCTTGCCAGCAGGCACATAAATTAGATAGACAAATGCATGGATCCATGGGTCATAGGCAGGATCCTATATCTTTTGCCATGTAAATTGCTCAGGCAATTTGCTACAACACTAGAAATTTAATCTATCAATTCAATCTCTTCTTTTCACAGGTTAAGGTGTGAGGTGATTTGGCCATACTTTATCTCATAAGTTAAGTCTGAACACCCCAAATATTTTCTTTTGTCATCTTCCTTTTGTCAACTCTCTTTCAGACTGAATCTGATATGTTTCTTGATCTTTTTGAAAATCCTCTCTCACTTGGTACCATCAAATTATGTTCAAATTATTGTTCATTGCACTCTGAGCACATGAGGGGGGGGTGCATCATCCAAGCACAGGAACACTTTTTTGATCTATTTGAAGTCTTTTGTGCATTTCACCTTTCTGGTGACCTTATCTCACCATCTCTTTTTTGGCTCACAAAAATCTTTACTATCATTTATTTGGGAAGAATAAATATCTTCTCTGACCTGTTTGAGATATCATATATTGCTTCTAACACCTGTAAAGATCCATGTTAGTGTATTAATGGAAGAAAACCAGAGGTGGCCCAGGATCTTTATGGAAACTTTCAAAGAGAATTAAAGTGTTCATGGGGGAATAACAGCAATTCCATTCCCCTGGTGTTATTTTATACATTTTTGTAACTTTTACTAAAAGGATATCTAATAATGTTTGTCATTGATAATCTTTCTAAAGTAAATGCCCTCAATCTGAGATCTATCACTAGGGCTAAGTTTATATATATATTAATTTTTTATATAAATATAGGATAATGCAAAAGGGACCTGCTAAACTTATTTAAGGAGTTTCTGTTCAATTATTTAGAGTTAAATATCTCTAAAAATAAAAACTAAGGAATATTTTGGTGGCTCAGTTTAGGACAAAGTAAGTAATGATATTATTATTATTTATGTAATAATTTCTGTTTGTCTGAAAATAGTTTTTCTTTGAATTTGTGCTTTCAATGAGCATGTCAATGTGTTGTAGCAAATAGATACACAATAAGACATGCACTGGTTAGATCATCCGTGATAGAGGTTTCTGTACTTAAGTTTGTTCATTAAGTTTCTTTTTCTGAGACTATTCTGAAAGGTTTTAACTCATTGAAGCTGGTCTGGTTATTAGTTTTCAGATATAGATGTTTAGAAATCTGGAAGTAAAGATTAGGATCTGCTTGTTCTCATTGCATTAAAGGCCTGGTGTGCTTCTCCACTCTTGCTAAAATTTGCCTGCATTTGCTTCCTTGTCTTGGTCTTGTTTTCATTCATATTTCTGCTTTCCATAATTTTTAAATGGCAAAAATGAACTCTGATGTCAAAAAGACAGATCAATGTCTTTTTGATTGCTAACCATCCCAAACCAATATGAGCCAGATGCTTATATAGGGAGAATTAAAATCAGGTGATAACTTATATATAAATGCATGTTTCCATTAACATAGGCTGAGATTCAATAGAATTATATAAAACATGATGAGAACAACCAAGGTTAACCTCATATGCAAAATAATAGAATATTTTATCATTAAATATTTGAAAATAATTAATAATAGAGCACACAATACAACCCATCTTGACTTGACCTAAACATTTACAATGAAACATCCTCTTTGTTACAAATTTCAAAGTTTTTAAATCATAGCCTCATATATTTTTATTTTTCCATTCTATTTATTATTCATTTTCAATTTATGGTTTGTGTATCTGTTATTTTTTCCTTAAATATATAGGGTATTTTGGTATGGAAGAATTACTGCATTATTAAGTTTATTAAGACTACTTAAAATGAAGGAGTTTTGATTTCATTAACTCTGAAATATAACATGGATTTTCATAAATATCTAGATATTTCAATAATGAAAGTTTGATTCTTAAAACTTAAATTTATATTCTATATTACTGTTCAATAGTGTAGGTAAAATTGAAGTTCTGTAAAATATAGTTATAATATGAGCATAATAATAGTGATCCTTCATCTGCAGGAAATTATTTGGCAGAAGACAGCTTAGAAAGTTACTTTTCTGAGAAAAGTATCTTCGAATATTTGACTAAAAGACACAAATAAACAAAAAGCATCAGTTTCTTGAATGCCATTTATCTCCAGAGTAGAAAGGCTGAGATGCTTATGTTCTATACATTTTTCTACGTATGATATTTCTTTAGTAGACTGTATACACAACAGAAAATCAACAAATGAATTAATCTATGCCATAACCAATGATATATAATGCAAAGTCGATAAGAGTTAGAGACATGTCAAAAGCATGAGATAGCACATCACATCAGTTTTATTTTAAGTTATAATTATTAATTTTAATTTATGTGTATTTGTATATGATTCTGCATGATTTTGTGAGTACTGCTGGGAGGTAGATCCACGTAGGATTTGAAAAAAAGTTCCAGATCCTTAAATATGTAGTTGTGGCTGTTGTGAGCCACCAGAAGTAAGTGCTGGGAACCCTACATATGTCTGCTATAAACACAATATATGTTTTTAAGCCCTGAGCCATAGTCTCAGACCAACTTTTAAATTCTAAAATTTCCCACATACATATATATATATATATATATATATATATATATATATATATATATAGTGTGTGTGTGTGTGTGTGCTGTGTCTTTGTCTAGTCTCCAAACCATGTAAAACTATTTTTAAAAGGAGGAACAAGTTTATGTTTGAGACCTAATAATACAGCTGAGTTTTGTTTTTAAACAGGAGAATATAATTGACTAAGTGTGTTATTCTTATATTCAGGCCAGAATTTAGTATGTACGTAAGAAACAATTATCAAGTCATAAGATTAACCTTAGCAATATGAGATGTGCAGTCTAAGACCTCTGGTGAATTTTAGTATTGGCTCCTTTTCATAGAAATGAAAGCCTGCATAAGAAAAAGTAAATATAGTTCCCAACCACAAGATAGAAGGCAAGTCTCCCAAAATGTGAAATCATTTGAGAGATACAGAGACAAAATGAGAGCAGATATTGAAGGAAAGGCCATCCAGAGATTGCCCCACCTGGGGATCCATCTTATACACAGATACCAAGCCCAGACTCTATTGTGGATGCCAAGAAGTGCTTGTTAACAGGAGCCTGATATAGCTGATTCCTGAGAGGCTCTGCCAGAACCTGACAAATACTGAGGCAGATGCTCGCAGCCAACCATTGGATCAAGCATGGGTCCCCAATGGAGGAGTTAGAGAAAGGACTGAAGGAGTTGAAGGGGTTTGAAACCCCATAGGAGGAACAACAATATCAACCAAACTCCTCTGAGATGCCAGGGACTAAACCACCAGCCAAAGAGTACACATGGAGGGACCCATGGCTCCAGTCACTTATATAGCAGAGGATGGCCTTGTCGGACATCAATGAGAGGAGAGGTCGTTGGTCCTGTGAATGCTCGATGTCCCACTATAGGGGAATGTCAGGCCGGGGAAGTGGGAGTGTGTGGGTGGGTAGGTGGAGTACCCTCATAGAAGCAGGGGAGGAGGGATGGGAATAGGGGGTTTCGAAGGGGAAACCAGGAGAGCGGATAACATTTGAAATGTAAAGAAAGAAAGTATTTAATAAAAAATAGAAAAAATAAAAGAGAGAGAAACTAAGGTCTTCCTCACAGAACCTTCGGTATGTAGTTCTAACATCGGTCAACAGTGAGCATCTCCTTTTTTTTCTCTCCTAATATGGGTATTTGAGCATGTTTGGGTGTGTTCAGACTGAAAAAAAGAAAATGGGAGATACACAAAGAAGGCTCGGCTATTTCAGAATGGAAAGAGGTAATTACTGTCATGGCTCCTGCCAAAGTAGGCTAAGCAGGCAAATATATCAAAACTGATAAAAAAAAATTGTTTAAATTATGCATGAAATGTGATTTACAAAATTCAACCTAAATTTCTATTTCAAATCTTTCTTGGGCAAGTTATTAAATAATCAGAAACACGTTTTCATTGCTATCAAATTTAAATAAGTGATTTTATTAAGCACTGCATACTAAAGTATCTTTAAAGAGGAACTGATTCTGAAACAGAGTTTTATGAATTCTACCACCTTCTTTTGGCTCTTCATTTGCTACCCAGTTACAAGTCTACTTTACCAATCATCACAGGCAATGGAGTTATAATGATGTAGAGAGAGACACATATTTTATTCACATGAAATTTAAATCTAGATGGAATAAACACTGTGCAGTTGTTACACAAATTATTACATGAACATTTTCAAAAAGTAGCTATAAACTGAGATGACTGTTTGGTAGGGAAATTTTATTTTACGAAAAGCTTATAAGAATGATTCTGGCTTGTGATTCCACAACATCTGTAACAACAACACTTGGAAGGTGGAAACTGAAGGGTCTGGAGTTCAAAGTAATTTTCTGCTGAATAGAGAAGTGGATTTTCAGGGTTGTCTAGTAGGTGCATGAGACTTTTCTCAGGGAAAGAAGTTAAGAAAATGGGAGAAGAAAGGAGGAAGAAAGGGAAAGAAATGGGAGGAGAGAGAGAGACAGACAGAGAGAGACAGAGAGACTGGCACAGACACACATACCACAGAAAGGAAAGAAGGAAAAGACAGAAGGATGAAATGATGGAAGGATGGAGGGATGGAAGGTAAGCAAGTGAGAATTGTGGGAGAGAGGGAGAGAGATTTGCTAATAGGAAGCATGCTTTAAGAATCCCCAAGAGAACAGACATTTCAATAAGCACGCATAATTAACATACACAACAAGCAAGGAAGAAAAAAAATCGGTAGATAAACATGGAAAAATGTATCATGTAAAAATAAAAGACTTGAATAAGAAGACCTGTATAAAGACTTGTTAAAAGCATAGTTTAAGGGGGAAACATAAATGTACACTGTGTAACAAAAGCACACTGAATGGGATGCCTATTAAATTCTTAGTAATACATAAATATGAAAGTTGGAAACAAGAGTTCAGTCATTCATTCCTCTCTTTGCCTTTATAGCAAGTGCAAGTATGAGAACTTGACTCAAGGAGCACTGAAGAAAACAGCTCTGAGATGAACAGAATTTGTCTGGACACCCCTCACCTCTTTTTTTTTTTTTCTCAATGTTATGTAACATAGAGAATAAGGGCACACAATGAACAAAGGACATGTACAGGTTTCTGCTCTCATAGGATGCACAGATGACATATATCCCTCTACTAAAATAAACTTTTAGCTTCTCATGCTAGCACAGAGTTGTACACCAGTTTTCTAGAGATAGAGGCAAGAAGACCCCCAGACCATGAATTCTGGGAAACACAGTAAGGCCCTTTCTCAGAAACAAAACCAAATTCTTTAAGAACTGGTATGTTTATTATTTAGTTGCGTGCCAAGCCACATGCTACATACCATGAATAAATGTTTTGATATAAGCTAACCAAAGCAGAAAAGAGCTACCACATAAGCAAAGAAAGAATATTATATTATATTTATTATATTATTTAGTATGCAACTTAATAGTAAAGCAATAGTTCCATTCCATAGCTAAGAAAAAAGTCTGCCACCAATTTGAACTTGTGTTTTTAAAATTACGTTTAACTTAAATGTTTCTAGATCTCTTATGTTTTTTTTTTTTTTTCATTACTGTTCTTGACTGAACAACAACTTGGAACAATTGCAAGATGTGTACTATGAAATTAACAGTCTGAAACAGAGTTAACATCACAGTACAACTGTCCAACTTTAATTTAAACTCTTTGATGATTTGTTGGTATTCTAACACTCTTACAAATAAGCAATTCAAAAGCAGTCTTTTTTATTTTTTTCATGGAACTAGTGGATATTTAAGGCAATGAGATCATTACTATGTTCTATGAAGGAGAGTTGAAGAAGAAAACGTTCACGAGCATCTAAGCAAAGGGTGAGAGTCATGAATGGTATGGCAGGTTTGGAGTGAATGTATGCAGTTGAACTTTATGCAGCATCATATAGGCCCAGCTATATACCACTCACCACTTGGGAAAACTGTGACATACAAAAGCATATACCTCCTCTGTTATATGAAATAATAAACCCATGAAGTATGAGTCAATTATATGAAACATTTAGTTTTTCAAACACATTCATATTTATATAGAATATTTTCATTTTTAATGAAGAAAATTATGGGACAACCAAGCTCTTTGGGAAAGCTTCTCAATGAAGATATTTCTGCTCAAATCAGAAAACTTTTCTAGTGGAGTGGATTAGCAGATTTCTTACTTTGTATCTACTCAAGACAAAAATGGGTCAGCCAACTTTCAGAGACAATGAATACCAAGGAAGAATTAATTTACCTAAAAATCAAACCAAGTAAATTTACTTTTTTTTTTCTAGAAACACCTGTCTCTGAGAGTTGGGAAAAGACTTTAAAATATTGTATTAGTTTATACATAGTTTTCCATTGTTTAAATGTTTAATAATATCTACCACCCAATGTGTAGGAGGCACAAGTATATCTGTACCGATACACAGATGTGTGTAGGAGAGCACACATACACATATAGCAATAGAGACAGAGAGAGATAAAATTATTATTTTTAGTATAAACACTAAAATAAACAAACTATGAAAAACATAGAGCTATATGGAAGCCTAATTCATAGCACAGTACACCTAAATACTTTTGCGCAAATGAAAGATTGAAGAGGGAAATCTTTTGTAAAGTCACATAGGACTCTGACCACATAGGACTTGGACTCACATCTTATTCCAAGTCTACACCTTTAGTACAACCTTGACCATACTAGCCCTGACCTGTACAACAATGTTGTTGTACACTGGTTTTCCTTGACTGGTAGAATGTAGTCTATCCTATATAACTTCTTAAAGGAATGTATTCAACAATTGGTTGACCATTCTTTTATAAGACTAAGCAATTTGTTTTCCTGAAAATTTGAAGTGAATCTACAGAAATTAAGAAAGTTTGAACCAAGTGTCTCAACATACTGTATATCAATCTATTCATCTCTTAATTTGATATAATTAAATACAATTTATAACTAAATAATGGATTACATAAAAAAGAATAAGAAATGGGTATTCTTAGCACATAGTAGGTATTCAAAATCAATAGTGATAATAATGCATGTAGGATTATTTTTAATAGAAAGGAGTTTAAAATAAGCTTCTTGTTTCCTATTTTTAGCAGGCCAAATATTAATGCATGATTTGTGGAAGGGAAGGAAGTGTGTCAAAAATACTTTAAATTTAAGTTTGCAGAAGTGTTAGAAATAGCAGTGAACTTATGCATAGCTGATGGGTAAAATTAGTTATGTCTATGTAATTAGGCTGTGAAAGCTGGTATCTATCAAAATATTTCCTCCATCTCAGCTGAGCATACTGCTACTTTTCTGCAAACATACACACTATATCTGTGATGGAAATTAGCATATTTCCAGCATTCAAGAAAAAGTAAGATCAATTAGAAGGTAGAAAAGTAATCAGACATTAGCCTAATAAGACAATTTTTAAAACTTATCCTTTTTATTTTATTTTTGCTAAGCTTCCTTCATTATTTGATTGGAAGACTTAAATAGGTAAAAAAGATTATAGTCACCTACAAGTGCACTGTTTAATAAATATATAAAATCCCGGCACTGGGTTTCCTTCTGCCTTTGGAGAGTCGAAGAGCTGCCATGTGCTTGGGTCCAAGAGAACAAGGACCAGAGAGCTGCCTTGTTGGAGCTTAGAACATCCCAGATGAAACATAGGAATGAATAACATGGGTTATGTATAGAGGGCAGATTATAACAGCAATGAGGGTAGGCAGCTGCCCAGCTGTTGTGCTGCCTAAGGCATATCTAAAACATAGAGGCTGTGTGTGTGTCTTTCATCCAGTAACATAAATGGTGTAAGGCAAAAAGAAACCCTGTAATGGAATGGTTAAAATAATTTTTACTACAATGCACAGTATAAAAGATTTCTGTTTGATGGGCATTAGTAAAAGTGGATAAATTGTAACAAAAAGGTAACGTTGAGGAGAAAGGAGAAAGGAGAAAGAATGACTCTGTCCAGGTTATTACTGAGGTTATGAGTGGAAGAGAGTAGTAAAAGTGATTAGAGACAAAATTTTGACTTGATATAGGATGAAACTGAGAAGAGATACATTCCAAGCTCTTGGAGAAAGTTATGATCATAAATAGTGTTTTTCTGTTCACTGTGTGCCCAAGAGCCTTTGGGTCTCTTTATTCCTTCATATTTTTCATATAAATCGTCATGTATTTTCTTATTACATTAATTATAGTAGTTTTTGTTCTCTTCAGAAATGTATTTCACTATGGATATTTATAATCATAGATGGCATAAGTTATTCTATAGATGCATACAAAAGCTTATATAAGACCATATCAATATACATTTGCCTACATACACCTGAGTGTGTCTGATTTTTCTTGCTTGCATTTTCACATAGGAATACAAGCTCCATGAAAAATGGACTACTGTCTTTTATTCTTCTTTTGTTATCCATTCCCACAGCTAGAATAATCAGCAAACCCCAGCAAATATTTGGTAAACAAATGGAGTGTAAGGCGTGAGAACAAGGAGGCTCTGAGTGGTGTAAGGAACAGTTAATGTCTTTTGCCACTGGGTGAAATGAAGGGAGTTAGCTGATTCTCTGGGCCTTACTCATTTTTTTTTCCTACAAAATCTTACTGATGCCATAAGATTCAAAGGCAGGTTTGAAGAAACAGCTTCCAGTTCACAAATAAGCCTAATCAAACAAAGTGAGAAAATCCAGGCATGAGACAGTGAGACCATTCTAACTCACATTTTCACTGCTGATGAAAAGAATAAATAATAAAAATGATCCTGATAGTAGAGGTATATTGACATTGAAGGAGAGAAATTCTAGAGAACTGACCTTCATTGCATCATGTCATTTAAAATGCTGGATGGATAAATACTCACACCAAGTGTGTGGTGCAAAGACACAGATAGACACACACAGACAGAGAGACATGAGAGAGAGAGAGAGAGAGAGAGAGAGAGAGAGAGAGAGAGAGAAACAGGCAGAGGGAATACCATTTACCAATCACAAAAGGAATATTATTGAATGTGTGCATGTATGTGTGTGCATGGAGGATGAAGAGAAAATAAATTTGAACACTGAACAAAAACATTAAACATGACCGATTCTTATAATTAAGGAATTTTCCTGCATTGATTTACTTATTCCAAACACATTGTCCTTTATATTATTACCAGTTAGGGATAAAACATGGCTATTTCACAGATAGAAAAGTGAATGAAGAATCCAAGTAACAAATCAAATATCCTTGGTAGAGTCTTATATAATATATAGTACATATACACATAATACATATGAGACAAGGAATTTTTAAAAACATAAAATATTAGTACTTTATTAGAGATTTCCATCTCTGTATGCTACAATGCTGTATATGCTATGAATGAATCTGCATAAATACTGTTATCACAGATACAAATATTTTCTGAGTTCACTAATTACATTTGCTTCCAGAATAAAATCTTAATGCTATAAATAAAAAAAAAAAAAGTACTTAATGGCAATACAAGGAACAAATAAAATATTTCTAGGCAGTATAAAAGAACAGGAAAGAAAATTATTGATATTCCTATGGAGAAAATATTCATTGTGATTGAAAAGTAACTCTAACGTAATATTAAGTGCTGCCCAGGAGGTTTTATAATTAAAATGTATTCATATAAAGAAATATGACTTACACACTGACCATACAATAAATGATTCAATTGGAAGAAATACACACATATATTTTATCTGAATAGTTGGCTCAGCATTTAACAGCACTTGTTGCTCCCCCCTGGGAATTGAGTTCAATCTCAGCACTCACATGGTAGCTTACATCCACCTCTAACTGCAATTTCTGGTGATCCAAAGCCTTCTGGCTTACAGAGGCACTACACATGAATTGTACATATACACATACAAGTGGAATTCTTATGCATATAAAGTTAAAAATAAATAAAATATCTTAAAAGCCAAAACAAATATACAGGAGAAGGTCATGCATCCCTTGTGGATGACCTATAAAATTAATACAATATGTTAAATCATATTTATGAGGGACCATCATAATTCTGATGTCTGGCCTACTTTCCAGTAATACACACAGCATGATGTGGCCGGAGATTTCCGAGCATGTTACGCTGCTGAACTGCTTTACTACTTTGACCTCCATCTTTAACCTTATTTGCTTTTAAAACTATTTTTCCCTAATAATTTCCCATAGCTTATTGTCTATATCTCTGGTCTTCCAAGTTCATTTTTGAGTCATTGAAAATATTTCAACAGCTATTTGAAAAAAATTAATTCTAATCTCATTGGTATTGTAGGGTACTGTGTGTTTTGTGTGATAGATGGGAAAATCTTTACTTCAAGAGTAAACAGAATTCAAGTGCTTTGGATAATTAGGTTTAATATTTGTATACAGCACAAATGGTGATAGTGTTGACATCTTGATTTATGCAGAACAATATACTATGAAGTTCTAACAGATACAGGGGGGATCTGTAGAAAGGAAAGACTATAGTTTTACAAGCAGTTGAATCCTATCCATGGGCCACATACAAAACAACACTACCCCAGCTTTCCTTTCAAACCTTTAATAAAGATAAATGAAATGTCCTCAATTTAAAAACAGTCTTAGAAAGAAAACTTGTAAATTGAAGTTCATAACTTCCTGGTTTCTGTATCTTCCCAGTATATCTCTGCCTGTAACTCCATCTTTCTACAAACCTGTCAGAGCACTATAATCATTCTTATTCTGGGATCTACAGAAACTATTGCTAAATATAGAAGATAAACTTAGATGGAGCCAATCCCAGGGGAATGTAGTTCATGGAGACTAATAGAAATGATTAAAATGTAATTAAATAAAAGACTCTAGAAAATAAAACAAACTTGCCTGAAAACAAGACCCAGTAGGCACAAAAAGGATTACCATGCACAGGGAAGTGAGTATTGATCAGACTTGGACTAAGAACATGGACTGAAAGACAGTAAGAGCCATTGAAAATTGGAAGACCATATCTAATAATCTTAGGGTTTGTAGATACTATTGGTACCCTGAGTGTATTTCTGGTACTTTTTCACTGATGTTCTCCAGCCCTTTTCAGCTTTTATATTCCCTGCGTACATATTAAAAGATAGTGGGATCAAAGTAAGCACCAAAATGCATTCAAGTGAGCATTTCCTAGTGAGTGACAAATGACTGAAGTCAATTAATGGATAAATTCTTCTCTCCTTTATCTTTATTTAAGGTCTGCATACATTAGACATTTACTTCTGTCTTACAGATTCCCTTTTAGATTAACTTCTAGTTGTTCACTGGGTAAGTTGTTTGATAAAGAATCACTTAACTCTTCCCCACTGGCAGTGTTTCCTGAAATGCTGACAATATGTAAAGTACTCTTGCTATGTTTTAGTTGTGTTTCTGCCTGAAATGCACACTTTCATTTTTAATCCTCTATTTTAAACATCTTCTCTACTACACATTCATTTAACTATAGGAAAACACAACTTCCATTCTCTCCTTACTACCTGTTTCAATTATATTTGCATATAAAGTGAATATTATCATGATAGGTATACAATATACATCAATTATAATATGCCCTTATATTTTAACTCTCATTTCTACCTTCCATGAATATTTCACCTGTCATTCAGATAGATAAACTATGCTTCTGTCATGCAGGAACTTTTTAGAATTTATTGTTGTTACTTCCAGACAGAATTAGGCCTCCTTTCCCTGTCTTTCTTGGAAATGTGAAATGTTCATCTTTCAAAACGGATCTAGAAATTCTCCAATTTTATGTAATCTCACTAGAGTGTCATGTCTCCTAGGATTCTGTTCCTACCCCCAGGATTTTACTTGCCTCACGTTATGTCATCTGCAAGCCTCTAAACCTGTCAGTTACACAGCATTGCCATTGCTCCTTGGAACATGACAATGATGACTGATTTAAATCTCTTGGACAAAAGCCACATCACCAGAACAATTATCCAAAGATCCAAAAGATACATCATCCATTTGGCCTCTCAAACACTGTGACATCCAAATACTCCTGAATAAATAACATTTGCAAGTGTTGTATCATATAATAGATAATGTATGGGATAACCAGGCCACTTCCCTTACATTTTATCTTGAAAATTAAAAAAAAAAAATTAAATAAAACACAGCTTCTTTTTAGGGAAGAATCATGCACAGCCTATTTCTCTTCTCACAAAGACACTTCCAGAAATCTGGAAGAAGCTAAAAGTAGCTTAACCTACTTCAAAATTTTGCCTCAGGCCAGCCCTAACTGGAAGTACTACCAATGGAAAAGTATTTTACTTAAATCAACACAAAATCAGGTTGTACATCTGTGTGTTCTATGTTTAACTACACATTCCTTGGTTAACATATTAGCAAATGGTTTTAACAGTAAGGGGAAAAAAAACTAACTTTATGGAACAATTAAAGCCATGGTCTAGATAAAGGGGGGGGGTGAAGTCTATGCAGGATAACAGAACCTCCTGTCCAAATAACCCAGCAAGCAGATAAAAGTAGATATGTCATCTAGGCAGTAGTTATATAGCTCCAAACTCACCAAGCTTATTAGAGGGACTCTGAGCCTCGGAGACTGTGAGATTGGTAGAAAATAACATGCAAAGTTCAGTGGGGAAAAATGTAACTTCTTTGTCTTACATTTTTTTCTATGACTGAGGCTTAAAATTGTGGTATTTTAAAAGGTCCTTCAGAAAGTTTCAGTTTGGTTCATGTCAAATCTGGTTAAATGGTTAAAAGTTCAGGCTGACAGGTAAACCTGTACCCAAGGCTTTAATTATTTCTGAGGATCTCTAGAGAGTGAACGTACTGGCACCTAATTAAAATGAACCTGTCTCTCTCCTTTTTTTTTCCTAAGCAAGTCATATTTAAGATACTGATTCAAAAGATTTCTTGGGCTGAATCTTGTGTCTAATGTCTGCAATTCCAACACTTTAGGTGGCTCAAGCAGGAGAACATCAAGTTCAAGGCCAGTCTCAGCAATTTAGTAAGACCCTGCCTCAATATAAAAGTGCAAACTGAAAAGAACATAGAGCTGAATGGTAGAGTTCTTGACACAACCCAGATTTATAATCCCCAGCTCCACAGGACAACAATGGCTACAAACACCGTCGGTCACATTTGATGCCTGAATATCCAGGTGAACATCCAGGTGAACATCCATCACAAGAGTCCTCTACGAAGCACACTGGCTGCCTAGTAGAGTTTGTTTTCTTGCTAAGGAAGAAAGATCTCTTGCTAAGGAAGTTCTCCATGAAGAGCAATGCCATTATACCCCCACACTCAGAAATTTAGAATCCAATAGTCATCACATCCATTTTGTAAAGAAATATCAAGTACAGAAGTAATGTACACCCTTGTTTATGTTTTTATTTACTGACACTTTTGAAAATATACATTTCATATCTCTTTCATTTAGCAATGCCATAGCTAAGACTGTACTTAGACTCAGGAGGGTTCTACTTCATGAAACCAGACATTGAAAGGTAACGTTTTCCTTCAGATCTTGAATTAGAAACCCTCAAATAGCCTTAATTCATCATATCAATGTGTATTATCATAAATTTTAAAACTATAATGATTGATTATTATAATATATTAGATGTTTGATGAATGAATGCATATGTTATTCTGTTCTGTGTGAGAATTAATGCCAAAGAATGATTTCAGAATAACTGTGGAAATAAAACTTGCCTCACATAGATAGTGATACTAACAGCTGGAAAAAACACTGGATATTTAGGCATATCCAGTGGCAATGGGATATATAAGAGCTTAGGTTGTTTTAAAAATGATTTGTGACTGCAGTAGAGTTCTGAAAGGGTCAACCACAGTGAGGCGGACAGTGGCAATTTGAAAATTATGAAGATCTATAACACTGGAGTCCTTGTTTACATTGGTATTAGTTCAGATACGGTAATTTTTTACCCGAACAAGAAAGTAGGTGGAATGAGAATGTATGAGGTGGAATAAATGTTCTTTTCAGTTTTCACTTTTATTTTGAAGCATATATGTGTGTGTGTGCGTGTGTGTGTGTGATTTTATACACACACACATATGTATGTATATATATATATATATATATATATATATATATATATATATATATATGTTGAATATTTAGGCATATCCAGTGGTAATAGGATATAGAAGAAATTAGGTTTATACCTAAATATATACATAATACTACACACACACACACACACACACACACATATATATGTGTGTGTGTATGTATATCTTGTCTTAAAATACAAGGTAGAAACTGACACCCTAGGTTGTCTTCTGATCTCCACATGCAAGCATTCAAATTTATTGTCACCCATGTGTCCTCATTCACAAACACACACATACTCACATGACTAATAATATATAGGTCAATTGTCTAAATTCTCAACTGCTTCCCCAAAAATAATTCTTCCATTTTTCCATTTTTAAGTTTTCCACTTAGTGGTATTCTAGGAATATTCACTAATTAGAATACTTGGAATTTGGATATTGGTCCTTTCTTGGCTATTCAGCTATATGAAATACTCCTTCTGTTCTTGTTGTTGTTGGTGGTGGTTTGCTTGTTTTGTTTATTTTTTTCACTTTCAAACAACATAGTATCAATTATGTGATATCATGAACACTTTATTTTAAAATTGGTTTTATGTTAGATTATTTTGTGCAATAATAGGTGGTAAGATCCTGTTATGCTTTTGAAGATTGGTTCCAGAATCATCATTGAAAGAAAAACAGAAGGAACAAAAGAAAGGAAGGAAGGAAGGAAGGAAGGAAGAAGCATGGAAAAAAAGGACCTCTCTGGTTGATAAGTCTGTTCAATAAATTTCAGGGATTTGCAAATAAAAAAAGGCATATCTACTCTATACTCTATAATTATGTCTATGTAGCATATATAACATGTTGAACTTTAGGAAATTATAACACTGAGATATATCCCGTAGGTGACCCATTAAAACATTTTTAAATGTCTTTGATCAGAAATTAATTAACCTGAGGATCAGAAGATTGCAGCCACTGGGGAATGAGTGTGTTTTATAATTGTTTTATTGGTGAAATTATCTATGCCAATCAGATTATGCAACCAGGATTAAATTCGGATTTTTCTTTTCCCTTTCTCCTTCATGACACCACATTTCCTTATGGTTTCTAAGTAGTTTTCTTTTTTGTTTCATCAACATGTGATGATTTTGTCAATGGGTATTTATAGCTCAATACAACTAAAATAGCATGCCTTTCCTCTCTCTGCACTCGACAATTCATTTCACTTGTCAATGAAAGGATGTGATTTTTTTTCTCTTCTTAATACAGCTACCTCTCACCTAGAAAAGTTAGCATTTTGACTCATGTAACTCAGTAATTATCTCCAAGTGTCTTCCAGATCCCTGAACCTATATATCTATTTCATGTACTAAGAAAATAACTGAGGCCACTTCTTACTTTATTTTTGACATTATTCAGAAAAGTGGAAAACAATGCCTCACAAAATTTGCAGAAAAAATTTAAAAGCACTGAAACAAAACTTCTTAATCTCCAACTTGAAAAGATAGCTCAGGAGGCATGATATGCTATGAATCTTTACAATAAAAGTGTGGAGGGGGACAGCTACATAAAATATTAAGGTTAGTTTGATATAAATATGTTAAATTTTTAAATATGCTGCTTGGCAATTTTTACAAAGTAAGTTGATTCACACTATCATACTACTATGGAAAATCCAGAATAAAGAATATGTCTCAGCATTATAATATTTTAAAATATAATATTCTCTTTATCATATGCAAATACTTTTATTTTTACTAGCAAAGTTAATCAAAGAATGCTCTATCTAAAGTATAGCCAGTCCCTCCCCTGGTACATTTTTGTCTTCCTGTGAGGTGTCACTCAGTAATTTGGTTTGACTTTTGCTGTAATTGACTTTAGGAAGTGTTATAGTTTGTATATGCTTGCTCAGGCTGTGGCAATATTAGAAGGTGTGGCCTAGTTTGAGTAGGTATGTCACTGTGGGTGTGGGGTTCTAAGACCTGCATCCTAGCTGACTGGAAGCCAATATTCTGCTATCGACCTTCATATGAAGAGGTAGAACTCTCAGCTCCCCCTGCACCATGCCTGCCTAGATGAGGCTATGTTCCCACCTTCATGATAATTGACTGAACCTCTGAACCTGTAAGCTAGCCCCAATTAAATGTTCTCCTTTATAAGAGATGCCTTGGTCATGGTGTCTGTTCTGTTTTACAGAAGTAAAACCCTACTTAAGACAAGTTGGCACTGGGAGTGAGGTATTGGTATGATAGACCCAACCATGCATTTGTTTGGAAGAATGTGGATTTTGGGACTTTGGATTTGGAAATCAGTGAAATGCTTTAAATGGGGTTGAAGGGGCCATCCTATTAGGAATACAGAAGATTTTGTTGCTGAGAATAATTTGAATGATGCAGACCGGGTCCAAGATGTTTCAAAAGAGAAGAATTTCAGTATGTGGCACAGAGAATGTGTTTGTAGTATTTGGGTAAAGAACATGGCTACTTTTTGGCCTTTTCTTTAGAGTCTTCCTGAATCTCAGGTGAAGAGATTCAGATTAAATGCATTGACAGTGGAAGTCTCAAAAACACCCAGCAGAGACTTGTACTCTGGTTAAATCTCAGGAAGAGCACTGTAAACAAGCGTAGAAAGTTGAGAAAGGAAAATATAAAATATGTTGTTTGAGTATTAAAAGGGGCAACAGGAGGGAATGGGAACTGAAACTTATGTTTAAAGATATTAAATTGGATTAAGGGCGTAGTGACTGTGGGGCAAGATCCCACCCAGATAGATTTAGGTCCAGGCATGGTAGTACAAGCCTTTAATCCTAGGAGGCAAAGACAAGCAGATCTCTAAGTTCAAAGCCAACCTAGAACAGAGCAAATTCTAGGTTAAAAAAAACTTAAATCCAGGCTTGGTGGACCACACCTTTAATCCCAGTGTTTAGGAAACAGGAATGCAAATCTCTGAGTTCAAAGTCAGTCTACAGAGTAAGTTCCAGGACAGCCAAGCTTTGGCAGTGAAGGAATTGGAAAACAGAAAGCTGGTTATAATGTAATAGAACAAGGGGGCCATGTTCCAGCTGAAACAAGCAGCAGAACTCAGCAGCTTTAGCCATGTGGCACTGGCTTTAGAGTCCAGAATAGAAGGAACAGCTGGGACAATTGATGCTAGTTAGCTGGAGCTAAGAAATTAGCAGTGATTAAGAAGAGGCCAGCATCACTGAGGTCAAATCTGGGAAATATTTTTTGAGAACACAAAGAAGTTGTGTTCCAAAGATAGCCAAGGTTGTGTCTCATCCTGCAGCAGGACTTGGTAATGAGTAAGAATAAGCCAGATGGTACTGGTTTTGAAGGCATGAAGGGGTCATGAAGAGGAGCTGAGGCTTGGCACTGTGAGAGGCCATGGAAGGCTTTGGGTGAAGGTGCAGCCTCAGTTGCAATTGATGGACCAGGACTGAAGGGAACATGCTAAGATATTGAGGCTTGTTACCACAAAGAGATCCTATGAGAGGCTATTGCTGAAGCGTAGTTGCACCCACATAGAGGTGAAGGGGAGGAGGGAGAGGGCTGGGGAGGTTGTAGATGGATAAGAGTGAAGGGGGATATCATTTGAAATGTAAACAAATAAAATTATTAAAAAAAAAATTATATCCATCCTCTCGTGCTTAAAAGTAAGCACAAACACATAGCAGCCACACTATTCAGTGTGCTAGAAATAAATATAAATGTCAACACATTGTTTTCTCAATTGCCATTTGAAAACACAAATTACATTTTTCTGCCTTAAAATGTGGAGATTGAGAGTGGAAAGAGGTTATGTGAGGCCTGTTAAGTGCACATGTTGGTTTTTAGTAAAATAGAAAGAAAGAAAGAAAGAAAGAAAGAAAGAAAGAAAGAAAGAAAGGAAGGAAGGAAGGAAAAAGGGAAGAAGAAAAGAGGAGTTGGAGATCTGAAGACTGCTATGATACCAGACATGGAGATGCTGAGTTTTGAAGTTTACCCAGCTGGTTTCCTGTCTTGTTTTGGGGATTACAGTTAAGTGATTGGATGAATCTCGGAAGAGATTTTGAACTTTAGACTTTTAACATTGTTGAGACTGTTATAGACTATGAGGAGTTTGGAAGTTGGACTAAATGCATTTTTGCATGGTACTATGTTTAGGTATGGCCTCCATAAACTCATATGTTTGAACAAGCCTATGGGAGACGGGGAGTGGAATATTATGACTTATATATGCTTGGCCAAGGGAGTAGCGCTATTCAAGGTGTGGCCTGTTGGAGTAGGCATGGCCTTGTTGGAATAGATGTGTCACTGTGGGTGTGGGCTTTAAGACCCTCATCCTAGGTCCCTGGAAACCAGTATTCTGTTAGTAGCCTTCAGATGAAGATGTAGAACTTTCAGTTCCTCCTGCACTGTGCCTGCCTGGATGCTGCCATGCTCCCACCTTCATGATAGTGAACCTCTGAACCTGTAAGCCAGCTCCAATTAAATGTTCTTTATAAGACTTACCTTGGTCATTGTGTCTGTTCACAGCAGTAAAACCCTAAGACAGGATGATACAAGGAAAGCTTCTCATCTCTGCGATGGTTTAAATGAGAACTTTCTAAATGAATTCAGTTCTCCAAACATAGAGAAATGTATTTGTAAGCTGTAAATATTCTGTTGTTTATATATAGTCAAAATTTATGTGGCATATTTAAAATATCCAGAATATATATGTTGTACATACAAAAATTTACAATAGATATAGGCTCACGAATTTATGGAAGAGAGGAGGTTCCATTTGCTATGCTCAGGCTGGAGAATAAGAGACACCAGAAAACAGTATATGTGAGAACTAAGCCTGTCATGTTCAAAGGCAAGATAAAGGGCAGTTAGAGTATATGATTTTCTTCCCCTTCTTCTTTTTTGGGGGTAACAGAAGTGTTCATCTTGGTCTATCAATGCAGATATTAATTTCTACTGGAAACACTTTCATGGATACATGGAAATCATGTTTTCCAGTTATGTGGGAATCTCACAGCTCACAGTTATCAATTATCCATCACATTAATTATTAGTTAGTATTTGGCCTATCATCTCCCCTTTGTCTATATATCTTATTCAAACACCACATGTCTTTGTTTTTTTTATATTTTCCCATTATCAGATATAAACTTACAAACCCTTAGGAAAGTTAAATCAATAAATGTTTTATTTCACTTTTTTTTAAGTGGCTAAGATCAATACTACAAATTTTATACAAGCTAACCTGAAGGCTTCATTTTATTTTACTTACATAATAGCACAGGTAGTTGTTGGGTCTTTGTATTTAGGACAGGAGACAATGTTGCAGAAAGTTTCAGATCCATTTATTTCTCTTTTAATTTTTCTAGTGATTACTCAGCAAAGCCTAGGAGTAGATTCGTTTTTACTTGTATTACATGCTTTCTTATAGGCTTCTTATGCCTAGGGTTACATTTCTTTGCTTAAATTATTTATTTTATGTATACGAGTACACTGTAGTCTTCAGACACACCAGAAGAAGGCATCCAATTCCATTACAGATGGCTGTGAGCCACCACCGTGTAATGTCTGGGAATTGAACTCAGGACCTCTGGAAGAGCAGTCAATGCTCTTAACCACTGAGCCATCACTCCAGTCCCTGACTTACATATTTTTAACACTAGTGATATAAGTAAGTTCTGCCTTGGCATCTCACCCATGTTTGTATCGGTTTTTTTTTTCCTTTATGTGGAAGTTGTACAAAGAAATATTTTTCAATCTTCAATCCCTAATTTATATTTTTATATTATAAATTTGTTTTACTATTTTTGAGTAATGTCTTTAGGTATAATAGAAAACTTGTTAACTTTCTCTAGTGATATAGAATCTGATGCTATTGATTTATTTTAATTCTTGAAAGCATTTTGTTTTATTTACTTCTACAGTTAAATTTTTTTTCTTTTCTAAAATCTATTTTCCTTAAGTTGTCCATATTTTTATCTTTTAATATATAACCCAAGGTGTCCATAAACCCAGGATCCCCTTTCATCCTCTGAAATTATTACTGGTTTGTGCCACTCTGAGTACCTCTACTTCTTCAGATTAAACTTGTTTTGAAATATTTACAAAAATAAAATATCTTTATGCTTACAGCATTGTTATTATAGTATTGCTAGTTTTCTCTACAAGGATACCAACTCTTCAATTTCATGAATTTTAAACATTTGATATTCTGAAATAATTTTTATGTTTATTTCAAATTTAGGATTCCTATTGCTATATTAATAATGTAAATCAAAATACAATTGTTTATAGAGCATATTGAGACAAATTTTCTTAATTGCCAATTCATTTTTTGTCCAAAGTACTACTTGTAGTCTTTGTTTCTTTGTCTAAAATAAGCCAGTGTATGGAATCTTCAATATTCTTTCTGAAGTCCCAATATCTTCTAATAAAGAAAGATAAATAAGATTCTCATCTCTCACTGGAGATTAACATTCCCATTCCTAAAGTGTGAAATAGCACTGTATTTTGGAAATTCATCTTATGTATGTATCTATCTATCTATCTATCTATCTACCTATCAGCTACCTATCTACAAGAAGGAGAAATTATATGGATGTTGAATGAATACATGGTATATTCTTTCATTATTTAAGTAATATATCTGGTCATTCTTTCAACTGGCAATGCAATTAGTTTTGTATTCTTTATACCACTGTAGGATAGGATTAAAAAGTTAGAATGAGAGACATAGAAAACTGTGCTTCAATAATTCACAGGTTTTCTTCAGAGGCATTCAATAAACCTTTTGTCATCATAAATTTCCTTACATTTTAATATAGAATTTCTTCCAAACTGTTTTATTATGGAAACCCATTTTCTTCATTTCCAGCTTTCACTGTGTAATTTTAAATAAATTCATACATACATACATACATACATACATATTACCTAGTGTGACCGCAGATTTGAACTCACAGAAAGAGGTCTAAGGTCAGTTTAACACCTTGACTAGACTTGGTCATTCCTCCTCTTTAAATGTTTCATGTGTTTCTTGCAACACCTGTACTTTCCCTTTTCTCCATCGAACCCTCTCATGTAACTTCTCCTTGCTGTCTTTTAAACTTCATGCCTCTTTTTGTCCATTAACAGTTTCTTCCAGTGGGCATCGGTATTTAAATGATTATTATTATTATTAATTATTATTATTGTTGTTGTTATTCTCCAAGTTTGTCAACTTTATACCCCTAATAGTTAGACTAGATAATATATGTTTTAATTTAATTTTCCCCAGGCCTAACTTTTGGCAATATTCAATGAGTTTTCTATCTTGGTGTCTGTTCAATCTATATCCCTGACTGTATTATTAACTCTTTTGTTTATGATGATGACCTGGAAACTGAAACTCCAATTTCTCAGATATCTTCCTTCCAACTGTTCAGTAGATATCAACCAATGGTAACTCAAATTTGACAAGACTAAAGCTGAATGCACTAAGCACCCTCTACCCACCCCAAACATAGTTTCAGAAGTTCTTCCTTCTTCTTTATTCCTTTCATGTCATGGTTTGACATTGCAGCTCTATACTTTAAAATATATTTTAGCCTTTACAGAAGGCTTCCAGTCTCTTGTGCATCCCCACAACTTCTCCTTCTGCTATTTTTATTTCTTTGTTGTTTAATTCACTCTGGACACAAATTCATAGTATTCCAGTTGGAATAATGTGTGCCAAACTTATTGTCTCTTACCTACTTGCATATCTTTTATTAATGCTACATTCTACTAAAATTACACTTTATTTATTTCCTAATATTACATCTTCAATTGTTTGTATATAATTATCTGCTTATTATAGAGAATACTAAATATCCTGTCATATTATTTTACTTATAAATTGTGAAACCCTCTCCCTCTGCTGAAAAGAATTCTACCTGAGGTGAGTGTAATATACCATTTTCTTAACTTAGAAAGGAAAATAGTGCTTGTTTATGACTCATAGTCACCCAGAGACGGTTTCAAGTTGAAGATTATTAGCCTCATCAGATTATACTTTCACATTTGAAATTTAAAAATCAAGTACTACAAAAATATATGCTCTTTCAATAACTTACTTGTTGTTTTATCTATAAAACCAACTTCCTACTGTATATTCTTTTATAAAGATTTTTTCTTGATCAGAATCTATCTATTCTATGAAATATCTGATACTTAAATTCTGAGAAAGCTTTTAATTATATTGTAATTGAAGGAGGAGGAGCAGGGAAAGGAAGAGAATGAGGAAGATGATGATGATGAAGAAGAAGAAGAAAGCTAACTATTCTCTCCAAGGTTTTCTTTTGTTTCTTTCTTTCTTCTTTTCTTTCTTTCTTTCTTTTTTTAAATATATATTTACTTTATTTACGATTAAAATGATTTCCCCTTTGGAAATCTCCTATCCCATCCCACATCCCCCTGCCTCTATGAGAGTGTTCCCCCACCCACCCACATCAAAAACACATTTACCTTTTCTGTGAGTTCCTCAATGTAGATAAGACTTCAGAAATGAAAACATGTTAAGACTATTTATACATAACTTACTCAATAGCAAAATCATAAGTAACCATCATTTGTATTTCACAGACACTCAAAGACTAACGATGTCATTAGAAAGCATTATAATGGGGATAAATTTGAAAGGGTGCTTTAAACATCCCCTGTTTGAAAGCTGTAAGCACAGGAATATTTTAGGTGAGCTAAATAACATCTGGGTTCTCAGTATTTCAACCAAGGATTCAAATATGGCTTCCTTCAGTTGCTCTGAAGGTGTGAGTGGTGATCAACTTTAGGGAAACTGTCAGCTATTAATCAAGTCCTGGGGTGTATTTGGGGGAATTATTTCAAGTGCTATTATTTACCTCCTTGTATGGTTGCTAAAGATAGCAGTCTGCCTGAGTTTCTAGACTAGTGACTACAGATAATGTGTTGGCTTTCTCAGCTAGTTACAAAACAAAGCACAATGTTGTATGTAATCAGAACAATTTTCTCCTTGAGTGGTTTTAAGTTTTATTTATTTTAGGAAAATTATAAAATTATTTTATATTTCTATGACTTGTCACCAGTTTTGGATTGAAAAACATGTACGTTAATTTGCAATGTTCTAAAATTTCATGTCACATCAGAATTTGATTTTCCAATAAATGTCTTTTGACACCTAATGAGACAGCTGATAGTAATTCCTGGAATATATCTGTAATAGTTATAATAAACAATGATGTCAGAGGAAAGTCATAGGAAAAATACTAATCAGAAAGACTAACTCATGGCTTGGATTTCCTAATTTCTAGAATGCGGACACAGGAAGAAAACCACTGATTACAAAAAAACAATATTCCAATTAAGACTTATATTTTCTGGCACCAACCTTAAATTTAAAAGTAAAAATACAGTTTCTCAACTATATACCATGAGCTGAAAAATGCTGATCAGAGTTATTTGTTTTGAATATATATGGATTCCAGGGAACTTATTTACATAAGTTCTTTCTTTACATGAGAACACTTGAAAAAGGAAAAATTGAATTGAAGCTTTGTGATAATAGCCATATTAAATGGCAAAATAATAGCAAATTTTAAAATTTTACCAGAGAATTGGATGTTGCCTATTATTTTCTTTGTGTATAAACTTAAGGACTTAGTATTGTATCAGTTCATGAGGACCTCCATAACTACCACAAACAATATTTGCTGATATAATACAATTGTATTTTCTCAAAATTCTGTAGTATCTTGGATCAAAATCAGCATGAGGACATGGATACTCCAAGAAAGAATCTTTATTTCCCTCTTTCAGTTTCTGATGGTTACTGACACATATCTATATTTGTTTTCCTGTAATTTTATCACTCAAACTTCTGTACAGGCTTACCATTACCCTCTTTGCTATATCTGCAAATTTCTGGCTCCTCTGTTTATCTCTTCAGATGTTACTGAATAGATTCAAAATGATGGGTCATGGGAGAAATGAAACTGAAAAATAAACATGACCCCACCACAGTATGGGTGAAATAGCTAATCAAAATGAAGAAAATAAATATCTATGGACAGTGTATTCAACCGCCAATTTGACATTTAACTTACATCATCCCTCCCCGGGAGGTGGAGGGGTTCAGAGGTCATTGTGGAAGGAGACAGAATAAGTTTAAGAGCTATCACTCTATACAAATCTATCTCTTCTGGACTTGGAGTTTATAAGTACTGTATTTATAAACTCACAGCATCTATGGTAACATTCATCCAACCAAGCCAGTCAACATTTTGGCATATAAGAGAAAACTCATGGTCACCCTCCATGACTGAGAAACTATTAACATTTGACAGCATCTGGAAGAGAAAAACTCAGTTTTTTGTCATTGTTGTTTTGTTTTTGAGTTCTTTATGTATGGTATCTTGTAGTTCAACCATGCTCCAATGTATACCGTGAAATTATGGGCAGCATTCATAGGATATTTTATGATATTAATAAAAGAGGACATGAAGTTGGCAGGGAGTGGGGTGTATAGGAGGTATATCTGAGAGGAATTAGGGAGGGAGAAGTGAAAACTAAATTTGAGCATACTATATTGTGTCTATGTTTGACACTGAAACAATCAATACAATGTCTCATTTAAGTAATGCTGGTGAGGACTCTAGCATCACATATAATCATGTTGGTATAGTCTTAAACTGTCTGATGATGAAATCCAGAAGTTACATTCCCACCTATTGGCTGATGGAAAATATAAATATCTTCTCACATGGCTGGTATGCAAAGATTTTTAAAGGATTATTCATTGTGGACCAAAACTGTAAACAAACCAAAGACAGTCAATTAGAAAATGAATAGATACATGAGGTATGTAAATAAACTTCAGAATTACTGTTTAATCATAATAAGGTGTAGATAAGTTAAATTAACATTTTCATAAGGAAAACAATGTGATAACCAAAAGACAGTTTAATATATAATATATAAAACACATATAGTACATTAACATATATTCTATTGTTTTATATATATAATATATAATATGGTAATATTGTAGACACACACATACAAACAAACAAAGGTGTTTGTTGCAAATCAGCTGCAGCTGCAGAGGATCGTGAAAAAAGATACTCAAAGCTTGGTATCTAATGATTTTATGCAGTTCATATACTGACCATGACTCTTCAACTGCTCTTATGATGATTGAGTTTGTATAAACGTATATGCAGTATTGTGAAGCAATAAAAATTATAACTATCTTGCTCTGAAAACATTTTATATATTATATTTAATGTCAAACATTCTTAACAGCCCAATCCTGAAACCTTTGCTTCTAATGTTACTCATGCCTCTTTTGCTTGGCATGCACTGGAATAAGACCCCTCTTTTCAATTCTTATAAATGTGTCCTGTACCTCAAAATAATGCACATTTTATCCCTTCTCAAATCTACAACCTATGTATTGTATGAGTTGGAGCAAGTAAATTCATTTGATCAGACTTTTCTTTTGTACATTTAAAAAATGTTCAACCAGTTAATTTCCAACAATCCTTCCTGTTCATTTTAAACTAAAGACTAGAGTATTAGAAGAATCAATCTGGGGAAATATTTTTAACAACAATACCATTTAAAGTTTAAAGGAAGTTTCTTTGAAGAGATTTTGTCTACCTTGTGGAGAGCATGTTCCTTTCTTTCATTTGCAGTCAGAGCAGACAAATCCAGTGTTGGTGTTTTCTTATGCAGGAAGTGAGCTTGCACTTCGGATGCATCAGCACTGTCTCAGAATGTACTCCAAAAGCATATTTCTCCTTTCAGGAAATATTAAATGTGATCACCATCAAGAACAAAGAAAGGAAAAGGAGATTTCAGCATGAATCACAATCAGCCCTTTTCACTCAGAGTTAAATCTTAACATTGGGGCTGAGTACAAAGCTCAATCATGGGAAAACACTTACTACAGATGCTTGAGGACCTTTGGGTGCTTAACCTCCATGTAAAATAACATATGTGGGCATGGAGGGGAATAAAGCGGAAGATCCCTGTGCACATAGGCCAGTTAGTGCAGACAGCTGGTGAGATTCGAGTCCAGATAAACATCCTGTCCCAAAAAGTAGGGTAAAAAGGTAACTGAAGAACATATAAGGTGTTGACCTATGACCTATGGCACTTTCACACATATTTATGTACTATAACAAACACAGACAAACAGATACATGCACACACCCCCACACAAACTGAAACCAGTTTGTATCACAAAGGAAGTCCCTCTAGCCAAAATGAACTTTCAGCTATACCATTCCTTCGCAAATGTTTATGTTTTAAAATAAAGTTATTTTCTTCACACAACTAATATTTCCCAAACTTGGTAAAATATGACAAAATATATGCTCTATATGAACTATTAAATATATACATATATACATTTCATCTTGTGGGGAAAGTCAGTTTCCAAATCATTGAAGATCATGCTCATTTTCATGAAATATTATTAATAGGCTACCACTTCACATGTCATGCAGAGCACAGTACTTTACAAAACTCAGATGATTACCAGCTGCCAGTTCAAATGTTAGATTTTAGGGCCTTTTATGATCTGTCCATAGCACCTTCATCTTTGTGTCGTTACAACTTATCTTTGTCCATTTTCCTGTCAGCTGGGATTCATCAATCCCTCAAAGCTACCCTTTTCTGTATGACAGTTCCTGATTATTTCAGCAGAATTTCCCATTCTTTTTCCTGTCCCACCAACACTTTGTTGCTGTGTTTTCATAGTATTTCACTTTTTATACTTCTCTGAGATATTAGTGCACAATCTCTTTAGCAGCTTTGATTTAACCATGCATCTATATCCCAAAGTTTATACTTGTGACCTGTTTTTTTTCTCAGCTCCATTGATTGCTTTCCAATAAGTAAAAGGATGACAGTTCATGCTCAATAATTTTATACTTTATATAAGCAAAAAGCAGTACCTAGCACTCAGTAAATATTTGCTAAATAATTGTACCATTTTTCTGCACTTTCCATAAACCCAATATTAGTGAATTGATTTCATTTTTTCTCTGCAAAGTAATCCTCAGAATTTTGGTATTTATCAAGAACTGGTTATCAGCAATGCACAAACAACATGCTTGGTGTTTGAAATTTATGTATTTTAATTGCACAAATTTATGTCTTCAGAGAATCTAATAATCATAAAACAAGTATTACCCTCAATTATTAATAGCCACAGTGGGTCAGAAAGTGATATTTTGTACTAGGGTTTTGAATACCTTTAAATCTAGCATACTGGATGCTAAAGCAGGAGAAACAAGAGTTTAAGAGCAGCATGGACTACGCAATGGGTTCTCGGTTAATCTTGCCTATAAAGTACCTATCCAAGCTCATAAAACACCCAACAAACAAAAACAAAAGTAAATGAACAAGGCAAAATGAAAGAAAGTGATATTGTGGTATATATATATAAAAAAATAAAGCCACTTTAGAGGATTAGAAGAGCTTTGGGAGACTGTTATAAATTAAGTAGTGAGATCAGGGTTAACCTGACTTAATGAGCAACACTTGATCCAAAACTTGAACATGGCAAAGGGTGTTAGACATTCAGATCTCTAGGAGCAAACTAAAAAGCAGAGTACACACATCACACAGAAATGTCTTTTCTAAGGTTTAAATATCGTAGGAGGGACACTTTAAAATCTGTTAACAGAATTTTCAACTAGCTAAGGAAACTCAAACTCTGGACAATAAATAGGTGAAAGGGAATGTAATTCTATACCCTTTCATGCTTTCATCTTTTTAGTACTTTACTTGTTTAAAATAGACAAATTTTCCACTGAGAAGCCTCTGAAGAGTTGCTTAAACATCATTAATTATTGTATCTGGGAGAGATAGTTTGTAAAACTTGAACATTTGGTGTAGGTTAATTTTATTGGTTAGTATTTGTTGCATAAAACTTAAAAACAGAGATATCTCAAAAATTGGAGACTGACAGCAGATTCTAATTATACTGCTCAGAATCCTGTAGCTTCACAGTTCAGTTTGAAACCAATCAGACATCTCTTCATCCTGGATCAGCATGGCTGATACTATGTTGTCCCATTGACATGCAGGAAGGTTTCCTGGGAGCAAGATGTGTGTGATGGAGGAGCTGATATGATTGGTACCTCTGAGTTGGAAATTTCTTATTTGTTTAGAGACTCAGGTCATGTGATGTTTGGCTGAAACAGACACAGATGAAAGGATGTTTTGCTAAAGCAAGCACAGGTGTGGAGATGTTTTGATGAAACAGACATGTGAGAGGGCATTTAATGCTTATAAAGAATGTAAACATAACCCCACAGACACAGACATAGTACCAAGACTCTTGCATTGGTTCCCCTTGCTCCTCTTCCCTAGTCTCTGATGATGTTAATGCATTTGTTCTTCCTGTACTGCATGTTGTTGGTCTTCACTTATTATGACTTTGTAGAGAGTAACTTGACAACGAACTTCCCATGATATTCTGAGGCTTCTTGCTACTTCTGCCAACTCATGCTGATCAGCTGAGCCTCTCTCTCTCTCTCTCTCTCTCTCTCTCTCTCTCTCTCTCTCCTCTCTCTCAAGATCAAACTGTAATAATCTTGTAGGCTTTCTTCGGATGGGAGCTTAGAATTCTCACAGGAAGGACAGGAGACATTGCTCAGCAAGTAAAGTGATTAGGCATGACATCTTAAGTCACCTAATTCAACCCCAGTAGGAGAGATCTGACTCCACTACTTTTTCCTCTGACTGTCCCATGTCTGTACACACATACACATACACACACACACCATATTTATTCTCTCACACACACGTACACTCACATACACAAACATAGAAAACAGTAATAAATAAAATATTTTTATTAAAAATAATTCCTCCATGATTCCTACTGCCAGCTCATATTTAAAGTATGGGGAAATAGACTACATCTCTTGAGGAAAGAGATAAAAATATTGTGGCTATTTGAAAATTTTCTAAGAGTACAAAGTGAAGATTAAGAATATTAATGTTGAATCACTCCAAGATTGGAGGTGGAAACTAGATAAGTGTTTCCTGGTTGTGTCTCAAATATTTCAGTAATAGATAATTGATAATTATAATAAAGATCACCTTAATTATGAGTCTGATTTCAAAGTAAGTCTGTGCTTCTAAATTTGGAATATTGAGTATATGGTCTGTGTCCCTTTGAAGCCTTCTATTATAAAAGTCAGGCTGTTTCTTCCTGAGATTTTTTTTCCCTGTGATAACTCATGAAATGATGTGGCTCCTGCTACATCATTAAATGCTTTGGAAATTCACCTTTTCTTTTGTTATATTACTAACATAAAAAAAATAAGTGTTTTTAATTTTGGTCTGATCAATATCAAATATACTCAAAAGATTAATTTCCTACTCCAATATACCATTTTCAGTCTGTCTATTTTTATCTTAAGTGACGCATTCTGATTTTTGGTGTCTTTTGACACATGACTGTTTTAGTGACGCATTCTGGGTTCTGGTGTCTTTTGACACATGACTGCTTTATCTGGTGTCTTTTGACACATGACTGTTTTAGCTTTGACATATCATACTGCTTCCCTGCACTCATGTTGAGTCATCCTTAAACATTTATCTTAACTTGATTGTATTTCACAAATTCTGTACATGAGGCTCAGTATCTATATATTGTGGACTTTATCTTAAAATACTTAAGGGTTATTAATTCTAAGATTTATTCTCCTATATATGCTTTAGTTGATTGAACAATTAAATAGAAACCTGATCTTATTCAGCATTTTCTGTGAAGATAAATAAGAAAGAGTGAGTGGAAGATCTTAGTGTCTCACATGAACAGTGAATCCCATTCGTAATCCATTCTCATCTTTGATTCTTGGGTTCCAGATAAACCACTTTATCTCTTGTAGCTAAAGTCAGAAAGGTGTGCAAGGTTAAGGCACCTTTTGCTATTTATGGGTAAACTCTGACCAATGACTCAAACACTGCACTAAGCATATGGAAATGAATTATTGAAGTAATCTTAAAGAAATCCCAGATATACCCTTATCCTGAGAAATTTGTGGACCCATTATTTGGCATAAAATGTAGCTATATGTGATACATGTATATGTAGTTTTGTATTAAATATGGATATAATATGTAATATGAATATAATAATGCCTACTAGTGGTGGCAGTTGTGGGGGCGGTGATGGTGCTGGTGGCGGTGGTGGTACTTGTGGCAGTGGCAGAGGCAGAAGTGGTGGTAGTAGTTTTAATACAGCTATCAATCATTTTAAGTTTAATTTAACTAAAAACCACGTCATGGAAGGTATTGAGTTTGTGTGTGTGTGTATGTAGGTGTCTGTGGGTTGCACCGAAGGCTGAACTTAGATAAGCCTCAGACATGCTAGGATACACTCTCCACCTACTAATCTACTTATTATCCCTCTTCTTTCTCCAAGTTAGAGCCTAGCCACTGAGCCTCACTGAAGCTCACTCATGGATGTTTAGGAACTGCTGAGATATGCAAAAATACTTCAGTCAGGTCAACTCTGCTCTACTCTTTACTCTTAACTCCATACTGTATAAATATGTTATCCATACTGATTTTCATTGGCATTAATTCTGTCACTTTTATTACTTTTTCAATAGAAAGTTTTAGAAAAATATATACAATTGACTGATACTCAGACACAACTGAAAACATTAATTTCATACAAATTAAAACAGCCGTCCTTGGTTCAGATATAAATTAGACCTAATTATGAGATACTAAGAAGATGGGGCTGTGGACCTGCAGTGTTACTAATGGGATTCTGTGGAAGTATGTTCTGAGCTCTGGAGAATGAGGTGATAGGTGGCAATTATCATTAGTGACTTTTGAATAAAGATGTTGGAGTCTTCTCACTCATTAGACCAAACAGTTCAGTGGTCATTACAAGTGGCTGTAAAAGGCACTGAGATGATCTCTGAGAGGGAGTATTGCTTATTACTGCAAAAACCTATTATTTCCATAATGGTGGTGTGATTAAGAAAGTAGCATTAGGCATCATTGCCCATCAGCTGTGTGGTTTTTAAAAGCTTGGGGCAATGGCCACAAATCAAACTTGGAACAGTTTCTGTACCTTCAATGGGATTTCCACGACACATACTATTTTCTTTTCCAGCTGTGACTTTAATTTGAATATTATCAGGGACAGGTCAAAACAGATTTGACAGTCACTGTTTGTTACAAATCTCTCTGAAACAAGAACAGGGATACGTTTGGCCCCTCCCCCCCCAGCCTTATGCACTAGTTATAAAAACAAGGCATGAGGCTTTGTTGAAATGTAGTACATCACTTCATGAGAAAAGTGCCACCCACATTCAATGTCGGGGGAAGAGACTGCATAGACCACACTGTAAATTAAAAGATATAAAAACTATCCTAGAGGATATTATGCTTAAGGAAACAAATTCCCATTATTCTGAGTAAGACTTTGAATTTTACAGTCTGACCTAAACAACAATTATAATTGCATATTTACAATGAAAAATATGTAGAAAACCTACAAGCAATAAGTCAGTGATTATGCACTTGCAAAAACATGTGCTCGGCATTTTTTTTTAATTCCCTAATTAAATCCTAATTAGGATGTGCGGTGGAGTGTTAATTTTTGCTAGCTATACCTCCAGGGCATTTTTTACACCTTCAGGAGAGTAGGCTTATTCATATATGTAAAAGATAATTATCAATAAAAAAGAATGGCCACATTGTTGACTTGGAGAGTTGCTTATGGGCAGTTTCTCTCAACCTTTGCCAAAACAAGCCCCAGAGACCTTTGTTTTCCTGTGACATGTTAAGTCATAGGAATCATTAGCTGCAATCATTTCTACATTGGCTATTATATATGCAAGATGTGGCTATATTATAGAATTGGGATATAGTGAGCTCCCTAGCATAGCACATCTCAAAAGTGGGTGAACAGTCAGGTGAGGAGCCTCAAAGCACTTCTCCATAAGAACTGAGTCCTAATGTGAGATCATTTTCTCTGGCTGTAAATCAAGGTTACACACTGCAGTGTGATGTATTAGGATTCGCATTAAGCAAAGGAGCTTTTGGTAAGAATCAGAATTATTTTAAATTTCTATGGCAAGATTTTATTGGAGGAAGGCTAACAATGTTCCCACCTGAATTTCAGCCTTGCGGCATCTTTTTGTTTCAGGTCATCAACCTATTTCTACTTTCTTTCTGTCTTTCAGGTTGCCAACATTTTTGATTGACTTATATGTTACACACTCACTATAGATCAATGAGGGTAAGTAAGAAGCCAGAGCTCCAATGATAAGCTTTTAGTCTGGAAAATGAAGCACCCACAGCAATAGAAGTGACAATGATAGAGCAGTAACAATATTAGCTATACCAGTGATGATCTGCATGTATTAATTCTAGACATTTTATAACCAGTGTTTTACTCTTGCTAAAACACCCCCTGCTCCTCTCTCCCTCTTTCCCTTACTTCTCTCTATTCCCACCCCTCCAATCTCTATCTGGAACAAAAGACAACAGAGTAAATGAAACCACTATGCGTGTGTGGTTTTTAATGAAGTCCAAGTACAAAGACTAGAGAAGAGAGCAATTTTTTCTTATAAGATCTCACTTCATTTTCATTACTACATGTTTATTGTTCATAGTACATGTTTTTAAAGGATATTCCCATAAAATATATGACATAGTTTATCTTCTATATATGGTTGAATAAAATTCAATTGTGTATATAAAATCCATTTTCTTCATCCAGTCTTCTTTGGATGAACCCTAGGAGTGGTTCAGTGACTTGGCCATAGTGAATAGCAGTAAACATTGCTGCGCTGTTATCTTTGTGATGTGTTAATATGGAGTCCTTGTAATAAGTACTTATGAATATATATATATATATATATATGTGTGTGTGTGTGTGTGTGTGTGTGTGTGTGTTGTCAAACTACATTTTATATATTTATATTTATGCCCATACATTTATGTTAGTTTTGATCTTATCCATAGACATCCTTTTTGTCAAGGGGTAATGAGTGGTCAATACATAGACTCAGACTTTACAGAGTGCTACATGTAAGTAACTGTGATTGCTCAGCTGGTAATGGGTTATATGTATCAACTTAACTTTTCCCAAGGTTCAGAGAACATCATAGAGGGAGGCACATAAAGAATTTCAGAGTTGAATGGAAGTGACTTGTAAAATGCTGTCATTTGCAAATGTCATGGCTGTTGTGCACATCAAATCATAGCAGTTGTGATTACATAAGACCTACATAAAATCAAGACAGTCAAAATGAATGGGGATGACTTCCTGGAGGAGCTATTTATAGTTAATAGTTGGTTGTTGAAGGAAGGAGGTGTTTGTAGATGTGATAAATTTATCATGGTCCACTGGATGGCCTGACACATGCATATATGGAAAATATTAATGATGATAAACAGGCCAATAATAATGATGATAGCACTAGAGAAATCTAAGTTAGTAAGAAGAAAGTTTAAAGATTCCTGGAAAGATCTAAACATGTTTTGGAGGATAGATAAGATCAAAACACATTGTTTATATGCATTCAACTTTCAAAGAATACAAATAAATACAATTACCAATTACTATATATATAATAAAATAAAATAAAATGTTGCCATAATGAAGAGAGACAATGATAGAGAACCATAAAGGTGATTTCTACAAAAACAATATTTCCGGTAAGAACTTTCAATTGAGAGAGAGAGATTGAAATATTTTGAGGTATAAGATATATTTGGTATCACATATATGGTAGATATAAATATACCATATACTTCAAAAATATTGAGTTGGCTGGGCTAGAGAAATGACTCGGTTGATCAGAGCACTGACTGCTCTTTCAACGGACATACATTCGGGTTTCCACAACTAGGAAATTAACATTGAAGACATTATGTGGCTTCCAAATAAATGGAAGGGTTGGGGGGTAATCCCAAACCCTGTTGCCTGTACATGGGATATGATCTTTGAGCTGGATGGCATTGTCTGTCCTCAGTGGGAGAGGAAGTACCTAGCCCAGAGACTTGAAGTACCAGAGTAGGGGGATACTCAGAGGAGAAGTGGAGGGTGAAAGGATTTCAGCAAGAAGTTGTCTGTGAGCTAGATATAAGGTGAATAAATAAAAAACAAAATAAAATTTAAAAAGAGAGAGAGAGAATAATCAATACTGTATTAACTTATGGCATCCTAACTTTTGGGATATGATTATTATTTTTTTTGGTCAAGTGGCTACGTTGTTATTTCAGGAACTATATGATCCTGAAGTAGCAGCAGCTAAGAAAAGAAGCATTTGTGTATGTTTTTTAAGGATCTTTAAGAAAAAAATAAAGAAATGAAATCAATTTCTCCTGGAGTGAATATATTTTTGCAAAAAAAATGCTCATTGAATGGGAAACACAAATCAGTGAAAAGTAATGTCCCAACATGACAGATGGAATCTCTTGTGTTCATGGATGCTAAGAAATTCTACCCAGTTCCCATAGATTTTAGGGATCATAGTCATAATTTGAATATGGTTCTGAATCTGAATCTTTGCCTATATATTATCCAGTGAAAACAAAGTGTTTTAACAAAGTGCTACTTCCATGACTAGCTATCCTCTATTCATAATTTTTGGCAAGTCCTTCAGTAAACTCATGTTAAATTTCACACTTTTCTCTCATTTTGCTTTCTCTGATAATAGCCAAGAACAATTGTCAACAGATATGAAGGTTTAGAGATCATTAGATTTTTCCTTTTCATTTGACTCTCAGAAATGCCCTTGTAACAAAAGAGTTCTTCTTTTTCATTTGAAAAGATTGGTTTTGTGGCTGTTTTGCTCCAAAGTAGTTAGTTAGTCAATTTTCTCCAATGAGCAATTAACCTGAACAATTGCGGAGATAGGACACATGGTGAGATATATTACACATCTGTTTATCTTTGCATTTTTATGCAGTATCCTTACCTACTAGGCTGTCAGTACCACCTCAAAGCTCTCCGGAATATGGATCATCAAATACTTTGTAAGAAAGAACATTTTGTTTTAGGTAAGTCAAGGTCAATATTTCTACCAATACATATATTCATTTGTCCTTCACAGTTTCACATATGGGCATGCACATATATATACATCACAACTGAGAGTGCACATACCATTTAATATTTTCATTACTTCTGTATTTTTTCATATTTTATTTACATTTCAAATGTAAATGTATCCCCTTTCCAGATCTTCCCTTTGGAACCTCCCTATTCTGTCCCCCCTTACCCTGCCACTATGGGGATATTCCCCCAACCACCCACCCAACTACTCCCATCTTCCCTCCTTGGCATTCTCCTATACTGGGGGATCTAACACCCTCAGGCCCAAGGGCCACTCCTCCCCCTGATGGCTAGCAAGACCCTCCTCTGCTGCATATGTGGCCAGCACCATGGGTAACTCCATGTGTATTCTTTGGTCGGTGATCCAGTCTCCAGGAGCATCGAGGGGTCAGGCCATTTGCCTCTGTTGCTCCCACTCTGGGGCTGCCAACTCCCTCAGCTCCTTCAGTCCCTTCTCCAAGTCTTCTCTCTGGAACCTCACACTCAGACCTGCATTTGCTGTGAAGTGAGTCTTGGGTATTCAGAACTTTTGGGCTAATAACAACTTATCAGTGAGTACATACCATGTTCATTCTTTTGTGACTGAGTTACCTCGCTTAGGATGATATTTTCAAGTTCTATCTATTTGCCTGCAAATTTCATGAAGTCATTGTTTTTAATAGCTGAGTAGTATTCCATTGTGTAAATGTACCACATTTTCTATATCCATTCTTCTGTTGAGAGACATCTGGGTTGTTTCCAGTTTCTGGCTATTATAAATATGGTGGCTATGAACATAGTGGAAGATGTGCCTTTATTACATGTTGGTGCATCTTCTGGGTATATGCCCAAGAATGGTATAGCTGGGTCCTCAGGTAGTATTATGTTCATTTTTCTGAGGGTCTGCCAAACTGATTTCCAGAGAGGTTGTATCAGCTTGCATTCCCACCAGCAATGGAGGAGTGTTCCTCTTTCTCTACATCCTCACCAACATCTGTTGTCACCTGAGTTTTTGATCTTAATCATTCTGACTGGTGTGAGGTGGAAGGAATCTCAGGGTTGTTTTGATTTGCATTTCCCTGATGACAAAGGATGTTGAACATTTCTTTAGGTGCTTCTCAGCCATTCGAGTTTCCTCAGTTGAGAATTCTGTTTAGCTCTCTTCCCCATTTTTTGATAGGGTTATATGGATCTCTGGAGTCTAGCCTCTTGAGTTCATTGTATACATTGGATGTAGCCCTCTATTGAATACATGATTGGTAAAGATCTTTTCCCAATCTGTAGGTTGCTGTTTTGTACTATTTACAGCGTCCTTTGCCTGACAAAAGCTTTGTAATTTTATGAGGTCCCATTTGTCAATTTTTTATCTTAGAGCACAAGTCATTGGTGTTCTGTTCAGGAACTTTTCCCCTGTGCTCATGTGTTCAAGACTTTCCCCCACTTTCTCTTCTATTAGATTCAGTGTATCTGGTTTTATGTGGAGGTCCTTGATCCACTTGGATTTGAGCTTTGTACAGGGAGATAGGAATGGATCAATTCGTAATCTTCTACATGTAAACCTCCAGTTGAACCAGCATCATTTGTTGAAGATGCTGTCTTTTTTCCACTGGATGGTTTTAGCTCTTTTGTCAAAGATCAAGTGACCATAAGAGTGTGGGTTCATTTCTGGGACTTCGATTCTATTCCATTGATCTACCTGCCTGTCACTCTACCAATACCATGCAGTTTTTATCACTACTGCTCTGTAGTACAGCTTGAGGTCAGGGAGGCTGATTTCCCCAGAAGTCCTTTTATTGTTGAGAATAGTTTTTGCTATCCTGCTAAATGGAGAGAAACTCGAAGCAATCCCACTAAAATCAGGGACTAGGCAAGGCTGCCCGTTCTCTCTATATCTATATAATATAGTACTTGAAGTTTTAGCTAGAGCAATTAGACAACAAAAGGAAGTCAAAGGGATCCAAATTGGAAAGGAAGAAATCAAAATATCACTATTTTCAGATGATATGATGATATACCTAAGTGACATGAAAAACTCCACCAGTATCTGCTACAGCTGATAAACACCTTCAGCAAAGTGGCCAGATACAAAATTAACTCAAGCAAATAAATAGCCTTCCTATACTTGAAGGATAAACAGGCTGAGAAAGAAATTAGGGAAATGACACCCTTCACAATTGTCACAAACAATATAAAATATCTTGGTGTGACTCTAAAATATATATTGTCACAAACAATATAAAATATCTTGGTGTGAAAGATTTGTATGTCAAGAACTTCAAGTCTCTGAAGAAAGAAATCGAAGAAGACCTCAGAAGATGGAAAGATCTTCCATGCTCATGGATTGGCAGGATTAATATAGTTAAAATGGCCATCCTGCCGAAAGCAATCTACAGATTTAATGCAATCCCCATCAAAATTCCAACTCAATTCTTCATAGACATAGAAAGAGCAATTCTCAAATTCATATGGAATAATTTCTTTATTTTTTTTTAAAATCCAGACATTGAAAATTATGAGTGATCCTTGTGTCTCTTGCTGAGTTACCATAGTCATAAGCAATTCTAACTTGATCTGCTCAGCAAAATTAACCAGGTTCTCTTTTAATTCTCTCGGGTTCCTATGTACACCATAATAACTGTGGGATGGACATACTTAAATGCATGCTATGGTTTTCTTTTCATACCATTATTTTTTCATGCTTCATAAATAAGGACCAATATTATTGCAAGCTAAACATCTCTACAATGCAGCACAATCTGGCATCTTTTCTGAGGTGTACATAATTTCTTATTCATATCTTTCTATATCTCTTCAATGATATAACATTGACCCTGAGGGATTGAAATGCCAATTTCAACTATGACCCTAGGGCATTTATTGATATTTATGTCCTGCTATCCCTGAAAATTTACAATATCCTTGTGAAGACAGGGGTGTGGGGAAGAGGTATGGGATATGGAACAGTCAGAAGTTGGACTGGGAGGAGATAAAATCTGGAGTGTAAATAAATAAATAAATAAATAAATAGATAGATTAAATTTAAAAATAATGTGGCAGTTTTCCATCATTAGGCTATAAAGTAATGAGGAATCTACCTTATACAAATGGGACACAGTGTTCTTCTGTTTCCTTGCTCTGATCAGTCACTTTGCATATTGGAGAATCTCACATGGTAAGGAATCACTGTCAAGTTTGCCCTAGCCTACAAAACCTGAGGTTTACTAATAATAATTAGAAGGAATTCTAATTCATGCCTTTTTCCACTTTTATGTTCAGTCAAATCCACAATAGCATAATGGCTACATACTACTGGACAGACTCTGGAACAAAGATATCAGATGACCTATGCTACAGTTTCTTAAAAAGAAACAGCTGAGTTAATATCATTTATTGTATTTGCGGTTCCTTTGTTGTAGAGTGCTATACAGTGCACAGCTGATATTTTACTAAGTAAGAATACCTTAAAGATGAGCAAGTCCTTTCCATTCTCACATAGTAGGTATCAAAAAAGAATGTTTATAATAGCTACTTTCTACTGCTATGATGCACAATCATGGATAAGACAACTCACAGAAAAAAGAGATTATTGAATTTATAATTCCAGAGGGGTAACAGTACTGGGTGGCAGAGAGAGGTATATAGGCTGGAGCAAGAAACAGAAAACATGCTTCCATTACCACAAGCACAAGCATAACAGAGTGGAAATTATGTGTGGCTGTAGAACCTTAAAACACAATCCCTGCTCCATGATAAACTTTCTTCAGCAAGGTCACATTTTCTAAGCCTACCCAATCAGTGCCAAAATGGGTATTAAGTCTAACATCTGAGCCTATGGGGAACACTATCATCCAATCATTATATTTTATAAAATTGTATGAGTATCTTAGTGTTTTACTTATGTGAACCTCTTTTCAAGTGGTATGTTAGATATCTATTAGATTGTGACAAACTAACCTGAAACATTCTGTCAAAAAACAATAACTGACTATTTCTCAATGTAATCTTAGCCAAGCCCCACCTGAGGGGCTTGCATTAATATCTAGGTATTAATATCTAGGTATATAGATATTAATAGCTAGTTATCATATACTCCTAGTCATTAGCTTCTGGGTCTTTTTTCTCTGTAAGTCTTTATTATACTTAACAGCATTTCTTACATTGTAGTTCCACATCAATGTTTCCTGAAGAGTCTTTCATGTCTGTGCTTATATCATGTATGCTGATGTCCTGATGGCCTAGGTGATTTATTGGCGAAAGTGAGAGTAAATATGAGAGAAACATATGCAAAGTCATGCTACTAGAAGCCAAGATTTATTTTAAATTCTTCTTGAAGAATCGATCACAAATGATACTGGCTTTTAAAGATTAATAAAGAGTCTATATAATGGTATAGTTTAAAGGGAATTTAAGTATTATGTAGTCCAAGACTATCACTCTGTGATATCACAAATGTGGGAGGACAAACAAGTCCTAAGCACAGAAAAGAGTTAACACTAAAGAAAATGTATATTATTTTAAATGCAATTAAAGAGAAGAGTTAATATTTACATATGGTTAATATTAACGTATTCAAAGGGTCCTAAAAAGTCCATGACCTGCCAATCTAGGTTGCTGTATATGACTATGTGGTGATCTCTCTCTCTCTCTCTCTCTCTCTCTCTCTCTCTCTCTCTCTCTGCTGAACACTTCTAGATAAAAATATGTTGACATCAAAACAATTATAAACTCTTTTTATTTTCAAAGTATGTTGGAATATACCAGTCATTTGATGGCACCCTACTATTAAGCTGCTAAATAAATAAGTTATCACTTAGAGGGTAGAACCAAGTGATTTAAACCATTGGTTTTATAATAGTTTGCTTTCATTGAAACAAGCAAAATATGTGTGAACTCATATTTAATGAATTCCTGATTTTTAATCTTCTTAGGGATTATTTGTTCTGGTTGAAACTATTATTGCTGTGCATGTTCTCTCCAGGAATAAGTCCAGCAAGGCAAAGCATAAGATTCAGCACGAAATGTTTCACTATGCAGGTAAATGTTTCTGATTTTTCAAGCCTGGATTACTGTAATTCTTATTTTCTGGAGCTTTTGCTCATGATGGTTTCTCAGATAAAGCAGGCTGAGAATGCAAAAGTCAAATCTTAATAAAAAATGCACCTGCCTTGGTAAATTATTCCAATTTTGATATCCATGCACATGATCCTATCTAGTTTACAATAATAGGATTCATATTTAAGAACTTGAGGGATAGTGTCTGTCTCTGCTTTCAACAACTATAGTATAGGCTGTTTTCTTTTTATCATCTGAATCAACATATATTCATTCCAAGCCTGATTTCAAAATTGACATTCTCAACTAGAACAATTGTGCTAATCATTAAAGAAATTTATTTCACATATCTATTTGACAACATTTGAAGGAAGGACATTAATCAATTGCTACTTTTTATTGTAGTAAAATTTCATTTCATTTTAACAAAAGCATTTGTACTTTAGGGTCTTCATGTCTTCTTAGTACTCCATCTTGTCAATCATGATTTTCAATAAAATATACTGTGCTCTTGTAAATTTTTGTTATAGAAATAGGGTTGTGAGATATAGGCATAAAGTTATTTAAAGTACCAATTCTACCATTTATTTAATCCCCATGAGGAAATACAATGTTCCATTCACTCACTTTCTATGAAATTTCTGCATGATAATTATTGAGATTATCCACTTTGAATGCACCTATAGCTCCCTACTTTAATGTCACTGATGGTCTTCTTGGCTTTGCTGTGACATGCTGTCATAATTGTCTTTTTATTTTGGATGGAAAGTATAGTATTAAAAGCTTTCCAAATAAACTCACAATTTTTTTCATTAGAAACATAAATAAATTTTGTCTGAGGTGGGAAATCATTTTAATTCTTATCTGAAAATTTCAATTATGAAACCCAATTTTGTGTAGTAGTTATTTCTCTAATCCTCACATTTGGGAAGCTAAGGTAGATCACATTGAATTTGAAGCCAGCCTAGGCTCCATTACAAGAGCTGATCTGTAGAAAGAACAACAAAAAGTAAAGCATATGTGAGTCTCAGCAAAATAAATAAATAGATAGATAGATGATAGATAGATAGATAGATAGATAGATAAAATGAAACATATCTTGGAAAGAGAGCTGAAAACTATGTCCTCTATGGTGTTCTTAGAATTTATTTCTGCTGAAATTTTCTACTAGAGACAGGTAAGACACATTTTCCAAAATTATGAGTGGTAAACTTTAAACACAAAATATACAATTTCAAGTGGTCAGCCTTGAAAACACTTGTGTCAGCAATATTGTACAGACTGAGAAGGTTGTATTTCTGTATGTAGGAATATTTCTATGCATATGATAACTCACTGAAGAATGGCATGTTCCTTCATAACAATACACATATTGAACAAGTTGTATATGAGAATATATATATATATATATATATATGCATATATATGCATGTAACAATAATTAATGTAAAAGCTCATGAATATGGAAGAGAGTGAGGACAGGTATCTGGAAGTATTAAAGGGAAGAAAGACAAAAGGAAAACAGGGCAATTAATATTATAATCTCAAAAATAAATGAAATGAAGACAAAGAAATTTTAAACTTATGCTTTAAATATTTAAACCTTGCACATTAAAAGTAAATCCAAAACACATACTTAATTTATTCAAAACCCAAATAACACAATCATTAAAGAGTTTTTTCATTTTAATATCAAAATGAAGAGAACAAGAAGAGACAGATACTAAAGGCTCATCAGAGAGCTTCTTGACCTCTTGACTTAGTGATATATCTTATCATTGACAAGTTTGACTCAAATAAGGCATGCTGTGTCCTTACTAATAAGTGCACAAAGACCTTCAGAGCTTGTAAAGAAAGACATTTAAAAGAAAGCCAGAAATATTGCTGAAAGGTCAAGATTTGTAAGCAAATGAATCTCAAGTATAATCTATGTGGAATACTACTCCGAATAAGGTGCCACGGGAGGCAGGGGGAGGGATATGGCTGTTTTGAGATGAAAATATAAAAGAAAAATTAATCATGATTCTTTTGATTCTTACTCTGTTAGTCAGACTCTTAAGGACTTAAACTTATGTTAAATAGCTGGGATAGTTCCAACATGCTATCTATGAGAGGCAGATTTAGTGTCCTTTATTTTAAAATTCCAAGTCTGAACGACATGGGCAGAATAAAGAAAACAAATAATTTTGGAAGACACAGAAGACTATGAGGTTATGGTGCTCTAGTTCTTGCTCACATTTTACTTTGGGGTGAGTAAACAACCAATTTTGAAACATATTAAGAGGCAAACATTCCCTATAAGCTTATGATGTGTATCTTCTAGGTCTTGTCTATAATCTTGGAATTCATTCTACCTATGCCCTCCAAATAACAGACATCTACCTCTCTGTGTGTCAAAATCTTCTCCACTGAGCCGTTCTATACACCGGGGAGACAGACAGAAGAGATGAGTGATAGAGTCCACAAGGAGCCCAAAAGCTCATACATTCTTGGCATGCCTACTATCTTCAAAGTTTCTCTCTAGGATCTGTTTCTGATCCCTAACTTATTTACTACTTTAATTAATGGTTCCTATAAGGGTTGGAGAGATGGCTAACTCATTAGTGTGCTTGCCTTACAGATGTGAGGACCTGAGCTCAATCTCTGGAATTGGAATTGGAATTGGAATCTCTGTGAAAAGGCCAGGTATGGCAGTGTGCCTCTAATCCAAGCACAGGGAAGGTGGGTTATTGGGGCTTACTGATCAGCCAGCATGGATTTTTTTTTTTTTCTAAATTCTAGGCCTGTGAAAAACTATCTCAAAAACAAGAAGGGTGGATGCTATGTCATGTAGTCAGTCATAAAACAAATTAGATGTTGGTGCTTAGTCCCAGAAGCATTGGATTCTACTGCACCAATAGATCTTTCAGGTAGTTACCATTTTAAGCAGAAAGGTTTATAGCTGGGTTAGTGTTTGCCTTTCTCCTTCGATATATCCAAATTCTCTTTCACAGAGTGCCAAGAAAATAGAAACCACAGACTTTCCTTCCATTCTCGTTATACTTTCAAATTGCTGGCTTGCTGAGATATGTATAGCATGATGGGTGAGTCACATTTGTCTAATTCACTGATTTAGTGTATTTCACTTGCACTAATATAGCACAAAATATTTTGAAACACAGATTTCTATGGTTATGTATTTCCCTCTGTAAGTATTTAGCACATTATATTTTATAGATATACAACATAACCTGATAAAATTTTGTACTTATCAACAAAAGACTTCATTTTAATCAATATAAAAATATATTTAATTTGTATCTTATGCTATAACTGAGTTGCTAAGGAAGACAGCCAACCTTATGATGTCTCCCTGAGCCTTTCTTTTATATAATACAGAATATTTACTGGGACTATGCAAATGCTTAAGAACTATAGGTCCAACTGAAGTTCTGGAAGTTAGACAGATTCCCTGATAGACAGCAAGAGAGGCCATGGCTAGGTAATAAAGATGATAAAATTCCAAGATGACTAGTTTCTTCTGACTCTCCTTACCTAAGACAAAGGTCTGGCAGCTGAAAGCAAAGGTCTTGTGAGGTTTTGTTACACCAGTAAGACCCCAACTCATCCTAGGATTCTGCATATAGACTGGCTCTAAGCGTTCAAAGCAGTACAAGGCAGTTCAAAGGCAGATCAAGATATGTTTACCCAATAGTTGTGGGCCAGAAAGCCACCAACCCTAAATTAGAAAATAAGAAAAAGAGGACACTTCACATACTAAGAAAACAACAACAACAACAACAACAACACACACACACACACACATAATAAGAAAAACAACAAAGCAGCCCTGTAGGTGACTGGATTTTGGCATCAGAGTCCCACTTCTGCTTTTCAGAGGGTCTTTTTCCATATGTGATTGCTGTGGGTAAGCCCATATTTTCACCTCTGATAAAAATCTTTCTTCACCAGTCTGCTGTGTTTTAGAATTTCCTTGCTGCTAGCAGTTGTAGCAGAAGATTTCCCTGCCTTTTAATTTTTTTTTTTTTAAACAGGGAGAGAAAATGAGCCCTATCAAGACTCTTAGACAATAACAAAACTATTTATATACAAAAATTTCCTTTAGTTCTTTAATAAAATTTGAGAGTTTTTTTGTCTTTCTATAGCCCATATGTCACAAATTATATTGAATATATCTATAACCTGATAAAGAAGAGCTGGGACTTTGATGTACAAGTAATGGGGTTTTAGTTTCTATTGAGTTAATGTTATACAAATGGTGACGTTTTTCCACAATGGAGCGTCTTCCAAGGAGGGAAATGTTCTGAGCTTCTCAATCAACTCATTGTTTGAATTATAGAAAAGTGACCTTGGCCCCTCAGTAGCAAAATTTGAGATTAAAAAAAACATAAAAACATATATATATATATATATATATCAATGTTCAATGTTTTATTTGCATGGAACAGCAATAATCATAAAAACATCCAAGAAGTGTAGGAACACATGACATGAGGACTCTGAATACTAAGGTCCTAATTTTTATTGTATTTTAAGGTTCAATTTTTAATATATTATTTTGTTGAGAATTTCATACCAAGTATTTGAACATATTTATGCCCTCAATTGCTTTGTTCCTACTCCCTCAACCCCACCACTCCGTCCTACCCAACACTGAGATTACTTATTCCCCTGCTGAGCCCAGTGTGTGTTGCTCAGCTAGTTATAGGATTTAAAAAGAAAGAAAGAAAGAAAGAACTCTTATGTAAACAAAAACAATCACAGGAAAAATTGAGAATCATGTATGGGTCACAACAATGAACCTACATTATTTTGGAGCCAGGACAATCACACTGTATTTCCCTAAGGAGTGGAAATCACCCCATTCCCAGAGGTAACAAGATATCATCCTTTATATGTGATTTATAAAGTAAGATCTTTTCCAGTTTTTAGTATAATTTATGAACCATATGTCAAGATTCCCCATCTGTCTGTACAGGGTCAACTAAGAGTTGAATATAGTAGCTTTTCCTAAACACACAGCTGATAGAGCTCAAGAGGTAACAGCCACGTTTCATTTGATAGTTGGCTGTGTCCTCCCAACAGTACTAAACATGAAGTGGGGAGATAAGGTCTTGCCACAGCTGTAATATTACAGACAAGACCTGCCTTTGTGGACTTGCATTAGAATATCTCAAAAGAACTATCAGGGCCTCAACAAACACATATTCATGGCTAAAAAGGAAAATAAGACAATTTTGATAACTGCTTTCGTTGGTGAAAAAAATCTGATCAATATTAAAACAGCCATCTTTAAGAAATCAAATGCCTCTCCAAAGAAATTTCATCTCAATGAGAGTGGTGACACATCTTCATAGTCCACCGAAATCAAATGAAAATCTGGAAAGTATTTGACAAAACACTCAAGTCAAACGCAGAATAAGGCCAGCAGGAAGAGGCAGCACGAAGAGCCAGAAAGCTTCTTTACCTGGTTTACTGACCATTCTGTCACAGATGCTGACAAGTTAGGAGAGGCCATCAAAGATGATATTTGGCCAAATCCCTTGCAGTACTATTTGGTTCCCGATACGATTGATGAAGAAGGAGAGGCAGAAGATGACGATGACTAAGGAGGAAGAAGGGTTGGAAGATATTGATGAAGAAGGAGATGAGGATGAAGGTGAAGAAGATGACGATGAGGATAAAGAGTAGGAAGGAGAGGAGGATGAAGGCGAGGATGACTAGCACAGAAGAGTGATGGATTCCGACCTTCTTTTTTATTTTATTTTTATTTTTTAATTTCTCTCCAGTCCCTGGGAGCAAGTTGCAGTCCTTTCCTCCCTGTCCCTCTGTGCTCAGTTGCCCTGTTTTTGAGGTCTCAACATCATGGTTCTCAACTAATTTGGGGGAAAATATCTTGAGCAAAATACAATAGGAAAAGAACAAAAAAGAAAGAAAGAAAAAAAGAAAGCAAGAAAGCAAATGCCACTGACATTCTATACCTCAACTTAAAAATAAAGTAAAATATTCTTGTATTTTTGTATGTCCAATTCTATACACATTTTCAATATGGATCAAATGAGATTCCTACCAGAATAGTAAACTTTTGAGGGAAAAAAAAAGTGGAAGGAAAAAACTAGTATAAATTGAGATAATAAGTTATAACCAACTAAATTAAACTAAAATAAACATTTGAATTTTACACCAAAGTAAAAATATGTTTAAGCATTTCAGTGGTGGCACATGCCTTTAATCCCAGCACTTGGGAGGAAGAGGCAGGTGGATTTCTGAATTTGAGGCCAACCTGATCTACAAAGTGAGTTCCAGGACAGCCAAGTCTATGCAGAGAAACCCTGTCTCGAGAAACAAAACAAAACAAAACAAAACAAAAGTTTAAATATTGTTAAGATAGTTTGACACTTCATTTGATATTGGAATAAAATACATTCTGCCAATCTATGAAAACTAGTGATTCAGTTTATCTGATACTATAACATTCAATAAATGAAACCTGATTTCTAAATAAATCACTAGAAGGATTATATATTATCCTTGGTTACTAACTGGGAAAAAAAAGAAAGCATGGCTCTATTATCGATGCGCAAAAGCTGTAAAATTTGTACAAAGCTAAGAAAAAAATTCTATTTTTGTTCATGTTTTAATTTAGAAAAATACCTACATTGTTACCTTGATTATATTTTTGAATAAATAATACAGAATGAAGTACGTTAATGAATGTAATGGGAAATTACATGTGACCTACAATTGTTTCTATTTTGTTTCTTTAGCCTCTTTCTTTTCTTCTGCACAGCTGGAGCAATATTTTTAAAACAATAATCTAAATTTATAATCGCCCTAGAAATTCATATTCAGTGAGCACCTGTTGCTCTGAAAACAATCCTGTGTAGGTCATTGTGTACACAGTGCCCCGGTTCTTGGTCATGTTTACAGCCTTTCTCTTTCACAGCCTCCCATTTAAAACCCCCAGCACTTCCTTCACCCTGTGTTCTTGTTATACTGGTTACCTTTCTGTCATTCACCTGTAGTTAACCTTCATCTATCATCAGGCATCTACACTTGCTTTCCCCTCCACATAAAATGTTCTTCTAAACATCTTCCCAAGCCTACTTTTTTCTCATCTTAAAAGAAACAAAAGTACACATCTCTAGGGAATGTGGCCTATCCTTGACATATCTGCTACACAAATTTCACCTTGTGTTTTTGTTACCTTTCATGTGACACAAAGTAATGCTGTGTCATTGACAAAGTTTCCCAGTTTCAAGGTTGTATTCCCACAATGGAAGAGTCTGATTGGAATGGAAGGTCTTCCTGTAAGGGCATTTTGCTTGGGTCTCAAACACCTTTAGTCAGTATCCAAGATTTCAGCTTTCACCTGTGACTCTGATATCTGTGTCTATAGCAATGTCTCCTTTATCTTTTCTTACATAAATGTAATTTCGTTACTGTTAAAGATACACTCCTTTTCCTCTCTTATTCTTATGTTTTTTTTCCACTGCTGAGTGTGTTATGCTCCTATGTCAAGAATCTTTTCTAAAACCCTAAACAATTGATCACTACTCACTGAAAGAAAAAAAAAAAAAAGTAATGGCATTTCACTGACAGCTTTCTAATGTATGTGAGGATCACAGATGTGTAACCATTCTTGTTCCAGTTGATCATGGCCATTTCCTTAAAAAACAAAAGCATGTTACAAAGATTTTGTTAAAAATCACATCTGGTACAGAGTCATGTCCCAAAATACCAAATTTGACTGCTATGAATTGCTTTAAATTATGATCAGACAAAAGATAAATATTGCAAATAATTGTCATATATAGGAAATAAAAATTCTAGACTAATTCTTGATCTTGGGTGAATACATGAATAAGTTAATATGAATAAAGGGATATTATTCATATAGTAACATTTTAGAAATTTATCCAAATCTGTGACTGTGCTCAGGATTACTTTCCAAAGAAGGAGTACAAATGGCTAGTAAACACAATAAAGATTGACCAACAGAATTATCAACCAGGAAATTACAAATTAAAATTACTTTGATATTCTATCTTTCTTAGAATGAGTATAACCAAGATATCAAATTGCAGCACAAATGACTACTATCGATGAAAACTACAAATTGGTAAGACATCATTAAAATCATCATGTACGTTTCTTAGAATCTAGAAATATAACCATTATGTGGCATATCTGTCTTCACCACATCATTTGGCATAAATTCAAGGGATGCCATATTATGCTACAAAGATGCACACCCATTCATGTATATGGTCACTCTGTTCACAACAGCTAGGAAATGGAAACAGACTATCAACTGATGAATGGATAATGAAGATGTGGTATATATACAGAAAGAAATTTATCAGATGTAATGTAAGGTTAAGCTATGCAATTTGTAGGTAAATTAAGAAAACTGGAAAATTGATGCTGACCATAAATGACAACTAGAAAGGTAACCAGAGTCAGAAAACCAAGCATGTGTCTTAAATCTATATGTTTAACATAAAATCTTTATGGAAACCATTAAGCTTCAGAGATCATTTAGAAAAGATGATTTAGGAAAAGAGTGCACTCATGACATGAAAGTAGATGGCAGGAACACTGCGGCTAGAAATGTCTGTAGACAGGCACACAGGCACACAACACACTAAATCAATGAATATCTTAAAAACAAACAATCATTAGTACCCACTGAGGAGCTCACTGTGCCCCATAGAATAGTTCCATAACCTTGGTCTCAATGACCCTGGTTAAACTCAGTGGATAAAAAAGCAAAAGACACGACAAAAAGAAAATAGTATCTATACAAATAATTGAATAAACAAATAACAAATGGAACAAATGACCCAGTTGAAAAATGAGCTAGAGATCTAAGCAGAGAGTTTTTATAGAAGAAACAAAAGTGGCTAAGAAATGCTTTGAAAATCATTCATTGTCCTTAGAAATTGGGGAAAACTGATAAGTGAATTCTGGTATAAGTTGTAGAAAAACATAAACCCTCATTTACTGCTGGTTAAAAATGCATGCTGGAATACCACTCTGAAAATTCAATGTGGAGACTTTCTCAAAAATGAAATATAATCCTACCAAATGACCCAGCTATACTACTCCTTAGCACATGTAGAAAGAACTAGACATTCTAATCCACTCACACGTGCTCAGCCATGTTCATAGAAGCTCTATTCACAAGAACCATAAAATACAAATGTCCTTGTTTACTAATTATTGCTTTGAAGAAATGTAAGATCCAACAGCAATTTAAAGAGGAAAGGGTTCATTTAGTTCATCTATCCTGAATCACAGTCCACCAAAGCCAAATCACAAAGTAATAACTAGCAGGAATCTAGAGACAGGAACTGATAGAGACTGTGGAGGAATGCTGCTTACTGGATTGCTCCTAATGTCTTCCTCAGTCTGTTTTCTTATAAAACCTGGAACAACAAGCTTAAAGATGTCACCACTCCCAATGGCTGGAACTCCCCATTTCAATGACTAATTAAGAAAATACCCTCTATCTTTGCAACAATCCAATCTTTTAGATGTTTTTTTTTTCCCCATTTTAGTTTCCTCCTCTCAAGTAACTCTGACTTTATCAAGGTGACATAAAATTAGCTAGCACATTAAGCAGCCTAACTGTCCTTCAACAGATAAATAGATACTAGAAATGTAGTATATGTACACAATGGAATATAATTTAGCTGTCTATAAAAATGAAGTCATGGAATTTATTGATAAGTGGATGGACCTTGACAAGATTATATTCAGTGAAATAACCCAAATGCACCCAGAAACACAAACCCAAAATGTTCTTTCTAATCATGAGTCCCAAACCCAAATCCTTTAAAGCGAGTATTTAACATGGACTATCCACAGAAACCAGAAAAGTATAATGTGACTATAGGTAGTAAGGGAGGATTGACAGAGACAATAAAGACAGGATACTGGTGACATGAAGTGGCAAAGAGAAGGGTCTCTAATGGTTAGAAGAAAGAGAGACCAAAACGGAAGGAGAAGAGACTAATAACACAAAAGATGTTTGATAAATCCTCAAGAAATCATATTATAGTTACCTAAATTACGTATAACATATGTATATATGTCTAAATTATACACAACATATTGTGTATGTGTTGTCTTAGGGTTTCTATTCCTGTACAAATATCATGACCAAGAAGCAAGATGGGAGGAAAGGTTTTATTCAGCTTACACTTCCACGCTGCTGTTCATCACCAGAGGAAGTCAGGACTGGAACTCAAGCAGATCAGGGATCAGGAGCTGATGGAGGCCATGGAAAAATGTTCCTTACTGGCTTGCTTCTCCTAGCTTACTCAGCTTGCTTTCTTATAAAGCCCAAGACTACCAGCCCACAGATGCTACCACCCAAAAGGGGCCCTACCCTCTTGATCACTAATTGAGAAAAATGCCTTACAGCTGGATCTCATGGAGGCATTTTCTCAACTGAAACTCATTTCTCTGTGATAACTCCAGCTTGTGTCAAGTTGACACAAAACCAGGCAGTACATGTGTGGTATGTGTAATCTTAAAGGAAGCTGAAGCACTTGAGCTGACAATTGTCCCCATAGGAATCACAGAATAACAAAAGACCTCAATATAAAACCAGATACACTAAATGTCATAGAAAAGAAAGTGGGGAAGAGCCTTGAACTCATTATTACAGGAGACAACTTCCTGAACGAAACACCAATGGCTCAGCTCAAATATCAACAATTGATAAATGGGACCTCACGGAACAGAAAAGTTTCTGTAAAGCAAAGCACAGTGTTCATAGGACAAAATGGTAGCCTACAGACTGGGAAAGGATCTTCACCAACCCTAATTTTGACAGATGGCTATTATCCAAAATTAATAACGAACTCAAGAAATTAAACACCAACAACCCAAATAACTCAATTAAAAAATGGGTAACAGAGCTAAATTGAGAAATCTCATCAGAAGAATCTTGAATACCTGAGACGCACTTAATAAAATGTTCAAATCTTTAGTCGTTAGGGAAATGCAAATGAAATCAACTGTGAGAAACCATCTAATGCTGGTCAGAATGGATAATATAAAACTTATGCTGGCAAGGTCATGGAGCAAGGGCAACATTCCTCCACTGCTAGTGGGAGTGCAAACTTGTACAACCTCTTTGGAAATCAATTTGTCAATTTCTCAGAAAACTGGAAATAGTTTTACCTCAAGACCCAGCTATACCACACCTGGGCCTATACACTCAATATGTTGCACCATCCATAAGGACACTTTCTCTACTGTTTTCATGGCAGCTTTATTCATAATCGCCAAAAACTGGAAATAACCTAGATGTCCCTCAACTAAAGAACGAATAAAGAAAATGTGGGACACCTACACAATGGAATACTATTCAGCTATTAAAAATAAAGACATGAATTTTGCAGTCAAATGGATAGATATTAAGAATAACATCCTGAGTGAAATAACCTAAACCCAAACAGACATTCATGGTATGTACTCATAAGTGTATATTAGTCATACAGTATAGGATACCTGTGCTACACTCCACAGACCCAAAGAAGCTAAACAAAGAAAGAAAGGCCAAAGCAGGATGCTTGAATCTCACTTAAAAGGGTGAATCAAATAATTGAAGTAGACCCACGGGTGGTGGGAACTGGGTGGGTTAGGAGATGGAGAGGAAAATGGGAGGTTTTCCAGATCAGGTATGGGGAGGGAAAAGAGAGATGGCCAGGTGGCCATGAAAATCTGCAACTGGCAGAGATGGGAAGGTAGGGGGCATATGGAGGATGTGCCAGAGACCCAGGATAGAGGAGGCACACAAGAATCATTAGGGATGACCTTAACTGTAACTCATAGCATTTTGGATATGGAACCTAAAGAGACCACTTCCTACAGCCAGGCAGGAATCCCATTGGAGGAACAGGGACACCAACCCATCACAAAACTTTGAACCCAAACTTTATCCTGTCTACAATAAATGTGGGGACAGTAGATAGAGCAGAGACCAAAGGAATGGCTAAGCAATAACTGGCCCGACTAGAGACCCATCCCACATGCAAGCACCAATACCTGACACTATTAATGATACTCTTTATGCTTGCAGCCAGGAGTCTAGCATGGCTATCCTCTAAGAGAATTCACTTAGTAGCTTACTCAGACAGATGCTGAGTCTCACAGCCAAACAGTGGATGAAACTTGGTGACTTTTATGGAAGTGTTGAGGGAAGGATTGCAGATCCCGAAGGGGATAGGAACTGCACAGGAAAACCAACAGTGTCATCTAACCTGGACCTTTGGTGCTCTCAGAAACTAAACCATGAATTAGAGAGCATACATAGGCTTGACTGAACATATATAGTATATGTGCAGCTTAGTATTCATGTGGGTCCCAGTGGGGGCTATCCCAAAAGCTGTTGCTTGTCTGTGTCTGCCTTCTAGCTGGACTGCCTTTTCTGATCTCAAGAGAATTGATGTTCCAGGGTGTGGTGATACTCATGGGGGGCCTCAACATTCTCAGAGATGAAAGGGAGGGGATGGGGGGAGAATTTAGGGAGGGGATGACCAGCAGGTTGCGCTGTGATCAGGATGTAAATTAAATAAATAAAAATAAATTAATTAAAAAAATGATTAGTTGGGATTTTTTGTTGTTTTTTGTTTGTTTGTTTGTTTTTTGTCTCACCAACTGCAGTCTGAACTATGGAAACTCTGGTTAATTTAGTTTTTAAAGAACCTAAATTTTAGAAGATGCAGGAAAAGTATTTTAAGTGTATATGCACACACAGAGAGGCATGTAATCATTCTTTGTTATTTTGCAGGCAGTATGGATAGAATGAAAAGAATCAACACCCCAGTGGAGCAGCCTGTGACACAAAAGGTCTTCGTTGACTCTTGAATTCCACTGTGTAGAACAGATTTATCACATATAGTAACGGCTTTGAGCACAAACTATGACAGAACAGATCTCTGGAGGGATAATGTTATAGAGATAACCATAATAGAAACAGGTATTTGTGTCAATGCTGATTTCTATGACAAAATTTCTTAGACTGGTCACTTGTAAATAATGGAAATTTGCTATGGCTGCTACTAGAATTTACATAACTTATCAGTGAGGAGGTAATAAACTTGACCTGTAGTGTGACTCATTCCTAGAATGAGGATAGTTCTAGAAGATGTTTTCTCTTTGCCCAAACAAGGTAGAAGGATTCTGTAAACATCCTGACACTTCTTCTGTGAAATCCTTACTCCCATTCAAAAGAACCCTTATCTTGTAATGTAACTGTCCCCGAAAGCTGCTGTTAATACTGAACTGGTGTAGTAACTGCACTGGTGTCAGAATTTCAGTATAGGAACTTAGAACAGGAAGGAACACAGACAGAAAGATCATAGCGTAGGGTGACACTAGGGAAACCACCCAGGATAAATAGTAGTAAAAACAGAAGGCTGGAGATTTTTCTTGACAATGAATGTGCCAGCTCAACTCAGCACCACTTGGTATCCTCATAGGTCTTTGTTTATTCTATTACATTAAATGTTTAATTTTCTCTCTTGACCTTTCTTAAAAATTTAATTTGGAGGTATAAATGAAACTTTGCAGAACCTTGATAATTTTTATGAATTAATAATTTGGAGAACATACTCTTTGAGTACTATAGAATAATATGTGTGTATGCTACTATAGTTTGTTAATTATATATAACAATACAATTATAATTATATGCAATATAATATAATTAACAAACTATAGTAGCATACACACATATTATTTTATAGTATATATAGATATAGATAGATATAGCTACACACACATACACACACTATTATCCTATTCTGATTTAATGTCATAGTATGATATGACTTACTAGAGAAAATGGGATTATTTTCATGTTTCTAGGCAAACTAGGCATAACAGGTTAAGGAAGTTAATATTTATTTTAGTTAATTTAAATCAAGAAACTATCTCATGCATGTGCCTTCTTAAAATTTATAATTCATATTAACCATCACAAATTCTCCACTTGTCAACTTACTTCAAAACCTACCATCTACCAGTCATAATCTCCTGTTCCTAGTCCCTGTAGGTTTATGAACACAGTCCCACTTTGAAAGTCCCTGTAGAGTTTACTAGTTCCAACACTATTCAAAAGTATAAGTGCAGGTGCAGTCTTTCTTCTGAAACAGGAAATCTCTTAGCTATGAGCCCTTATAATTCAAAACAAAGTTATATTGTTCTTGCACACAATGCTGAACAAGAATTGTTAATGATTATCTTCAAAGAGAGTGGAATGAAGCCTAGCAAGGAACAGATTAAAGAAAGGAACGAAAACCCAGAAAAGCAAACATCAAATTGTGATGGTCCATGCAGGCATCTGCCACTTATGATGAAATCATCTGGTCTTCAAAGAGCTTACTTAGTCTCACCCCTCAAATTATCATCCTGTAACATACACTGTCTCTCTCTTAGGTCACGAACCCATGCATGCAGCTTTCCTTGGTGTGTATCTCATTGTCTTGGCATACCCAGAACTCTGGGATCTATCTCCCTTCTAGGAGAGGTTTTGATTTCATCGTTTAAGGTTCTGGTCACTGTGGGACTATTTTAAGGAACTAGACCTGATATAAATTGTCTGGCCTCCATGGCCTTCTAGAACTTTAGCACATGCATCTTTGAACTTGCCATGCTCAGGTCTGTCATACCTATGAAGCCCATACCTTGTGAACAATGATTCTAAGTTCAGCCTGTAACTTGAGATGTAGCCTGGTCTCTTAGACCTTGGTGGCCCTGGCTTCTGTATCCCTTCCCATTTGATTCTTGGAAAACATTTTCTATGGTGGTTGTTTTCAATCTGAGTGGTATTTTCAATTCAGGCTCTCTCAATTCAGATGGATTTGGATTTTTACTAGATAGAGTACCTTATCTATTTTCAAAGTGCAGAGCAAGAGATTTCTCTGTAATGGTGCAAATATCTTTAACAAGTACAATTGATTTCTCAGTGCCTTGTCTGGAGCTTGAAATTCTTTTATTTATTTCCAAATGAACCACTGTTCTGTTTTTGTTCCACCTGTGGTGCTTTCTCACATAGGTCTGGGTGAAAAAAAAAAAATGAGCAGTAAACATGACAAACTTGATGCTGTTCTACCCTAAAATTTCATTCAATGATTTTTATCCATGGCTTCTGAATCCAGCCCTCCTCACATTTTCAGGACATAGGCTAAATGCTTCCAGGTTCTTTGTCAAAATAAAGCACAGATGACATCTTGCAAGCTTCCTTAGGGAGTGGATGTTGCCCTCTGAAACCTAATTAGCGAAATCTCTACTCTCAATGTGTACCATGGCATTCTGGTCTTCCAAATTCCCACAAAAATGACCTATTAAAATCCATTTGCAGCATCCTATGAATTCTAGCCCTATGTCCCAAACTGTTTCACCTTCTTCCCACATACCAGTTCCAAATGCTTAAGAACAGCATTAGTTATCACAGCAATGGCCCCACTTCTTAGTATACATTTTCTACTTTAGTTATTTTTATATGCTTATTGTGTTACATCTCAGATGGAAAGGTATCTGGGCAGTTGGGAACCAAGGATTACCACAAAGTCATAGCACACAACAAAACTCACACAAAAGATTTAGTATGACATAAAACCCCAGAAGAGTGACTATCTCTGCTCAGTGAGAAGCAGCAGAGAACTGGGCAGAGATGTGGTTTATAGACAATTTCTTGGGGGAAGGGGATGCTTTCCAGGGTGGAAATTTCCAGGTAGGGATTGGTAGGATTTCACGTCCAGAGTTCGGACTTTTTAGTTTGTAGGTTAGGATTTGATTTCCGTGTTAGGGCACCTAGTGAGTTCTGTAGATTGGACATGGTAGTTGAAGATCCTCAATGGAGTGGCCTGGCCACTTGTGTGCCTGGCCACTTAAGTGTCACTTATGAAAAAATAATTCCCAAGAGCAACATATAAAGGAATAATTTGTTTTGGTTCACAATTCAATGGTGCAGTCCAACATGGTAGGAAGTCACGGCAGCAGGAATGTGAGATAGCTGAGCACCCTGTATCTGTAATAGGAAGCTGAGAGGGATGGTTGCTAACACTCGGAGTAATTTCCTCTTCATTTCCTAATGCAGGATTCTAACCCAAAATACTGCTAACATTTTGGATGGATCTTTATAAATCAATACAATACAGAGTCTTTCCCATTAGCATGCTAAATGTTTATCTCATAGGTGATTCTATATCCTATTAAGTTGCTAATCAACCTTAACTATAACTAGGTAATTTAGAGACAACTTAGATTCTTGTTCTTCTGTTTCATTTTATATCTCAATTTAAGATACTAGCATCAAAATACTATAATGCAGTACTCCTTTTATATTAACAACACAGAACCAAATATTTTTGGGTGTTGGATGAATACTGCATCATCTTGATGATACTAAAATGAGGTAAAGAAAAATGTAATGCTCCTATAAAGACAATGCCTGGATACAAGACAATAAAAATAAGTACTTACTTATATTTTTATATGAGAAAACATTAAAATGAAATATTTCTGATATCCATTTATTTCTGTATCACTCTCTCTTTCAGTCTAGCCCTCTCTCTGTGTCTTCCTCTCCATTTCTCTAATGATCTCTCAAATTTTCTCTTTTTAAAAATAATATATTATGAGATTTTCTTCCAAATCATGGCATAATGTCATTAAACAGTTACTTGGATAAAAATCATAACAACACATAAGACAACAAAAAAGATCAAGAGGATACAAATTGGCAAAGAAGAAATAAAGGTATCACTATTTGCAGATGATATGATAGTATACATAATCAACCCCAAAAATTTTACCAGAGAACTTCTCCAGCTTGTTTTACTATGTTCATAGTGGCCTTGTTTGTGATTATCAGAAACTGGAAATAATCTAGGTGTCCTATGACAGAAGAATGGATACAGAAAATATTGTTTATTTCCATAATGGAAGATTACTCAGCTATTAAGAGCGAGGACATCATGAGCTTTGCAGGCAAATGGATGGAACTAGAAAATATCATCCTGAGATATGTGCTCACTAATAAGTAGATATTAGCCACCCACCCACACACAAAAGAATACAGAATACACAAGATACAGGCCACAGAACTCAAAATGGTCAGCAAGCTGAAGGGCCCAAGTGGGGATGCCTCAGTCCTACTTGAGAGGGAGAAGAAAGCAGTCACAAGGGGGAGGGAGGGAGGGACCTGAGAGGGAAAGGGGACAGGGGAACGGAGAAAAGAGGGAAACATGAGCTGGTATTGGATGGGGAAAAGGACTGAAGCCCTGAAGGCCAGCAGAAAGAATGGAAACAAGCAACCTTGGGAGATAGGAGGTTCAGGGGGTGGACCCCTCCAAAATGTACCAGAGATCTGGGAGGTGAGAGACTCTCAGGACTCAAAGGGAGAGACTTTGATGAAATGCCTGACAGTAAGGAGAGGAAACTTGTAGAGCCCACCTCTAGCAGAAAGACAAAGCATTAAGTGAGGGATGGGGTTGCCATCCCACAGTCAAAACTCTGACCTATAATTGTTACTGTCTAAAAGATCTAAAGGGATGGAAATGGAGAGAAGTCTGAGGAAAAGAAGGTCCACTGACAGGCCCAAAGTGGAATCCAGCTCAAAGGAAGGTCCCAAGGCTTGATACTATTACTGAGGCTATGGAGTGCTCACAAAATGGGACCTTTCATGACTGTTCTCCGAAAAACCCAACAAGCAGCTGAAAGAGTCAGATGCAGATATTTGTACCCTGTCAATGGTCAGAAGCTGCTGACACCTGTGGTTGAATTAGAGAAAAGCAGGAAGAAGCTGAGGAGGAGGGTGACCCTGTAGGAGGACCAGCAGTCTCAATTAACCTGGACTCCCGAGATTTCTCAGACACTGGACCACCACTCAGGCAGCATATACCAGCTGATATGAGGCCCCAAACACATATACAGCAGAAGACTGCAGGGTCTGGGTTCAGTCAGAGAAGATGCACCTAACCCTCAAGAGACTGGAGGCCCCAGAGAGTTTAGAGGTCTGGTGGGGTACGGCAGTGAGGGGGTGGTGACATCCTCGTGGATAAAGGCTGTGGGGAGGAAGTATGGGATGTGGAACAGTTGGAAGATGGTGGACAGGAGGGAAGGGATAAAATCTGGAGTGTACAAAAAGATTAAATAAAAAGAAAGAAGATTAAAAAACAAGCAAACAACAACAACAACCCTCAATAAAGTTTCTCCCAGAAGTATCACTTTTAAAATACATGGGGAATCATAAAGATACTGAAGAATAAAAGCATTTTTGTATTATTAAAAAAAAAACTATCTCCACTGAAAAGTAATAGTTCTATGATATGATAAGTCAATGTTCGTGAACATTTGATAAAGATTTTCTTCCTAAGATTCTTACATGATATCATTTCTTTCCTTCTCTGATTTTTTTTTCAAAAAATAGAGTAATTATTTACATTACCTTCAATAACTAATACTTATGATGGAAAAAAAAAAACCTTGTGTGTTTTCTATGATAAGAAGAACAGATATCAAGAGTAGAAATGCCATTTCTGTGGAATCATTCCATCCATTAGGAACCCCTTGTAGTTCTTTTATAAGTTTGGTATGTGAATTCCATTAACATTTGATTCTGATTTGCAGCCTTTGTATTTCAGGAGTCTGAAAAAGGACACACACAAAAAATCCACCTGAATCCTGTATGGTTTCCTGAGTAAGAATAGCTGTAATTCCATTTGTTCACAGAATGCAGCTGGTTACAATCAGATACAGAATTGGATACCTCATTGCTAACTCCAATAGGAATATTCAACTACATCCTTCACTCTGCCAACCTTCCGACTCTACACAATGCCAAGTTCAACAGTGTCTTCCAGACACAACAAGACCAAAACATATATCTGAACTCACTGTGACTGTGTGACCATGCACAGATGTACAGACATGCACATGTTCAAACCAGACAAAGTCCCACCCTAACCAGTAAGCTATTTGCAAATGTTGCCTTCCTGGAGAGTGAAAATCAATTTTTTTTCCAGGGCAGTGTCACTGGGTATATCAACCACACTGCAGGACATGTTCCGTGCCCAGAAATAGCTGGCAAACACAAATAAGATTCCATGTCTTTTTGTGAACTTTCTGTTTTGTTACATTTTGTGATTTTGGTCTTATTGGTATTTACTTGTTTTGGTTTTAATTAGAGAGAGAGAGAGAAAGAGAGACAGACAGACAGACACAGACAGACACAGACAGACACAGAGAACAGAGGCCATAGTTCAATTTTATGTGCCCTCTTCACCACGTTACTTTTTGAGACAAATTTTTTTTACAACTTCATCTGTTATTTGTGTGTGTGTGTGTGTGTACATGCATGCAAACATATCTCAAAGTAGACATGTGCATAAAACAATCTGTGTGAGATCAGAGGAGTATTTTGCACTGTTCTCTTATGCATGCTTTTATGTAGGGCACAATATCACACTGAGGTATTTAGGCTTGCATACCCAGCTTTGTTTACCTGCTGTGTGATTCTCTACCATAAGACAAGGTGTTTTTACTGAACCTGAGCTTACTGTTTTGACTAAAGGGCTTGGGCTTAGAGAGATTTGCCTGCTCTATGACCTCATAACTGGGGTCATTGTGTGACAATTATTTTAATGACTTATTCAACTATTTAGCCCTGACCTTGACTTTTAAATTATCTAAAATCCATAGCTCAACAGATGCTTTAAGTATTCTATACTGTCATTATCTATAGCTTTGTGAGTGGCAAGGAGTAGTCATATCTTCCAGCAATCCTATCACCAGTGGTCTTGGTCACTTTACTTGAACCTGAGTATGATTAAACGAAACTGACTTCACTGGAGACTATCATCTCATAGGCAAATAAGCTAATAAACAACAAAATGAATGTGTAGTGTTGGAAAGTAGTCAATTTGCGATTGCATTGCTATGCATAGTTACCGGCATAGACATGTTCTTTGATGCATCCAGTGTGCTTAGAAATTGAATTAGCAAACAAATTCAAATTTGCATTTCATTAAAAAATCTAGTATCCATTTATTTGGCCAGGAGATCTGTAGGCACTGGGTCAACATTCTTACACAGCAAAGTTCAGTTTCAAATGAATAGATTTTTGCCTCTCTAAGGTGACAGATTGTCAAGTTTCTAGTGTTCCCTGTTGCTCCTGGCACACATTTGTTTAGATTTTCTGCCTGATCACTACTGGCAATCAAATTTGGATTTTTGAAATTACCAAATGAACTTCTTTTCATATCTCAAAATAATTTAAAGCAATAAAGAATGCAAATGTCCTGAAATATAGTTGCAGACATTGAATAATAATATAATTTAGTATTCATGCTAGAACAAGTACTTTATTTATTCTGAGATTTACATTTAAGGAGAGTGTTTTGGGGTTAGGTATGTTCACTATCATATCCACAATAGTATGGTACTTGGCATGGCAGTACAGCACAGTGGTAGAGCACTTGACTGAGGCCCTGAGTCATATCCCCAATATTAAAAATGATAAGACAAAAACCCAATGAGGAACCTAATTGTATTAGACAGAAGTTGCATGGATAATAAATCTTCCAGAGCTTTTGTATAAAATAAATAGAATGTGTTTCTTTAATTCTTCCATTTGTCCTGGCTTCTGCTTTACTACTGGCTGCCCCTTCCTTGATTGCAGTGAGTGTATATGTCTGTAAATTAGTATTTAACCCAGTCTGCTCAATCTCAGTGACTTCTTAAGTTTACCTTCACAGTAGTTCCGGGTACATCTTTATACATCTTTATATTGGAAAACTTAGATCTTTGGACAACTCTGGGGCAATGTGTAAGGAACCAAAATCAGAGTAGTGTGAGTAACCCACCTGAAAAGAGTTCCCTAGAGAGAGAAGGAAGGGGATGGGGACCATGTAGTACATCCATTTGGTTGTACTTTGGTTACAAAGGAAAAATAACACAACTAGAATGGTCCTATAACCTGTGCCTGAAAGAATAAGCAAGAAACAGATTGTGGAGAATGCTGGAGGGTGATGAATGATTCTTATTTGGTGTTTCTATCACATTATAATTTTATGTGATATTTTAATGAGATTATAAATTATGTCTTACAATATAGTTTGTGGAGGAAAAATGTTTCTGTGAAGTTCATACACCCAAATGTAGAAGAAAATTAAGAGAGAACACAAATTCTTTTTTTTTCTGAGCAGAACAATTGAAATATTGCCTTCTCTATGCTGAAATTTATACTAATTTATCAGCAGTAAATGACAAGAATGGAGCTTTGAACAGCTTGGATATTTCTTTACTATCTACCTGGCTTCATGGGGCTTGGATAATGAGGTAGAATGATGTAAACATATAATGCAGGTTATCAGGTTAAGTTGTGAGTAATCCTGGTGTTTGTTTCTGATCCAGTTCTCTTGTATCTTCTACCAGTCTCACAAAACAGGCAAGTTTATTGGTTGCTTCTGAGGTCTGGAAATCACAGAAGCAACACACAAGAATAGATTTACAAAGGAGAAACACCACTAAACATTGTACAAACCTCTCCAAGAACCAAGAAAATGTTTTAAAAATACATCTCTGTGTTTTTAAAATAATAATCCAGGATGCTGTCGTGTTGGTGTATTTTTTCCTAAGAGTGCTCAAAAATTTAGCACTATAAAATTATTTTACTAGAAGAGGGAAAATACTTCTGGATAGTCGGATCCTCTTTAATATAGACAGAACACCACCTGACTCTAACCTTCGGTCATTGATATCATACCATTCATTTCACTGTCCCCCTAGCTTCAGACACTGTGGGTAAGAACATATTTTCAAACTCCTTATCTCAAAGCAGGAAAGGGAAAGTATGATATCAGTGATACCAAGAGGTTCAGAAGGATTCTTAGTAGAAGTATCTGGAAAGTGTACTGCAGCAAACACTGAGGAGCATCGGAAAATAAGGTTCTTTGACACTCACACACACATATCAGCATTTTGGTATGATGAAACAGCTTGAGATGAGTGAACTCCAGTTGTTGGAAAGTAGCCAAAGTGTGATTTTCTTTTTCATGCATGTCACAATAGACAAATAAAATCCTCACACTTCCTTAAGAACAAAGACAGAGGAGTCATAGAACAGCCCCAAAGATGTTTTAATCAGTTTTATGGATGCCTACAAGAGCATTCCTCTGTGATGGTATGCTGGTTAGTGCAGTGTCCCTTTTTATCTACAAGTGGAATTCACTACATGGCTGGCTTTTTCATTTCCCCTTCTTAGAGGGTTTCTTGCTCTGTTTGGGGGAGAAGATAAAATCGTGAGATGAGTTTCAGAAGCATTCAGTGGGATGTGTGCCTCTGCTTTATCTGAACAAATAAACACATTCATAAGGCCTTGTGTTTTCCTTCCATAAAATTTATAAAGCCATAGTTGTGGTCCAGCTTTCCCTTTATGTTTGAGAAAGTAATTTCCCAAGAACAATTCCAGTTTTTCCTGAAATTTCCATGGCCAGTCAAAAATGGCTTTGAAAGTGGTTGTTAGAGACTGGATCATGTCTTTCTCCTATATTATACCTTAAAATCCATGTATTTAATGCCTGAACTCCAGGGGTTTTCATGCACTAATTGGATTTTTAGGAATTAATAAAGGTTTTAGCATGCTGTAAAGGAGAAAAATCTATTCCAACAAATTGCTATCCTCATATGAAGAAGAGATACAAGAAACTACTCATCTTGTTGGAAGCACATGTGAGTTCATGAGGAGAAGGCAGCAATTTCCAACCTGGATCCCATTCTGTAGACATATTCTCTTTTGATTCTTAGCCTCCAGAAATATCAGCAAATGAATTTATTCTCCTTAATCTATCCAGTCTGAAGTATATTGATACAGCAGCCCAGCCAGACAAATGTGTAGGGGGGACTTTACACTTAGACTTACAGCTTTTCCCTATGACACACTGCCTTTCATGATAGTGGTCCAGACATCTTCAAATATATAAAGGCATTCAAATCTATGAAAAAGTCCTTGTGTTTTATATTTGAACTTTGCGTGGAAAGGATAAAAATAAACCACGGGCTTATTTTTTTTTTTGTAGGTTATTTTCTTTATTTGCTGCTGGATAATGAAATGATAAAAGTGCTCTGTACACTTTTAGTTGGTTATCAAGAGAAATCAATACTGCTTTGTGATTCAAAAGGGAAAGGCACGCAAGGACGCAGAGGTATTAAACACAAGTGGATTGAATAGTTATTTGTGAGGGGCTGCTAACGATTGAATTACTATTTTATTTTAATGTCATAACATGGCAGCACTCAAGATTACCTTTCACTTCTAATCATACCATTTACATGGAAGTGGGAAATGCTTCTGAAGTGGCCAAACGCTGTTTGCTGAATGGATCATGATAACACTAGAAATTACCCTGGAGGAAAAATAATCAGATTCCCTGCCAGGCTCTTGAGAAAGGTTAATGTCCCTTCATTGAAATAAAGTGAAGCCAAAACAAAATCCATAAAGCACACATTTATAAAGGAAAGGAAAGAAATGTTGGCCTTAAATATTGGCCTTAAAGTCTGATCTTACTTTTTAACTATTCAGAATTTGATACCATGATTTTGATTTGCTGTTGTCAGTGATGGTAGTTTAGGGGGGTTGTTTGTTTTGTTGTATTGTATTGTTTGTTTGTTGTTCAAATATTGCCTCCATATAAAAAAATACTAAGTCCCAACACATCCGTCAATCGTTATGTTACTGATACTTATGTTTTGAGACTGATGTAATACCATCATTACAACTTGATAGAAGAGAGTGATGAAACAGAGTTTGCAAAATATACTCATATCTCAGAAGGAAGAAAGTAAGAATGAGTTCATAGATAAGCCCACCTAGTCCTAGAGGAACCAATGTGGCACTATGATTACAAACTCTAGGCAACTCTGGCAGAGATGGGGCATCCCTATAGTGTGACTCAGGTATCTTCATGCAAGCATAAGCTACTTCATTTAGCACACAGATGTTAAGTCTTTCCTCAACTGAACAATACTTAGATGGGAAATCTGAGATTTAAACAATAAAAACATCTCAGAATTTCACATGAGTGCTTATTACTCTTTAGTGATTTAAACACGATGAAGCTAAGCCCCCGAGATCTTGTGAGACTGAACAGTTCAGGATATCAAAAAATCAGCCTTTCCATGTAGAAACACACACACACCACCACAACAACTACAACAACAACAACAAAAGCATTTACTTTTCTTTGTAGACTCTTTTCTTGCAGCTATGTCTCATGACAGCCTCCTAGTGTCTACAACTGCAAGCATCTGTCCTTTACTCATGATCTGCAACCATGATGCTTGTACCAAGAGGCTTATAAATTCAGAGCTCTAAAAAGCACTCACAGCATGAGTGGTGTGGAACATTTGTCATGTAGGTGACTCCCAGAAAAAACTCCTTGATAGGCAGCATTTAAGAACAGATAATCTTGAACTTTTTATTCAAAACTGTAGCTAGAGGGGCTAAATTAGCTAACTCTATCCTCAGGCACATGAAAAATAGCCATGGTGACTCTCCAGCACCAGCTTTCTCCATTGTTTGCATGTCTGAATATGAAGCAGGGATGGTAACCATATATTTTCCAATTTTTGATACCATCTGTTTCATTTTAAGTATAAAACATAAAAATAAATGTTTTGGTTATTTAACAATTCTTTCAAAAAATTTTTTTTGTGAAAAAAATATTGGTTATCCAATACCAAATGGTCAACTCTGCAAATGTACGGAGACTTAACATTAAACAGATTGAACAAGTTGTGTGTGTGTACACACACAACTTGTTCAATCTGTTTAATTTTAGGAATATATATGCATATAAATAAATATACAGAGGTTTGTGCAACAACAATTAACGACAAAAGGAGAACATGAATTTGGAAGAGAGCGGAGAAAATACATAAGAGGGCTAGGAGGAAGGGAAGAGGAGAGAGAAATGATGTTATCATTATTATAATCTGCAAAAATGAAATAAACCAAAGCACATTCCATCCAAATATATATGTACATATATGCATATGTACATATCCTCTGTTATATCCTTTTGTATATGAATATGTGTGAGTGTCTCTCTGTGTGGGAATCTACACAGTCAATTTGAAGAATTATTAGGACTCATGGTTGCTTATAATCTACTACATTGGTAGTTTTTTAAAATATGTCTTATTATTTTACTTAAACCAGGTACTGTGATTTATCCCTTCCATTACACATATTTTAAGAAGAAATTGTTTCTGATCTGAAAGAAATACATTTAATACAAAATATCAAGCAAAGTATAAAAGTCTGAGTGTCAATGAAGCAAATTAGGAATGAGATCTGTTGAGATACAAAAACGCATTTTGAGTCAACTCATCTTAAAACTAGCATTTACTTAAAACACATCAAAACTATTTCAGCTTAAGCACATATTTTGTTTACATCTAAAGAACATGCAAAACAAATCTACATAGCCTTTTACTCCATCTTACTATACCATAATCCCTGGCGTCTAAGGCTATCAACACAAACTTAATCCACAGAAAGATGTTTTCAACTTGTATCTTCTCAGCTACTGTTTGAAATTTAGGCTTAGCTTCAGATGTCTGTTTTCCAGGTTTGGCCCCATTGAGAGTATTGTGAGTGAATTTATGGGATTTTTTTATAGGTAGGTCTTTATAGTTGGTATTTAACTCATGATGTCCTGAATAGAAAGTATTCATCTCTTGCATTCTCAGTGGAATTGTGTTTCCTATGTATGATATAAACCGAGGCCACTTAATTTACATTGAAACTTACTTTGAAAAAAAAAATATTGTCTTTGTCATGTATTGGATTCTGTAAAACTATTTTGCTTTATGATAATTATTTTCGATCTCTTGTAAAAGGAATATAAAAACAAATAACACAACCCTCTTTCAATCATAAAAGTGTTCTCATTTGCCTAGTTTTGATGTCTGCCTTCCCTCCCCAACATTCATTCAATTTTGCAAATTTGCAAATTTGATATCTTCCTTCCCTTAGGTCACACTTAAACCTATTGTTTATAGGAACATTGCACAGATACGATCTGATGAAGGATAACCTTCAGCCCTGACAAAGCCAATGTACATGTTAGGATGTCTTTTGCTATTCAGTTTCATAACTCTATATAAGCTTCCTTAGACCTGTTCTTATGTCTTACCATCTGAGCATGCTTCACTGTTCTCTACCCCAGCCAGTGGACAGTGGAGCTCTTCTTGGGACTTGTGCTGATTGATTCAGGATCCCGGCTTTGTCTATTACCTCAGATTTCTTTGAATTTTCATCAGAAGAGATGTAAAATATTCCTTTTTTTCATCGAATATTTATTAGTAACAGATGATATGCATTAAGCCTTAAGGGTGTTTTAAAAAGCATAGCTAAATAAAATGCATCCCCCTTTGTGCTAAAAAATATGTACATGCAATAAAATGCCGTAATATTTCAAGTTTGTAAACACCCATGGTAAGTAATATAGTAATACTATAGGTAAAGTATTGATCTTTTTCATTTAGTGTGGCTGGCTAGAGGTGGGTACATGGATAATAAAATATTCCTGAGAATCATTTGGCTGTTCTGAGGCCATGACATTTATTGTATTTTCTTACAGTGTGGCTTCTTCATAAAGTCTGTCATTACAGCTTCATAAGCCTGTTGTAAAAAAGATATGTACTCCACTCCAGACTTAAACAATCAGGTACTCTAAGTGGAGTCTAGAGTTCTCTAATGCTTACATTGCAGATTTTGTTTCTGGTTTTTCATATCTTATCCTTTGTGTCTCTAAGAAGTCATAAAAGTTAAGGATCAGGACTCAATATAAGGATAATCAGAGTTCATTCTTGAGTTTCCAACATTATCTGTTACTTGATTTTTGTTCAAAATTGCCAAGGGTAATTGTGTCATTAAGGTGGTTTTAGTATCCCATACCTGTGCTAGTAGGCTTTGTTGTCTACTTAATGGAATTAAGAGACGTGTAGGATTGATGAAACACACACAAAGAGAAAGAGAGAGAGAGAGAGAGAGAGAGAGAGAGAGAGAGAGAGAGCCTGTGTCTGTGCCTCCCTCTAGAGGACTGATGCATAGGAATGACTTGTCATTATTAGAAGTGGCACCTTCTAAAAGACAACCAAATGAAAGGAAAAAAAAAAGCAGAAGTACATCCATGATATTTTCCTCTCCTTCCTGCATGAGAAAAAGTGTGACTGTCACTGGGTTGGAATCTTCTGATGCCATCAGATTCCAACTTCTTCAGCCTTTCAATGTAAGTTCAATACCATGCCTCTCCAAGGAGTTCCCAGGATTTTAGACCTAGACTGAGTCTATTGAGTCATCAAGCTTCCTGTCTCTCTCCTGTACAGTTGGCTATTGCTAATCTACCCAGACCTTAGTGTGCAAACACCCCAACAAATTCCATTCATTCTATATGTATACATGTATTTAGATATATACAGAACGCAAACCTTGGACCTTAGATTCTGTGACTCACCTTTCTCCCCTCCCCCCCTTCTCATTTGGAGACAGGATCTCACTTTGTAGCTATGTATTTTCTGTAAATAACTGTACAGACCAAGCTGCCCTTATACTCATGACATTCTTCTTGCTTCATGTTCACAAGCACTGGAATCCCAAGCTTGGTTCATCACACTTGGCTTATAGTTCATATCTCTTGCCTAGATTGTGACCACACTGATTCAGCCTTATGCTTTGCCCAGAACTGATAGGGTCTTAATGAAAACCAGATTCTTTAAATGTTAAAACTTCTGATGTTCTACCAAAATCCTAATGCTAATGTCTAACAGCATTAATGAGTGGGCAATGTGCACATTATTGTTTACATTATTATTGTTTTCTATTTTAATATGGATATATAAGCTGTAATTTATTGGAGACTATTCTAAATAAAAATATATCTTATACATTATTATTAATGGTTTTATATTTGCTTGATATGGCATGTGTCATAATCATTCAATGTGATCAGGACTATGACAAAATGTTAGTGTTTGATATGTTGTCATGGTGAGTATTGAATATTGAATTTTCTATTGAATATTTTGGATAATTCCATTTCTGTTTTCTCCTAATGACAGGAATCACATCACATATCACTACTGTATTTTAATTATCATTAAGGCTATTTTCTTAGCTAATGTGGAAATACTCCCAGAACTTCTGAAAACATTAAAAATCAATTTTTTCTGCTTGATTTAAATAACATCTTACATAGCCAAAACTGGCTTCGAGCTGGCTGTATTGTTGATGTTATCCTCGAATCCCTGCTTCAGCTGCCTCTCCCTTCTATACGCTACAATTACAGGGGTGATTGAGCCATTCTAGCTTTGGCATTTTAAAACCTATTCTTTCTCACAGATATAGTTTCAAGGTAAATATGAAGGACATTTTGTTGTATATTAGAAAGACGAGGATAAGGATGAAAGGAAGGAAGAGAGGAAAAGGAAAGGGAGAGAGGCAGGATGAAGGGACAGGACCTGACACTTTAAAATTGTGAATTGTAACAATCTAACTCAGAAGTAAGCTGACTTACCTTCATGGGTCAGTTATCTTTTTCCTCTTAGAATTATTTCTGTCTAGAAATATTAAATAACAATTTATATATCTTTATGTGTGCCCAAATGCTCCTGACCCTCTAATATTGCAATGTATCAGGGTAGCAACCCAGCCTCTGTTTAATGACTTTAGTAAATGCAATCCAGGCAAACTATCAGCAACCTGAGCCTTCTCTATCAAAATATAATTTGCTGGAGACTACTCTAAATAAAAAGCAAAGATGAATTTACAGAGGTGGTTTTCCTAGAAGTAAATTTCTAAGAATTACTGGAAAGCATAGCATTAGCTAAGACAAAGAAACATGCATTTGAGAGGACAGATATTGGATCCAATATCTCCATTATTTACAAGTTGCATGACCTTCAACGAGTTTCTTAATCCCACTAAGTTCTGTGTTCCTTAGTTGAACAGGGACACTACTTCTTTAAACATGTTTTTATAAGAGTGAGACATGATACACAGTCACTACACACATATATTTTTCTGTATTAGGAAGTTATAAAAAGTAAACTTGCAGTGATATTTGAAACAAATAATGGAGACCACAACCAATCAAAATGTAAACTTGTGGAGCCTAGTCCCAATAGATATATATACAAAATACCTATATACATAAGGTTCAGTGAACCGTGCAGAAAAGGGGGGGGCATTGTAAGAGTCAGATGATCAGAGAATTTTCTGTAAAGCTATCTCCTTGTGTTGTCCATTAAATCCCATTAACTTGACTGTCCAAACATGAGCTAAATCAGGATGACACCAGAGAGATGTGTCAAATTGAACAGAAAAAGGACTCACGAGGCTTCAACCCTAAACAAAGAACTATAGTCCACAGAAGAAATCTGGGAACAGAAGAGATGATCTTTCCCATGGAAGAACACATTAATTGATTTTACCTTGTCAAATGGACTGTCTTGAAAATATACATAAAAGTAGCATTTTATAGGCTGAGAAGGTTATATTCAGGAATGTGTTTGTGTGTGTGTGTGTGTGTGTATAAAATAATAATTATAAAAATGAGGTCACTAGTTTGAAAGAGAGTGGGAAGATTATCTGGAAGTATTTGAAGGGAGGAAATGGCAGGGAGAAATGTAATTATAATATCATTTCAAAAAAGAAAGACAGCTATGTCAAGCTGGTTAGCGACTGACCTTATTAACATAATAAAACATTCACCTCAGAAAGTCATAGAGAACAAAATACCCGTCCATTTTATCACAACTAACTAAGTATGCAGGATTTGCTATCTAGTGTATGTACAACATGGGAACCTTATTGTGAAGGCACAATAGATAGTCCTACCTCACAGATTGTAGCAATGTCAGTCTATAGTACATAGATGACACCAGATTAGTAACAAAAGTCTTTAAATATAAGGTGGGCAAAAGGGGCTTTAGGAAATCTGAGAATGGGATTTGGTACTTAAATAACAAAGAAGAGTTGAATAAGTAGATCCTAGGCCATTAGCTAATATGTCTAGAAACAGGCACAAAAGCCCCTGCCCATCTACCCAATGAGAAGATGATTTCAGAAGAGATAGATTCATAGATGGGAGTTTTATGAGAAAGAAGGCAGAGCTCCCTCATAGCAGACAACGTCCAAAGACATGTGACACCATGGGGCTGATCTGCTAAGATTTTCTTTATCTTTTTAATTATTTAATTTAAAATTATTTTTCATGTAACATATTTTTATTATATTTTTTTTGCTCCCTCAGATCCTCCCCACATCCCTAACCCCTGAACTCCATGTCCTTTTTCTCTTCTTAAAGAAAACTCAACTGTTTAATAAAAACAAAGTAACAATAACAACAGAACAGAATTTAAAATATCAAAATAAAACTCAACAGAAGAAAAAGTACAAACACACAAAAAACCATGAAGTCCATTTTGCATTGGCTACCTACCCATAGACATGGGGCCTGTCTTGGAGTGTAGTTGGTATAGCCAGTGCAATTCTATTGGAGAAAGCTATTTTTTTCTTTTCCCATAAGGAATCAATTACAAACAGCTTCTTGGCTAGGGGTGGAGCTTTGTGTATACCTCTCTAGGAGCTTCTTATGGAACTTAAGACAGAAACTGTAATGACACATGGGGAGGAGTGTGAAGTATTCATCCGTCTTGGCCCAACTGTAAGGTATTCAGATATTCTTCAAGAATTTACACCCACAGGCATGCCTTCCAAGCAGGGATGCTCATTTACTTGAGGTGAGATCAGAGAAACTTGTCTGTCCTTACTTTGGCCGGGTTCGAATCAACGACCTTTTGTGGTAAACACGTCGAGCATTTCTAGCCCTCAATAGGACAATATTGTCCATAAAGGCATGACCATGGCACTTTTAGATTGTTTGCTTGTTTTATTGTGTTTTTTCAAGGTAAGGTTTCCTTTTGTAGCCCTGGGTGTTCTGGAACTCACTTTGATCCAGGCTAGCTGTGAACTCACACAGTTATTTCTGCTTCTGCTTCCTGAGTGCTGGGACTAAAAGTGAGTGCTGCCATACCAAGCTTATTTCTAGCTTTTAGCAAAGAAACAAAGGTTTACTATCAGTGTCTGTTCTATTAAACTTTCGTGGTTAATTTATATCTTCTGTTTTCATAAATCTCTTCCTTTAAGAGAGAGCATTTCTTTCAGAGGCACATAGAGTATTTACTGACCAGCAGTCTACCTCTGATAGTGTCTTCAGGATCCTCTTCTTGTCAAGACTTTGTTCTACCAGAACACAAAAACATTAGTACAAGACAACAATGGATTCCGACCTGGAACTCATTTCATGGGCAATCATTGCTAAGCCCCTGACTACCGAAGAAATTTCCAAGCCTGTATTGTAGGCTGAAAATTTCCCTATCTCTTCTCTTATCCTTTTTCCCCTCATGTTAAACACAGATGTGGCATCTTCCTTCCTTTGTAATCTCCTGAAGACATTTTATACAACAACAACCCCTGACAATTTATTTTTTCTTCACTAACATTAGTATCTGTTTTCCAGAAGATCCAATAAACATGGAGCCTCTACCTTATTCTAACCATGGTGAGCCATTTAGGAAAGGTATTGCATATCTGTACATCTTAAACTCTCCAGCTAGAGGTGTGCATGGATATGCATACTTGTGCACATATGAATTTCTGCATTTAATGTGAATATAAATGTGTCATATTTCTGCTGTTTCATGTAGTTTTTTACATTTATATCTAGATCAAAATCATGTTCTGCCTCTCATACACAGTTATTTCAATTACTACATATCTGTATCCTGTGTCCTATATAATAGAATAAATATTCTTTTAAGAAATACACATTTCAGTACAACACCTTTGTTATATATATAACATAGAAGTAAAATCCTCTAACTGAGCAGCTGCTCTGTCCAAGGTAGCTGGGACTGAAAACATATTATGTAGTTAATTAAAAGTTAGTTCTAATTCTGGAGTTGAAGCTCTGTGGTAGAGGACTTGCCATGCATAAGCAGGGACCTGAGTTCGATTTCAATGTCAGAAGAAATAGTTGTCCTCGTTTGGAGTATTTATGGTTCTTACGTTGTCTCCCATATGTAGGCTTGTCTTTCCACCTCTGTCCTTGGCATTTCTCTTAGGAACATTCGCTAGGAGAACACAGAATGCTTTGTGCTCCAGTGAGTAGCATTGTTAGTATTCTGAACTACCACAAACTTTATTTTCTGTTACATTTGAAGACTCCTATTAAAGGAATCCGATCATGAATTTCACTTTGAATGAAGAGGGGATACTACTGCTCTGCAGCTTCTAGTATAATTCCCCTTTCCTGTCAAAATGTCCACTAATAAGACTGTTTTGAATCACTTTAAATTAATGAATCTTGTTAAATGTCTCTAAAGGAAATAATTTTGATAATGGTTGACAGCTTAAAAAACAAAAAAAAAAA
>JADRCH010000185.1:0-38162 GCA_019843965.1 Rhynchomys soricoides
TTACAAAAATATCTCAATTTCATTTTGCAGGTATTATCATGTTATTTACCTGTAATACCAGTTCTTGTGAGGCAAAAAGAGCCTGATCTCTCTGAGTTCAAGTCCTGTATGGTCTCCCTCAAGAGTTCAAGGACAGCTTGGTCTCCTGAATGGTGCCCTAAATTAAAGTAAACAAAGCTCAAAGAAAACAGAGAACCCAATGTTTACATTTCACCCTATAACCCTATCATACCAGGGGGATAAGCATGGAGCTCCCAATGTGTTTGATACAAGTCTGTATAAGACATATTTCTTACCTAGATTGAAGTACTTCCTTTTTGCAAAGAAAAAAAAAACTGAGACTATCCTGATATTCAAGAGCCCATTAACTAAAACAGTCTGATTCAGTGAGTTTTATTTGTTCTTTAATTTAGCAGCTCTTTATAAACTGCTTTAGCTGAGGTGATCTGAAACTCCAATTACCAACAATCTTCCTGCCTCATCATTTCACCCAGTGGGCTAGTTGTAGTGAGCCAACACAAGGACTGGGTTTTCTTCACATGTGATGGGCCTGGCTCTGAGTGGGTACCACATTATAGTTCCTCTGTTCCTGACAGTAGATATGGAACGGAAAAAAATCCTAAAATTATCCACTGAAATTTTTGGTCAACCGTATTGTCACAAATGGGCATTCTCTTCTGGAATATGTAGGTGATTTGGATGCTCTGTCCTCCCAGCATGTAATCAGAGAACTGAGGCAGGAGGATGGCTTGAATGTATTTTTGTTAGGCAGTAATTTGGCAAATGCTGTCCACTGGAAAGGGTTCCTTTGAATCAGAAAATCTGCTTCTCTCTCCACAGCTCTCTGTTTCTTTTCTCTCTACAGCATTTAATTAAGTAGACATGTTAGATTCTCTCTTCTATCACTCTTCTCTCTCTCCCTCTCTCTCTCTCTCTCCCTCCCCCTATGTTTGTGTGTGTATCTGTGTAAGACTGAGTGTGTATGTCATCTTGTGTGTTAGACAGTATCACTAGTAGTGTCTGGAAAACCTTTAGCTGGCTGGAATATTGAACTTTAATTTTTTTCAAACGCTGAATTTTTAATGATGGTTCTTAAACACTTGATCATCCCATTTTGCCCACCACCCAACAGAAGGAGTGGGAAAGAAAGCATAGGAAGGGAACTGGACATGTTTAGAAATGGTTTTGATTTTTGGTTTTTGTGGGGGTTTTTTTTTGTTTTTTTTTTTTTTTTGGATTCCGGATCTCCAGGCCATGCTAGCTAGACCTTGGGGATAAAGTAGATGATGCAGGAGGTGGAGATGCCTTCCATGGACAACTTCCTCATCTCTGTGGTTACTCTGAGAGTCAACCATTATCTGTAAGCAACTTGATATGAAAGAAAGACAGGAAGTACCAGGTGAGTGCCTAGCATGTTGATCCTGTTTAGTGACCCCCTCATCTACAAGAAAATAGACCCGGCAATGCAAAAGACATTACAGACATGCCCATAAAATCAAGTTTGCTTCCCAAGAACCATTTGTTCTATGTGACCTGAGCTGCCATATGTGACATATAAAAGCACTTTGTTGGTAGGGAAAAATTATCAGGTCAGTCATGGTGCCAAATGACCTTCACCTCAGTAAAACTGAAGCAGAAGTCAGCAGATTACCATGACCTCTAATGCAGCCTGGTCATCATAGCACGTTGCTGAGAAGCCAGAACTACATAGTCAAACATTGGCTCAAGAGAATTACAGAGACAGGGGTGGTGCTGAGTTATGGATCATCACTAAAGAGCATGGGTACTTCTGCAAAGGCTTCTGCATCCAAAGCATTCATAGTTTGGTTATAGCATTCTATTGCACCAGTGACAGGTAATGCAGTGCCTTTTTCTGCTCTCCACTAGTACTGTGGAGAGAGGATATAATGGAGTAGGTGAAGGAAAAATTCTCAGACACATGTAGGAAAGGTTATGTGGTTACATTTCCTCCTACCTGAGATATACAGCCTCTGAATATGGATGCACTGTAGATAATGTCAAATTCTGATATCTAGTAGAGGTCAACCTCAAGGAAACACAAGGAAATTCCTCAAGGAATCCTCAAGGATCAAGGGATCCTATCCCAGCTGTCATTACTGTCTCGACCATCCCTATTGAATACTTCCTACAACAAACTGTAACATGCACAGCAGATAACAGTGGCATTGAAACAATGAAGCCACTGGCCTACGTTTTCATAAACATACCAATGAAGACAAATGGCTATGAATTAAAATGGCTTTTTTGTTTGGTTTGGTTTGGTTTGGTTTGGTTTTGATTCTGGTGATGTCTACAAAAGGAGTGCAGAAGTCAGCTAAGCAAAATGCTAACATAAATAAAAAGAGAATTCCCAAAGGAATAGTGACAACTCAGCTTTGCACACAGTAAAGGTTGTAAAGGAGAGAGACATTTGTCCACCACAAAGGTCCTTTGTGTAAGAGATGATACCAGAAGAATATCACACATTATGCATGTGCTGTTCATGCTGCCTATGGTAGTACAGCACTCAGTGAGAGGAAGCAGGTGAAGGAGAGGAGTTCAAGGTCTATCTGGGATACAGGAGAGGATTTTTGAAAATTAAATTAAAATGTAAAAGAGGCAAGAACAGTCTCTCCTTTGCCATATTCAATATTTCACTGTAACTTTTGAGTCAACCATATTGTTCTTCCCATAGAAATTTTGGATTATCCTGAATAGCAATTCCAGTAATTCCTTAAAATTCCATTCATTAGAGGAAAATTGGCATCAAATACAATAGTTTGACAATTCTGTAGAAACAAACCATTAAAGAGCCATATAAGAAGCATGTTACTAATGAACAGACGAGAAAAACATATAGGAAAATATGTAAATATGACTTTACTTGTATTGATACCAATTGGTCATGGCCATCAGTGTTCTATTCACCTAAGAGTCTGAGTCAAGATCATAACATATCAAGTGCATGCACACTTGCCTACCAGAAATTTCCTGTAGACAGTGCAGAGATCCTCGAGCACTCCTTCCAGCCCAGATATATTGCTCAGGGTAGCCTAGTACTCCTGGGCTCAAGAAGTGATCTGTCCCTCTAACCTCAGTGGAATAGGATTCTAGGTATCACCACCAAGGACCCCTTTTGGAGAGAGGAAGCAGAAGGGTCTTGTTAGAGGTGAGAGACTGGCCAGATGGGACAGAGAGCTTTCTATACAAGCCAGGCAAAGTGTGACTTCAAGCTCCCAAACAGTGTGCTCTCTGGCTCTGTTGAGACTTTAACCCCTTCCTGCTTGTTGTGGATAGCCCCGGGGCTGATTGTAATTCTGCTAATTCTGCCCTCCTGGGAGGGGCTTCAGACCCACAGGTATAAGTTATACCTGTGCCTTCTTGTGAACCAATCCCCAAATGAATAAAAGAGCCATTCACTGGGCTCATAGAGAGACTTCCAGGTAGGAGAGAGGAAGAGAGGAGCAGGAGAAAGAGAGGGTCCTTTTGGAAGGGGGACAGCATGTAGTAGGTACGATGTAGCTAGTACAGTCTCCTGGTGTCATGTAGGATCCACAAGGATTTGCCACCAGAGGAATCAGATTTGATAAGGGTTATAAGATTAGGTTTTAGTATGCACCCAGATTTTGAGTTATTATTGTTTCTGAACTAAGTGTATGTTGCATTTTCCTACATAAGTTGGCTCCTCTGGGTTCAAGAGAGAAAGGTACAGCAGCAAAGTGTGGTTTTGCCTTTTGTGCACCACAGAGGTCATTGGGGTATTGAAACATGTTTCTGGCGTGGTAGTGACTTGACAGTGGGAACCAAGTGAGCTGGGTGGAGAGATGGTGGAGCTCTGAGAGCTCCATGAAATGAAAGCAGGTTGGCCATTGCCTGCCAATGCAGGCTGGCCAGCCCATCAGGATGAAAGAACCAGGAAGTAGTGCAGAAACATGCTGAACTATCCCATCTTTTTTAATAATTCCCAAAACACTGCTTAAGCCTTACTTTCAGAGCTGGATCTCTGAATGCAAACTGCTACTAGCTGATTAGATATTTGAATCTCCACCCAGCAATCCACTTAAGGAGGTTTGTTTTTTCCTGTATATAGTAGTTAAAATGGAAACTAACCAACAACTATTTCAACACTGGGAATAACAGGGACCAGTGGAATCCAGGGAACCAGGAACCCTATTAAACCAGTGGTATGGGTTCTTTCTGGACTGTGAAGACCTGAGAAGACCTGAGAATGTCCTGAGAAGACATTGGAATGACACATCTCAGCAAGTCCCACAACAACAAGAGGAAGCTTCACTCCCAGGTGCTCTAACAAACCCAGGATACCAGGATCCCAGGATACCGGGATCCCAGGATCCCAGGAGCTTCGTGACACAAACATCTGAGTGTAGCAGAGGCAATATTACTCCTAGGAGCTTTGTCACACCTAGGATCTCAGGATAACAGGATCCCAGAATCACAGGATCCCAGAGAGAGGTGATCACTGGAGAGTTCTGACACAACCTGGATGACAAGGAGAGGCGCCAGTCAGATAAAGGGAGGGCAAGTAGCACCTGAAATAACCAGATGGAAGGAGGCAAGCACAAGAACATAAGCAACAGAAAACAAGGTTATAGTGCATCATCAGAACACAATTCACCCACAATACCAAATCCAGAATATACCACCACATTGGAAAAGCAATATTCTGACCTAAAATCACGTCTCATGATGATTTTAGAGGACTTTTAAAAGGACATAAAGAACTCCCTTAAACAAATACAGGTGAACACAGATAAATAGCTAGAAGCCCTTAAAGAAGAAACACAAAAAATCCCATAAAGAATTACAGGAAAACACAACCAAACAGGTGAAGGAATTGAACAAAACGATCCAGGATCTAAAAATGGAAACAGAAACAATAAACAAATAACAAAGGGAGACAACCCAAGAGTTACAAAACCTAGAGAAGAGAACAAGAGTCATAAATGCAAGCATCACCAACAGAATAAAAGAAATAGAGGCAAAATCTCAGGTGCAGAAGATATCATAGAAAACATTGACACAACAGTCAAAGAAAATGCAAAATACAAAAGCTCCAAGCCCAAAACATCCAGGAAATTCAGGACACAGTGAGAAGACAAAACCCAAGGATAATAGGTATAGAAGACAGTGAAGATTCCCAACTTAAATGGCCAGTAAATATGGTTGACAAAAGTATAGAAGAAAACTATCTCCACCTAAATAAAGAGATGCCTATGAACATACAGGAAGCCTACAGAACTCCAAATAGACTGGAATAGAACCAAAATTCCTCCCATCACATAATAATCAACACACCAAATGCACTAAACAAAGAAAGAATATTAAAAGCAGTAAGGGAAAAAGGTCAAGTAACATATAAAGGCAGACCTATCCTAATTACATCAGACTTCTCACCAGAGACTATGAAAGCTAGAATATCCTGTGCAGATGTAATATAGACCATAAGAGAACAGAGATGCCAGCCCAGGCTAATATACTCAGCAAAATTCTCAATTACCTTAGACTGATAAAACAAAATATTCCATGACAAAACCAATCGTACACAATATTTTTCTACAAATTAAGCTCTACAAAGGATAATAGATGGAAATCACCAACACAAGGAGGGAAACTACACCTTAGAATAAGCAAGCAATTAATCTTTCAACAAACCCAAAAGAAGATAGCCACACAAATGTAATACCTCCTCTAACAACAAAAATAACAGGAAGTCACAATCCCTCTTCCTTAATATCTCTTAATGTCAATGGACTCAATTCCCCAGTAAAATGCCATAGAATAAAAGACTGGATACACAAACAGGACCCAGCATTTTGCTGCATCCTGGAAACACACTTCAGTGACAAAGAAACACACTAACTCAGAATAAAAGGTTTGAAAACAATTTTCCAAGAAAACGGTGCCAAGAAACACACTGGAGTAGCCATTCTAATATTGAATAAAGTCCACTTTCAACCAAAAGTTATCAAAAAAGATAAGGAAGGGCAATTCATACAGGTCAAATAGAAATATTTAAGGTGTAAGTTCAGCAAATTGTTATAGATATCTGATGAATCTTAGTGTCATGGCCTTGGTAAACAAAAAGGAATGTTGCTCTTTGCTCAGAGTGAAGCTAACATATCTTCAAGGGAAAACATAGGAGGTATTTGAATTTTGTGTTCACATTAGGGCAGTGAATCCTGTATATTTTAAAAGACAAGTTTTTATTTTCTCTGAATTTAGTCTGGAATTGTGAACTTATTTCTAGTCGAGTATGACATTAGTAAGGTTTTTAAAGCCTACTGAAAACGAGTAACATTAAATGTGTGATTTATGAGATTAGTTTGTGTGCTATTTTGAATGATGTTAACTTTCCTTTGTCATTTCAAAAGAGAAAATATGAATGGCCCAAAAAACTGTAAGAATTGGATAGTCAGAAACAATTTCCAGTTGCATAATGACTTTACAAAGTGATTTAATTTATTTTAATCATATTTATACTGTGAAAATATCAGATGATGATAATAGTTGCTTCTAAATGTTTAGCCATAAAATAACATTTTAATAATTATACAAGTGTCTACAAGTAATTTCATAATTTATTGATTCTGTATTTAATTTTGACATGTTTCTCATAATTCACCATTGTATACAATACTGTGATAGATATCACACAGTACGTACACATTTTTGTCAACATAAACTCCTAGAAATAAGTTTACTAGACAAAATTCCATGCACAACTTATACTTTAGTACTTGAGGGTAAACTGTTCATTAGTAGTACTTTATTGATTTGTACTATTATATGGAACATTTCTCTAAAATGCTCTAACAAGTAAGTTTTATTTAAAAAAAAGAAAAAAACGATAAATAGTGAAATTCAAGGGTAAAATTCAAGAGAATTTCAAAACTTTTTGGAATCCTGGCCACAAACTCTGATACTCCCCATGGAGTGAGCACTGCCTTAAGCCTAAGTGAAGAAAAAGACAGAACAAAGGATTTAGTCTGTTTACCTAGACTGGAAAGGAAAGCCAAACCAAGCGAAACCTTAAAAAAAAAAAAAAGAATCAGTCATGGTAGCACTGACCTGTACTCCCTATGCTTGGGATGTAAACGCTAGACTTACAGAAGTTTGAGAAAAGCCTGAGGTATATAGTGAGATGCCAGCATGGGTTACATGAGACATGTCTCAAAAACAGAGCCAAGAAGAAGGCTTAGCAGGTAATGAACCTTTATGCCAATCCTGATTACTGATGTAGGATTATTCCAATGGTAAAAGAAAAAAGAGAGACACATACACACAACAACAACAACAATAAAACCAAAACTCAACCACTTGCATTCAATAGAAACAGGGATAAGAAATGGCCTAGTGATTAGGAGCACTTGCTGCTCTTCCAAGAATTCCCAGGTTCAATTCCTACCACTCACATGGTGGCTGACAGCCTTTCACAACTCCAGTTTCTAATTAAGTGACTCTTCCTTCTGTAAAAAGGCACAGAGCACACACACATACTTACAGGGTAAACACTTCCATACAAAAAAAAAGGAAAAATGTAAACAATAATAACAAGACCCCAAAACTTTCACTATTATTCGCTGAAGTAAAAAGATTAAAAATATTCCATAGAGAAACCAGTCTCTGAAGATAGCCATGTCTTCATGTCTTCACTCCAATGAAAGCCACCTTGTAGTCAGTGTCCCCTGTATGGCATTTTCACTTGTTTCTCAGAGGACATTGTTATATGCAGACTTTCACTTGCTGTTGGATATCAGGAACTCATACTGGGTAGAGAATGTCTATTGGTGGGTCACTAAAGTGCTTGCTTGCCTAATGGCAGAACCATTCAGCTTTGCTGAAATTGTAGCTGGCACCTGGAGCAGAACAGCTGATTCTAAATTTCTGTTATCTCATAGTGTAGTACTACAGTGTTTAAGCCTAAAAGTGCAAATAGAGTAGTTATCTTTAACATCTAATTCAGTTATTGCAGATTCTACCTTTCTGACTTTCTTTCATTCATTTTTTTTAATTGTGCAATGTGGTGGAGTGGCATGGGCATACAATTCCAGCGCTCCCGAGGCAGGTGTCTCTTATAAATTCAAGGCCAGCTTTGTTTATATAGAAAACTCCAAGCCTGCATACATAGTGAAGGCTAATCTCAAAACACAAGCACCTAAACAATACATTCCTGGTGTTGTGTGTGATGTCTGGTAGTCACATAGGAGTGGTAAACCTATCCCTTCAAAGCACATCTTGCACCTTCCACTGTTACTTGGGGTCCTGAGATGTCACACTTCTTGTCAGCATAGAACTTTAATCCCAATATTCTGGAGGCAGAGGCTATTGGACCTCTGTGAGTTCCAGAGCAGCATCAACTACAAGTGTTCCTTCCAGAACATCCAGGGCTAAACACACACACACACACACACACACACACACACACACACACACACACCATAATGAATAAAATAAAACAAAACAAAACCACAAATCCAAGAAATCCATTTCTGTCACCTACGCCCACATAGGAGACGAACTAGAACTAGTTTGGATGAGAGCCTGCAGATTGAAAAGACACTCGGGTCATTTGAAAGCCAAATGCCAAAGCTGTTTATTTCCAGAGCTCTTATATAGTCATTTACACAAGGTTAAGCAAAACAACAGGAAGCCAGCAATGCTATGTAAGGGAACGTCTTGGTCTCATGATTCTTAGCCCACCTGAGCAAATCATCCTGAGCAAAACATCCTGCAGGTGTCAGGAAATTGGTAAACAGTTCTCATTGGAACCAACACTCTTCCTGACCACAAGGGCAGGGTTAGCCAAGTCTCAGCAAGCCAAAGCCTTTCACCCCACACATTTCTATACATAATCATATCAACAAAAGTAAATGAAATGTTATCTCAGCTTGTCCAAAAACAGACTTTGACAAGATTCACCTGCCCAATCAGGATATTCTTTGAATTACCCCACTCACACATCCATCCAAAGATAGTGTGTCCTGTATCACAATACACATCCAAACTTGCTACCTAGTCGAGGATGCCCTTAAATTCCTATAAAATGCCTTTGCCTCAACTTTCAGCTCCTTAATCCTAATGTTTTAACCCTTTAGAAAAATTCTACATGTTGTGCTGATCTGCAAATATAAAACTATTTTGTTGCTACTTATAACTGTAGTTTTGATACTGTTATGATTTGTAATGTAAATATCTGATATGCAGAATTTGTGACTGCTGTCACAAAAGGGTTGGTTTCCACAATTGAGAAAACAGTACACTAAAGGATGGGATTAGATGCTAAGAGCTGATGACTTTTTTCTTTAGTACTAAGGATTGAACCATGTATCAGGCATGCTGGGCACATACTCTATGTCCAGGCAGAGTGTATCATTGCCTCAGGTTGCTCAGATTGTCCTAGACCTCTCCATGTTACTAAGCATGACTTTGAACTTCTTATAAACTTTGCCTCTGCCTCACATGTATTAAGAATACATCTGTGTGCCACTAAATATTGCTTTTAGCATTTTTTTCCATCACAGGTAAAAAGTCTAATTACCCTAATATTACTCTTTTAATTCTACTGATAAATTCTGCAACTCTAAGTTCAAGGTCAAAAGTAATAGATGAAGCATTTAAATTTGGTAAAAAATGGTCAAAAGTTATAAATCACTTAATAAAAATCTAGTAGACCCAGGCCATGATGAAACAAAAGCCTTTCCATTTATCAGAGGGATAATTAGAAGAGTTTTAAACCTATGACAGGAAGTTATATATTAAAGAAAATGAAGGACTGTCTCTGTATGTTCCCATACCTGGTACTAGCACTAGGGAGACTTGAAGGGGCAGAAGGAGTACTTAAAGCTCAAGACAGCACTCTGGGCTCAGTTTGCTTCATAGTAGTAATGTTGACATAGAAGTGGAAGGGAAGAGACTTTTGAACAAGGTCAGAGTGAGCATGAGTTGGCAGTGAGCTCAAGGAGCAGTCTGTTAAAGTTTGTTTTCTCATTTCATACAATTATAGACTTTTGAGTGTCAGCATCAATGTGGGACTGTGTCGGGAGCCAGGCCCCAACACCCTCCCTGGGAATCTGCCTGGGCCTCCACACTGTCCTTGGGAATCTGAGACTTTCTGAGAGCCAGCTATGTTTGTACAAGATAAGCTAGAGACATCGGAGTCAGGCCCTTCACGCCTTCCCTGAAGATCTGAGAACTAGCTGTGTTTCTGTAAGATAAGCCATCCTTCCTACCTCCGGGAGATAGACTGACCATAAAACAATTGACTCCAGATGGTCTGACAATCGGGAGGGGGGGGGCCATGAGCCTCCTTTCCCTCCCCTCTACATTCCTTTTTCTTTAAAAGCAAACGTGTGTCAAGAATAAAGCTGAGACCTAGAAGGAACTTTGCTCGGCCTCCCTCCTCTCTCTCGCCCGTTTTTCTTCTCAGGCTTAGTCCTCCTCGCTCCTCACAAATAACAAAGTCCCGTGGGATGGGACAGAGTGGCACCCAACATGAGGCTAGAGGCACGGATTTCAACAGACGGACCCCAGCCAAAAGAGGTGTCGCTGCAGCTCCAGAAACATTGAGGACCCCTGTAAAAGGGTTTTCATCCTCGGTAAGTTATTTTCGCCTGTCTCATAAAAATGGGCCAAAGGTTGACTAAAGAATCAGTCTTTATCAAAGACTTAAAGGGTTCATTCAGCAAGAGAGTAGTTAAAGTTAAAAAGAAAGATTTAATTAAGTTTTTTTATTTTTATAGATAAAGCCTGTCCCCGGTTCATAATAAATGGGCCAGAAATTCACCGGGGAAAATGGCAAAAGGTGGGAAATGATCTTAATGAGAAACTGAGTCACGAAGGGCTGGATGCGGTCCCTGACACAGTCTTTACATATTGGGGTTTAATAAGAGATATAGTCGAAGCTGCATCTTCTGATCCAGACAAACAACAGTTACTGTCAGTCGCGGAGTACTGCCTCCGCCCTCTTTCTAGTATAAAATCCCCAGCCTCCCTCCCGGATAAACAATCGGACGCCCGAGTCCCCGCCAAGTCTCCCTCTGTAGTTATAGATATGTCCAGGTCCACAAATTCAGACATCCCCACTTTGGAGTCTAAGTCTTTGGGGGCAGAGACACCCCCTCCGAGACCTCCTTATCCGCCCTACCCAAGGAAAAACCTTCCTCCATTCAGTGGACTTTCTCCAGGACTTTCCAATTTAAAAACAGGTCTTCCCTGCCAAAACCAATTTAAAAATAAAATAAACCACCCTCTTTCTCAGGGTCAACCCCCTCCTTCCCACCTCCCGAGCTGCCTTGACGTTCCCGATTGTGGCCCGGGAGCTAAACGATAATCCCTTGGGTCCTGCGGAGACTGCAATTTTAGAGGATGAAACTGTGACATGTCGTAACCCTGACAGGCCGATGCAGCCTTCGGCTCCACCCCACAGACCTCCTCCTTATGCTTCCCAGCAACTGCATATGCCTGCGTTGTCTGTCCCTAGCTGTTCTCTCCTTGAGTCCAAAAAGCAACTCTCCGCACAGATAAGTGAACCAAAAGAAGTCCTAAAGTTACAGAAGCAGTTCGCCCAGCTCTCCACCGAACTCAGCTCTTTACAATCCGCCCGTCATGAGACTGTTCTCACCCGGATTTCAGGATCGGCAAACAAGCACCTCCTTGGTTCCAAACCCCATAAAAAGGGGGCCGGAGGGTCTCACAGCATTTCTTTGGCTTTCCCTGTGGTAACCCGTTCCGGGGAGCCTAGGAACCCTTCCCCCACTTTTAACCCCCCCCCGAGGACTCGCTGAGCGACCCTGACGACGAGAGAGAGGGAGCTAGAGAAAGCGAAAATGAATACGAACCGCCAGCACCTTCTTGTGAGCAGGGCGAGTTCCATGATCCGCCAGCACCATCTAGCAGGCACGGCGAGTTCCATAAGCTACATTTTAAAAATTTAAAAGAACTAAATACTGCCATCAGAACGTATGGGCCAAATGCCCCTTTTACTCTCTCAGTCTTAGACTCCCTGTCTCGGGGAGGCTATTTGCTCCCAGGAGAGTGGATTCGTGTAGTTCAAGCGGTTCTCACCTGGTCAATTTCTAACTTGGAAGGTGGATTTTATTGACTGATGCCAGGCAGTTGCAGCCACGAATTTACAGTCCCTACAATCGCCTTCCGGGATATGGACCATAGACAAACTCAGTGGCCAGGGAAAATACTCAACGGAGACACAGCAAAGGCATCTGCCCCTTGGTCTCTTGGCCCAGACAGCCAATGCTGCTCTCGGTGCCTGGCGGGCTCTTCCAGCTGCCGGCTCAGCACTTACTCCTCTAACTAAAATAACTCAGGGAACTCAAGAGGATTATAGTGAATTTGTGAGCCGCCTCCTAGAGGCTGCAGAGAGAACCTTGGGCCACGAGGCTTCCAATGATAAGATTATCAGACAGTTGGCTTATGAAAATGCAAACTCAGCCTGCAGGGCCGCTTTACGAGGAAAAACCAGAGATAAGACTCTCGATGAGATGATCCACCTGTGCCGAGATGTAGACTCCTTCTCCTCTAAAACATCTCAGGCCGTTCACCTTGCAGTGGGCACTGCACTCCAGGCTCAGAACACTCAAAAGCGTTGCGTTAGGTGCGGCCAGATGGGCCACTTTGCCCATCAGTGCCCCAGCGTTCCAGGGTCAGTCGAGCCCCCGCAGGTGTCCTCAGGCCTCACAGGCAGATCCTCACAGCCTTCCACCCTTTGCCCGCACTGCCGGCGAGGCAAACACTGGGCAAACACCTGTCGCTCTGCCACTGACATTTCTGAATGCCCACTGCCTTCCCTTCAAAAAACGGATTGAGGGACCAGCCCCAGGTCCTGCAAACCATCCCATTCACTCCGGCCTTGGGGAACAGCCGGACAATAAACTCCCTCTCGCCCTCTACCGAGCCACCCCAGGGAGCGCAGGAGTGGACCCGTGTGCCTCCGCCCACACAATACTAAAACCGGAGGACGGAGTACAGATTCTTCCTACGGGAATTTTTGGGCCTCCCCCTAAAAATACTTATTTTCTGATCTTGGGCTGCGCCTCCCCTACTTTGAGTGAACTCAGAGTCCACCCCTCCTTGATGAACAATTACTATACTGGGGAAATTAAGGTCCTGGCCAGCACCCCTTGGGGTCCAATCTCTATCTCCCAGGGCCAACGTTTGGCTCAGGCACTACTGTTACCTCTAGACACCTCCCACCTCGCACTGGGCACACAACTTGGCCCTTCCTGACCAGGCTCCTCAGACTTGTATTGGGTTCAGGCTATCACTAGGGAGTGCCCTACATTAAACCTTAAGATCCAGGGAAAGACTTTTGAAGGAATCCTAGATTCAGGAGCTGATTCCACTGTACTGTCACAGGATTCTTGGCCCCGCCATTGGCCCTTACAAGCCTCCCCCATCTCTGGGGCTACACTGGTCTTTTCTGATGGATCTTCTACGGGTATGGCAGCTTTTAATATCAATGGAACAGTCTCTCACTTTATGACAGCCTTCTCCTCAGCACAGCTTGTTGAATTATCAGCCATTATAAAGTTGTTTGAGGTTTTACGAGATCTGCCTTTCAACTTGTATACTGATAGTGCTTATGTAGCCACCTCTGTGCCTCTTCTTGAAACAGTCCCATATATTTGCCCCTCAACAATACCTCTCCCTTATTCTCTGAACTACAAAGATTGATTCTCGCCCATGATGCCCCTTTCTTTGTGGGTCACATTCGTGCCCACTCCGGTCTGCCCGGCCCCTTAACAGAGGGAAATGATATGGTGGACCGAGCCACCCAGCTGATTGCCTTAGGGAGTATAGATTATAGGCCTGTTGAGCCTCTTGACGCTGCACAGCTGGCTCATAATTTACATCACCTCAATGCCCATACCCTGCGGCTTAAATTCTCCATCACCCGTGAACAGGCACGCCAGATCGTCCAACAGTGCAAAGGCTGTCTGACCCTTTTGCCTGAACAACATCTGGGGGTAAACCCTCATGGGCTAGTCCCTGGCGAACTATGGCAAATGGATGTTATACATTTCTCTGCCTTTGGAAAACTTAAATATGTTCATGTTTCTATAGACACCTATAGTGGCTTCCTTTATGCATCCTTACAGACCGGGGAAGCTACTAAACATGTTATCAGCCATGTCCTTGCCAGCCTGGCAACCACCCCAATACCTAAAATTCTTAAGACGGATATGGCCCAGGATATACCAGCTCCAGCTTTAAACAATTCTGTGCTCAAATGGGCATCAAACATATCACGGGCATCCCTTATAATCCTCAAGGACAAGGGATTGTTGAACGAGCCCACCAGACACTTAAAAACATGCTTTTCAAATTGCAGTCTGGGGGAGAAGCACTCTACCCCAGAGCAGGCAATTTTAAGACTCTACTCAATCATGCTTTATTTGTTCTAAACTTTCTTACATATGACTCTGTGGGGAGATCTACTGCAGACCGCCTCTGGCACCTGTCCACAGCCGATAATTATGCACAGGCACTGTGGAAGGACCCCCTATCCAACAAATGGCAGGGCCCAAACCCAATCCTCATTTGGGGAAAAGAGCATGCGTGTGTATATGATACAGAGGCACAAAATGCCAGATGGCTCCCAGATCGCCTTATAAAACCCTATAATCCATCCAGGGACCCCCCCCCGAGAAGACTTCTCATTGTGCTTAATTTCAGGCAAGAAAAAAGACAAAGAACGTCCCCCCTTCTAAAGATGTTTCCTCCCTGGATCCTCCTCAAGGCCTTGTTATGCTTCAACACTGTGAACAGCTCTTCCTCGTCACATCAGCTTTTTAACTTTACATGGGTAATTCTTAATGAGGCAGGAGACAGAGCTAATTCAACCTCTTGGCTCTCTGCCAATATCCCTTGGGACCCCTTACAGGTTGATCTATGTGTACTAGCCCTGGGAGCCGCCCCTGCTTGGGGACTCCCCAATACTTTTTCACCACAACCTAAGCCCCCACAAGATAAGGGAGGGCTCCCACGATACACTCAAGGATGCCTATATCGAGGACACAGGTCTGTCCTTCATGGGACTCCCGTATATGTCTGTCCAGCGGACCACCGCCCTCGTGACACTGCCAGGCGATGTGGTTATACCCCAGAGTATTACTATGCCTCCTGGGGCTGTGAGACCACTGGAGACACTTATTGGAATCCTTCCTCTTCCTGGGATTATATCCAAGTTAAAAGACAGGCCACTTCTGCCCCTGGTATCCTTGTCTCAGTATGTAAAGGGCAGTGGTGCAATCCCCTTTCCATTACCTTCACTAACGCCAAAAAAAAGGCCTCCTGGGACAATTCCAGAGGCTATGAATGGGGATTAAGGCTTTACATGCAGGGATATGACATGGGTCTCACATTTAAAATTAAACTTATTAAGACACTTCCACAGGGCCCTACAATAGCTATTGGACTTAACACAGCCTTACATCCTGGACAGACGAGCCCAAAGGTCAAAATAGGGGCTCCCTCAGTTATCAAAAGGCCAACTTTAAGCCCCTCCGCTAACACTCTCTTCCAACCAACTCTCCCTGTGGGACCTCCTTCATCAGCTGACATTATTCTCAATCTAGTCAAGGCTTCCATTAAGACCTTGAGACACAACAATCAGACAGACTATTTGGACTGTTGGGTCTGCTGCTCTCCTCGGCCTCCCTTCTATGAGGGAGTGGCTATTATTGGTGAGCCTCTTTTTACTAATGACCCCAGTCAGTTAAGGTGGGGCAATACTGAGTGCCTTGGATTGACACTTTCCCAGGTCTCCGGATTGAGCCTCTGTTTATTAGCCCCTAATATGCTCCCCCCTCGTCAGTTGAGCAAAATTTGCAATCAAACAATTACTGTCAACTCTACCTTTCAGTACATTCAGGCACCCGATAGCTTTTATTTCATTTGTTCCACCGGGCTCACTCCTTATGTAGTTTCAGCTTCTTTATTGACACACAGAGATTACTGTGTTTTGGTCCTTCTTATTCCAAAAATTATCTTTCACCATGCAGAAGACCTACTTACATTTTGGGAGCCTGGTACAACCCATACCAAGAGAAAGCCCATTACAGCCATTATGCTGGCCGTTCTTTTGGGCCTAACTGCCACAGGAGCTGGAACAGGTATAGCCTCCTTGATTTCTTCTACTCAACAATATAATCAACTTTCCATAGCTATTGATAATGATATCCATGAATTACAACAAGGCTTAAAATATCTTAAGGAATCTGTAGCATCTGTATCAGAGGTAATATTACAAAACAGAAGAGGTCTAGACCTCGTCTTTTTACAAGAAGGTGGTCTATGTGCTGCCCTTAAAGAGGAATGCTGCTTTTATGCAGACAAGACAAGGTTAGTTGATGACAGCATAGAAAAGATAAAAAAGAGCTTAACAGATAGAAAGAGAAAGAGAGAACAAGCTGAGGCTTGGTATCAAAACTGGTTTTCCACTTCTCCCTGTCTTTCTACATTGCTCCCTAGCCTCCTGGGACCCCTTGTGGGCCTCCTGCTGCTTTTGACATTTGGCCCTTGGGCTTTTAATAAACTAACTAACTTTGTTAAGTCACAGATTGATTCTGCCCTCCAGAAGCCGGCTGCTGTACATTACCATCAGCTCAGTACCCAGGAATCCACCGAGGACCCTCGCTCTGATGCTTCGTCTGACGGCCTACAGTTTTCAACCCTAGCAGCAGAGGCAGAGATTCCCTGGTATCGCAGGTTGTGGATGCTTTCCTAAACAACCTTCTGGCTCCTGACCGCCCTCAGTCAACAGGAGTAGCTTTGAGGCCATAAGCTGTGAAAAGGCCAATGACAGGAATGTATTGCAGTGCCATGATTCTCAAAGCACACCCTTAAAGGCTGCAGGGTAGCTCAATGACGGGAGTTATTATGGATCCATTATCCGGGTGCACATCGAGACTATAAAAGGTTGATGCTGGAAATGGGGGCCATCCATATAGCCTAAGACAGGGCCCCTGCCCTAATAAAAAATTGGGCATGAGACATGGGTGCACACTGCATAGCCTAAGACAGGCCTTGAACCGACCCTTCTTAGCTGCTCCTCATTTATTGTAAAAGAAAGGGGGATATGTCGGGAGCCAGGCCCCAACACCCTCCCTGGGAATCTGCCTGGGCCTCCACACTGTCCTTGAGAATCTGAACACCCTTCCTAGGAATCTTCCCGGGCCTCCACACTGTCCTTGGGAATCTGAGACTTTCTGAGAGCCAGCTGTGTTTGTACAAGATAAGCTAGAGACATCGGAGTCAGTCCCTTCACACCTTCCCTGAAGATCTGAGAACTAGCTGTGTTTCTGTAAGATAAGCCGTCCTTCCTACCTCCGGGAGATAGACCTACCATAAAAGAATTGACTCCAGATGGTCTGACAATCGGGGGGGGGGGAATGAGCCTCCTTTCCCCTCCCCTCTACATTCCTTTTTCTTTAAAGCAAACGTGTGTCAAGAATAAAGCTGAGACTTAGAAGGAACTTTGCTCGGCCTCCCTCCTCTCTCTCGCCCGTTTTTCTTCTCAGGCTTAGTCCTCCTCGCTCCTCACAAATAACAAAGTCCCGAGGGACGGGACAGGACTGTGCCAGGGCACATTTGTCAGCTCCAGTTATTCAGTGACAGGCAGAAACCCAGATCTGCCCACCTTGTACAAAGAAAAGAGCAATAAGACCCACATTATCATACCAAGGCTGTCCCTGGTGTATGGCCATTATGTAAATGTACCACAGTTTCTGTTTCCATCCTTCCATTGAGTGACTTCTGGGTGAATGCCAGCTTCTGGATATTATAAAGGAGGCTACGATGTACACAGTGGAGCATGTGCCCTTGTGGTATGGCGGAACATCTTTGGGTACATGCCTAGAAGAAGTATAGCTGGATCTTTAGGTAGAATTATTTCCAATTTTCAGAGGCAACACTAGATTGATTTCCAAAGAGTTTCTATCAGCTTCCAATCCCAATGGCAATGGAGATGTCTACCTTTATCTCAACATTCTCCCCAGCATCTGCTGTCACCTGAATTTTTGATCTTAGCCAATTTAGTTGGTATAAGATGATATTTCAGGATCATTTTGATTTGCATTTCTGAAATAACTAAGTACTTTAATAATTTCCTTAGTGGCTTCTAGGCTATTCCAGATTGCTCAGACGAGAGTACTCGGTTGAGCTATCTACAACATTTTGAATTGGGTAATTTGGTTTCCTAGAGTCTAACTTCTTGAATTCTTTGTATATTTTTGATGTAAACCATCTACTGGATGTTGGGTTAGTAAAGATCTTTCCTCAATCTGTAGATTGCTGTTTTGTCCTACTGATAGTGTCCTTTGCTTTACAAAAGCTTTTCAGTTTTATGAGGTCCCATTTGTAAATTGATGTTCTTGCAGACTGAGCCATTAGTGTTCTGTTCAGGAAACTTTCCCCAGTGCCAATGTGTTCAAAGATATTTCCAACTTTCCATGGTATTAGATTCAATGTATTAGGTTTGAGGTGGAGGTCCTTGATCGATATAGACTCTAGCTTTGTATAAAGAGGTAAAAAATAGATCAATTTACATTTTCCTACTGGCAGACCGCCAGTTAGGCCAGCACCATTTTTTGAAGATGCTTTCATTTTCCCACTGTATGGTATTATCTTCTTTGTCAAAGATAAGGTGTTCATAGGTATGTGGGGTTTTTTTGGGGTCTTCAATTCTATTCCATTGATCTACAGTCTGTCTCTTTACCAATACCACGTGGTTTTTATCACTATTATTTTTTAGTATAGCTTATGATCAGGGATAGTGATTCCCTCCAGAAGTTCTTTCATGGTTGCACATATTTTGTATCTCCTGGGTTTTTTGGTCTTATTCCATATGAAGTTGAGAACTGCTTTTTCTGTATCTGTGAAAGAATGAGTTGGAATTTTCATTGGGACTGCACTGACTCTGTAGATTGATTTTGGAAAGATAACCATTTTACTATATTAATCCTAAAATTCCATGAACATGGGAGAATTTTCCTCCTCTGAGATCATCTTCAATTTCTTTCTTCAGGGACTTGACATTATTCTCACACAGGTCTTTCACTTGCTTGGTTAGAGTTTCACCAAGATATGTCTTTTATTTGACTATTTTGAGTGTATTGTATCCCTAATTGCTTTTTCAGCCCATGTATCCTGTGTATGGAGGAAGGCTACAGGCTTGTTTGAATTAATTTTACATTTATCCATATTGCTGATGTTGTCTGTTTGTGTAGGAATTCTCTGGCAGAATTTGAGACATCACATATGCATACTGACATATCATCCACAAATAGTAATATGTAGAAGTTGTCCTTTCCAATTTGTAAACCATTGACTTCATTTGGTTGTCTATTTGCTCTAGCTTGAACTTCCAGTATTGTGTTGAATAAACAGTCAGAGAGGGGGCAGCCTAGCCTCATCCATGATTTTAATGAGATTTTTTTCAGTTGTTCTCCATTTAATTTGAAGTTGGCTGGGATTTGATCTATAATGACTTCATTAATTTCATGTATGTGCCTTCAATTCGTGTCTATGCAAGACTTTTAACATGAAGCTGTTTTGTATATTTTCAGAGGATTTTTCAGCATCATGTGAGATGATTGTGTAAATGTAGAGTTTTTATAGAGTGGATTACATTAATGGATGTTTGTATATTTTACCATTCCCTGCATCCCTGAAATGAACCCTACATGATTATTGTGTATGATTGTTTTGAAATGTTCCAGGATTTTGATTTCGAGAACTGTATTTAGGAATTTTGCATCAACCATCATATGAAAATTGGGCTGATATTCTCTATCTCTGTTGAGCCTTTGTGTGGTATAGGTTTCAGTGTAACTGAGACTTGATATAATGACTTAGGTAGTATTCCTTCTGTTTTTATTTTGTGGAATTCTGTGAGAAATGCTAGTATTAGGTCTTTTTCAAAGGCTGATAGAATTTTGCATTCAAAACATCTGGCCCTGGGCTTCTTTTGGTTTCTAGAATTTTCCTAACTCTACAATTTCCATAGGGCTTATGACCCTGTTTAGATAGTTTACTTGATTCTGATTTAACTTTGTTATATGGTATCTAAAAAATTATCCATTTCATCTCCAAAATTGGAAGTTTGGATGTGCATGAGGGGGAAAGTCAATTAATGATGCAAAATGAACTCCCTGCATTGAGGGAGAGTATTAAACAGGCACAGGAAGAGAATTGGGGAATCTACATGAGTATGAACAGAGTTAATTTTAGCCAGGCAGTGGTGGCACATGACATTAATCCCAGCACTTGGGAAGGAGAGGCAGGCAGATTTCTGAGCTCTAGGCCAGCCTGGTGTACAGAGTGAGTTCCAAGACAGCCAAGACTACACAGAGAATCCTTGTATCAAATAAACAAACAAACAAAAACAAAAAAAAGTTAATTTTAATTATTTAGGAAAGGACCATGATGATACCCACCATATCACATGTAAATTTCATTGTTCTTCTTGTTTTAGTTTTGCTTTTTTTAACCTTTTTTGTGCCTTGCTGTGTCTGTTAGTGTTAGGTTTAGGTTGTGGTGGTGGTGGTGGTTGGGGTTGTTGTTGATAGTTTTGTTGTTGTTGTTGTTGATGATAGTTGAGGTCAAATGTAAATTTTATGGAATCAGTATCCTCCTTCCAGATACTTAACTCAAGTCCTTCCTGATGGTGATGCGGCCATCAACTTAATATTTTGAGCCATTACAAAGAAGCTCCTTATCATACATGTACATAGCATACTTGTCTTTGAGTGTTTGGGTTACCCACATCACTCCTGTTTTCTACTTGAATCCATTTCCTAGAAAAATGCTGATTTTATGTTAATCACTGAAAAGCAGTCCATTCTGTAGACATACAACATTTTGCTTAGTCATTTTTCAGTTGAAGGTCATCTAGGTTGCTTCCAATTCCTAAAATAAACCAGTTATGAACATTGTTGAGGAAGTGTCCTTGTGACATAGTGGAGAATCTTTAGGGAATTTGCTGAGAAGTGTTATATTTCAGTCTGCAAGTAGAAGTCCCCCAATTATTACAAAAAAAAAATAGTTGATTTCCAGAATGGTTGGTTCTAAACCCAGTGATGTCTCAAACTGTGGAGAAGCCTCAAGCATACACTGCTTACCCATTCAGTACCACAGACAACAAAATGGCTTCTTCCTTGGTGATTTTGTTTTCCATTTGTTCTTTAGATTCCAGTTTCATAGTTCTGATAACTATATGCAGGACATTCATTAAGCTAGGCAATAACTATTCTGAAAGTTCTGTAAGTATACACTTTTAATCCACATACTCAGATTGCATGTGAATCTTACACCTTGGAGGCTCTCCTGGTCACCACAATGAGTTTCAGACAGCCAGAGTTACAGAAGTATACAACACAAGCACACACACACACACACCCTACAGAGAGGGAAAGAGAAAGAGAAACAGAGACAGAGAGACAGAGAGACAAAGAGACAGAGAAAGTGAGAGATAGAGGCAGAGAAATAAAGACAGAGAGAGACAGAGACAGAGAGAGAAAACATGTCCTTGGAGCTTTTGTCTCCTGAGGCACTAAGATGTCATGGGCTGGGAAGAGATTATTGAGTTTGTGCTGCCATTTCTCAAGAGTAAAAAAAAATTATCCTGCATCTTCAAAGCACTAAAAGTCATCGTTCCTCATGGAGGACATGGCTAGAATCCTTAAATTCCTCATCCTGAGCACATATCCATCACAGAGATGGAACCATAGCACACAACCACAAACACACATAATTCCCCAGACTTATCTTCTGCTCTGAAAATGATACATGGGCATCAGCAGACATCCAACCTTTAGATTACTTTTTTTTATTTTTTTTTTTTTATTTTGTGAATGTGATCTCAATGGTTTTACCATGGTGTGGAGAAATTTAATGTTTGTTTTGATGTATTCACTTGTACTTTTAAATATTTATTTTAATTTGTTTCTAATTGGGTATGTGTGTTTTTGTGTTTCAGTGTGTGCAGGTGACTCAAGTGTTCCTAGAGACTAAAGGAAAAAGTCAGATGCATGGAATTGGATATACAGATGCTTGTGTAGACTGGGAATCAAACATTGCTCCTCAGATGAGTAGCAAACATTCTTTACCTCTGACCAAGTCTCCAAAAGAATCATGGATAGGGCTCATGATTCATAAGTTTATACCACCTGTCCAAGGAAAGAGCGTGTTGGATCATTATTTACCTTAAAGATCTAGGGAGTAAAAGGGGAAGAGACAAGGGGACACTAGATAATTGGGACTGGGTAAGCACAATACTTAAATATGAAGTTGTCAGAAAACAAATTAGTGAAAAAAGAAACTGAACATGTTCTTATTCAAAACTGCTTTATTGGAACAAATGAGAAATTATAAGGCTAACGGTGTAGGGAGAAGATAATATCAGGGTGCAGGACAAGAAAGAGACACAACTTAATAGTGAGAGCTGTCTAATACAACAATGCTCCTAGGGTCAGAAAGATTTATAATTCATAAAAAGATATGTCCATATACTGCACAACAGTATGTAAGGGGACAGACAAAAGGTGGATCCCACCCAAAGTCAGAATAACACAGAACCTTCCTTTGCCAGTCCATTATGCCCTTTACAATGCCCTCTCTCTTTATCCCCTTCCCTTCTTCTATAGTCCCGCATACTCTGTAAGTGTTGGGAGGCAGGCTCTACAATTTTTAAATTTAGTTGCTGTTCAAGGATGGTCAAATACTGTAGACATTAGGCTGAAAATAAGCTTGTCGTCCTGCAAGTCAACACAACTACCTCATATCAGAAGAATTTGATTGGAATTCAAATAAAATGAAATAATATCTTTCCAAAGAACATTCTAAAATGCTGGAATTCACATGGTCTATTTCTCTAATGGGGTATTTGAGTCCTGCCTTCCAATTAGCAGAGCCCAGCAATGACCTCAACTTATGAATTCCAACAAGAACATAGCTTGGCCTCCAAAGTATAGATAAAGAATTTCTGACAATCTAAACATCTCTTACTCACAAAGTAGACCTTCTTTGGCTGCCTTATAACCTTGAGTAAGTCCATAAGCTCAGAACAAAATTGTATAAATCTGTCTGGAATCACATCACCAATGTCATCATAGACCTCATCAGGGGTAGGATACTTCTCCAGGGTTAGCTGTGTGAGGTTGGCAGTATGCTGCAGCAGCTTCTTCAAGCTGCCCATGGACAAGAAGTTCTTCAAAAAATTGACTTCAGTGAGCTGGGAACACTGGCTCAGTCCAGGCAGGAGGGCACTGATTTGGAAGTCCATGATCATACAGCCCTTCAATTTTAATGTCTGCAGAGTAGCTGTCAGTCTTTCTAGCAGGCTTCCTAGAAATAGATGACTTGAATCTATAAAGGTGACACCACTGAGGTCCAGGTGTTTGAGCTGATGGATGCTTGGACACTCGGACAGATACTTCACATCTGATTGGGACAGTATGCATTCAGTGATAGCAAGAGTTTCTAATGGATTCTTCAAGCACCTAGAGAGAAAGAGAGAGAGAGATAAAGTATTTTACCTCTCTCAAATTCGTAGTGGCAGAGAAAAGGCTATGACTTCAGGGTAGCAGAATGTCTAAGCTCACGGTCATTATCACACCATTATTAAGGTCAAGCATAAGATGCTCCCTGATGGAGAGCTAAAATCTCCTGTCATGTTCTTCCAGGTAGAACATAAGCTATCACTGTGCCTGCTACTGCCTCAGCTCTACAGTTCCCTTTGAACTTGTAAGCCTAACTCTTACTTGAGGATAGATGCTTTGAACAGGAAAATCCAGCAGAATTAACTGGGAACCACTCAGAGCCATCCCCAGCTCTGCCAACTTTTATCTCAATGTGCTCCAGCGTTCATACACAGGCTCTGTTCTGTTCATAGAGCTGCTCTTTGAACACAATCTGTCACTCATTTTCAATCTACTCAGCCCCTTCCTGTGCTCAAATTTCCTTTTGACCCATCGGAAGTCAGAGGTAGATGGAATCCATTCATATAGTTATGAGAAAAGAGTTGACATGTGAGGACCTGTGCTGAAATAACTCAAATATTTCAAAGATCTATTTTCCTGTCATCTGGGTTTATCATGACACATTTTGTAAGTCAAGGACACATACAGTACCTGTTTGCTTTACTGGTGACAAATCAGGATGCATCAGCAGCGTACAATACTATACAATTTATTCTATGCTTACATCTATATAAATTTAACAGTGGAGGGAAAGGCACTGTAAACAGTGATATATAATGTAATGCAAAACAAGAACAACCAAACACCTTGCTCACTCCCGGATAAAGCTCTCTGTCATTTCTTACCTGAGCACTAGGTCCAGACATCCATCAAGGAAGCAGACATCATTCAAAGAGAGATGCTGGAGCTTATGCAGTTTAGAAAACTGGGGAAAGATCTGTGAAACACACCAGGCTCGCATCTCTTGGTCCCAAGACCAATCCAAAGGTATGCAAACTTCCTTGAAAAGGAGTTTCTGGAGGTTTTTCATCTGGCCGAGGCCAGGGGCTAGCAATGCAAGGGTATACATGTCCCAGCATGTGTTTATTTCCAGTTCCTGGATTGAGCCTGGATCAACAAACTCCAACACAGCCAATGGGTCATAGGCAGGAATGGCCCCAAACTCCAACTTCTGACAGATCACCTTTACCACACCTTTTCTCTGCTTCCCCCACCGATAAATATATTTGAGGTATTTGGAAGGATGGCGGGATATGAGGGAAAGGTTCATCAATACAGTCATGGTCTTTTTCTCCCCTATGATTGAATGATTTCCCACTGGTTGTTTCTTAACAATGTCAGCTGGAGAGCAGACCTCATGCTCTAATCCAGCCCAAACATTCCAGAAGTCATGATGGGCATCTCGTAAATCAAGCACTTTTAGTTTCCACCTCCTGTAGGTAAACAGAGGACATTCAGATGACAAGAGACACAATATGTAAACTGTATGACCCATTATTCAACTTCCCTTCAATCTATTCCTTGAACACACACACATCTTCCATTTCTAGTAGCTGTGGAAGAGGCAGGGACAGACCCATTGCATATTGAATATTTCTGTTCTTAGCTTTCCTACAGAAACCACAGTTCTGTTTCTTTGCTTCCATTTTACAAGACATTGACCCCTACAAACAGGAGCCTCTGATTCACCTTGGACCCATTGTGAATACTGTATTCACTTCCTCTCAATTATTCACATTCCTCCATTCTAACTTGTTACTCACTTACCTAGGTTGATCCTTTTGTGCCATCAGCAAATCAAGGCCATCTAGCACAGATTTCAAGGACTGCAGGTGAGGAGTCTTCATCAGGGCTCCCACAGGAAGGCATGGGAAGGGCCATGCTGCCACCATCTCCCTCAGGATTTTAGGGTTTTTGCTAGTGAATGCATCCTTGAAGAGTGGTGGGAAGAGTTGCATGGGCAGGTACTGCAGAGCTGAGATAGTCAAGCCTTCGTCTTTCAGCAGGCTTCTTCTTGCCAGCTGCTCAAGTGTTGGTGGTGCCATGACGCTCATCATGGCTTTCACTTATGCAGATTCTATGGAAATATTCAAAGAAAGAAAATATTTCATCCAAAACTCTTTTATCAAGCCTCTTCACACACACACACACACACACACACACACACACACACACACCCCTGATAATTACTTAATCTAGGCATGGGTCCAATCACTACACTGGTGACATTGGAAACCTTGTAATGTGGATTACATGAAATCTGTCTTTCTCATTGCCACAGTAGATTCAAGGTGCTCCTGGTAATACAGAAGCACCCATTTCATCAGATCTTTCCTGTTACTCTGCCCACTTCTATCCAAAGTCCCCAGTGAGACCTACTTTGTTCTGTAACAGGAGACTCACACCATAATCTGACACATCAGTGGGAAACTATTATGCTTTGACTACAATCAGTACAGCAATATATTATGTGAAATGGATACAAATTTTACTTCCATAAGCTTTAGATGCCAGAGCCAAGCTGACCACCAACCTCTCCTTTACAAGATTGAATGCATTGAGGCCCAGAGCAGCTTGCTATTGAAGGGTTCCTTCATTCTTCCCACAACTTTTTCTCCCACCTTCAGCAAACCTGGGAAACCTTAACCAAACAGGTAACGTTCCCTTCCACACCATCTTCCCAGCTCATTGAGTCCTCTCAGGCCTGTCAATTATCCCTAACTCCCCCTCCATTTCTTGTGGATATGGAAATCTCTGCCACCTTTATCAGACCTATGGATCACAAACCATACAGGTAAGCATTCATTCTCCCTCTGATGATCCCTGCACCCTGAGTCCCCTAGCGCGTGTCAAGCTACCTTGAGCAGTCTGCTATCTCAGGAAGACCTCCATTATCTTGACACATCTCCTCCCATGTTAATCGGACTTGGATCCTGAGGTAAGCCACTCCTCCTCTCCACTTAACATGCCCCAGTCCTCTGGGACCTGTTAAGCTGCACTGAGCATGTTAAGCTGCTATATCCTTGGTACCTACATTTTCTTGTTACTTCAATAGACTCTACCCATAGGACAAAGTTGCTTTTTCAACTATGTTGATAGAACAGTCAGAAGCAGGAAACCTTCGAGCAGTTTCCGACATAGGAATGATAAAAACAATATGGTACATCTACACAATGGAATATTATTCAGCTGTTAAAAACACAGTCACCATACATTTTGCAAGCAAATGAATAGAATTTGCAAATGTCATGCTGAGTGAGGTAACCCAGTCCAAAAAGGACATGCATGGTATCTACTCACTAATAAGTGGATATTAGTGTCAATAAATAAGATACCCAAGGTATTTAGTCCACAGGCCGAAAGAAGCTAAACAAGACGGAAGGAACAAGTGAGGATGCTTGAATCAAACTTAGAAGGAGCATAAAATAATCATAAAGGCAGATGGAAGGAGGAAATGTTGTGGGAGAGGAGATGGGGAATGAATATTGCTTAGTTTAAAATCAGGTCTATCTAGAGACAGGAGAGATGCCAAGCGGCCATGAGAATGAATGGAAATCTGCAGCTGACAGGGGTAGATGGTTGGTGGTATCTCCAGGATCAGATAGAAAACTGAGATAAAGCAATTGCCCAATAATCACTTTGGTTGACCTTAGCTGTTACTCCCATCATTGGGTAGACTGAACCTGTAGAGGCCACCTCCTTTAGCCAGGCAGAACCCCCAGGGGAGACTGAGCGACCTAAACCCCTTACAAAAGTATTGACCCAAAAGTTCTCCTATGTACAAGAAAGCCATGATTGTGGATTGAACAGAGAGTGAGTATAGCCAAATAATAATGAGCCCACCATGATACCATTCCCCTAGACAAGAACCAGTCCTAGACATTAATGTTACTCTGTTATGCGTACAGACAGGAGTCTAGATTGCCTATCCCCTGAGAGGCTCCACACAGCAGTTGATTCAGGGAATAAGAACACCACATGAAAACACACACAGTCAAATAAAATAGGCACCTCGAGTTCTCAGAGACTGAACGACCAAACAGAAAATATAGAGACAGGAACTAGGGCTCCTCCAATCTATGCAGCTTTAGTGCAGCTTGGATTCAAATAGGTCCCCCAAAAATGGAGAAGAGATCTATCCCAAGGCTGTTGCCTCTGTGTGGGATATATTCTTCTATCTGGTCTGTCTTGTTGGATCACAGTGTGGGAAGAAGCACCTAATCTCACAGACATAATGTGTCAGTGTCAGGGGATACCCAGTAAGGGCCCACACACTCAGAGCAGAGGGGGAAGGGAATGAAGGAATTGTTGAGGGAGGGGATTAATGGGAGGGGTTACTGAGCAGGATCTAGTCTTAACTAAATAAGATTAAACCAATCAATCCAACAAACAAACAAGAAAAACGTCGTCAGATTGTAAGTGTGATGCTCCCCTGGATCCCACAGCCATGTGCTCGCTGTAGAATTTCCTTACTCGCCATATTCTAAATCTATATTCGATTTGAATTAAAATTTTTACAACGTAGATGAGAGTAGGTCAGGATATATGGTGTCTGTCCATTGTGCCTGAATCTTAGAATATTGCCTCCTTAGCCCTCTATGAACAAGCAGGACAGTATGGCCTCAGGTCTGAGGTGTGAGAGGCTGAACTTTTAGTGCTTCAGGACACTTGGCTACATAATGACTTCTGGCTATGCTGGGCTGAATGAAGTTGGCTGCTTCAAATGAACCAATCAAAGAAAGCAAGAAGCATGCAAGGAAACAAACAAATGCAAAAAAATAAAAAACATTAAGATGAAATGGACACTGTCAAGCCAAGTCAATTGGGGTGTCCTGATGGCCATCAATGACTTACCTGCTGAGGACACTGCTCTCAGGAGCTCCAATCTCAGCAAAGTCAGGCAGTCACTCCAGACCCCAAGGCTCAGAGTGGCTTTTGCAGCTGTTGGATGCCTTATATACTCCTGCCCACTCACACCTCCCCTTTGTAGCCACACCTCTCAGGCCCAAGCTGCCACCTGATAGGATGAGGAAGTCTCCACCCATTTAATCTTATTTTGTCCTACTTAGAGTGAATCACATCCTCATGTTGGAATGTATAGAATCTGACATTCTGGTTGCAATCCAGTGCAGCCAGGATACTTGTCTTCAAACTCTGAGCTCTGTGATATTTATTGTTCTCCAAGCTTAATTTGAAGTCTATTTCTCAGTTCTCTCTGGAACTGTTATGTAGCCTGTACATAACAAGAGGTTATGGGACCTAGGAGGTAGGTCTCATTAACAGGCTTCTGTGTGGTGAGATGAGATAGGGTGTGTTCAGTTTGATTAGATCTCCATGCAGGAAAAGTAGGACTCATAAATGAATAACCATTCCCAAGTCAGAGTGAAAATGCTAAATATATCTCTGTTTCTCTCTCTGCCATTCTCTCTGTCTCAACCTCTCTGTCTCTGTCAGTCACTCTTTCTCTCTCTCTCTTTGTCTCTCTCTCTCTCTCTCTCTCTCTCTCTCTCTCTCTCTCTCTCATCTCTTTTCTTTGATTTTATTTCTGAACCAGCTTTTCCTTTGATGAAATCATTGCAGGTGACGTATTCAAAACTGTATGGAGGGCTGTATGGAGGGCTCAGACATTTCAAGCACACCTGCTCTTCCAACAGACCAGGGTTCTATTCCTAGCTTCCTCATGCCAGTTCATAACCATCTACAACTCCGATTATAGGAGCTCTGACACTCTCTTCTGCCTTCTTAGAGTAGTGCATGCTAACATATAAGCAGGAAAAACATAAATGCCGATAATAATACAAAAAACTGATTGGTATGCTTTTGCAGGTATCATCATGTTATGTGCCTGTAATACCAGTTCTTGTGAGGCACAAACAGCCTGAAGCCTCTGAGTACAAGTCCTGTATGGTCTCCCTCAAGAGTTCAAGGACAGCCTGGTCTACTGAATGGTGCCCAAAATTAAAATAAGAAAGATGAAAGAAGACAGAGAACCCAGTGTTTATATTTCACCCTATAACCCCATCATACCAGGGGATTAAGCATGGAGCTCCCAATGTGTTTGATACAAGTCAAACACAAGGATATTCTCCAATATCCTCTTTGGAGAATTCAAGAACATTCTGGGCTACTGAAAGACATCATAACTTAAAATAAACAAAGATCAAGAAAACAGAGAACCCAGAGTTACACTTCACACTTAATCCCATCACACCCAAGGAAGAAGCAGGGAGCTCTCAGTGTGTTTGACACCAGTCTGTATAAGATATTTTTCATTACCTAGATTTAAATACTTTCTTTTTGCAAAGCCAAAAACCTGAGACTATCCTGATATTCAAGAGCCCATTAACTAAAACAGTCTGATTCACTGAGTTTTGTTTGTTCCTTAATTTAGCAGCTCTTTATAAACTGCTTTAGCTGAGGTGATCTGAAACTCCAATTACCAACAATCTTCCTGCTTCAACATTTCACCCAGTGGGCTAACTTTTATGAGCCTACACAACTGGCTGAGTTTTCTTCACATGGGTTTTGCATGGTTCTGAGTGGGTACCACATTATCTTTCCTCTGTTCCTGGCACTAGACATGCACAAAAAAACTCCTAAAGATATCCTCTGAAAATCTGTGACAACCATATTGTCACAACTGTGCATTCTCTTCTGGAATATGTAGGTGAATTGGATGCTCTGTCCTCTCAGCGTGTTATCTACTCAGAGGGCTGAGGCAGAAGGATGGCTTGCATCTATTTTTACTAGGCAGTAATTCTGCAGATTTAGCCTATTGGAAATGGTTCCTTTGAATCAGGAAATCTTATCTCTCTACAGCTCTCTGGTTTCTGTTCTCTCTACACCATTTAGTGAACTAGACATGCTGGATTCACACTTATCTCTCTCTTCTCTCATACTCTCTTCTCTCTGTGTGTGTGTGTGTGTGTGTGTGTGTGTGTGTGTGTATGAGTGAGTGTGTGTGTGGGTGTGTGTGAGAGAGAGAGAAATAGAGAGAGAGGCGTGTGTCATGTTGTATGTTAGACAGTATCACTAGGATTATCTGGAAACCTTTAGCTGGAGGCAGTTCTGGCTGGAATGACAGGTATTGAACTTTAATTTTTTCAAACGCCGATCTTTAATAATGGTTCTTAAACACTTTATCGTCCCTTTTAGCCCACCATCCACCAGAAGTAGTGGGGAAGAAAGGATAGGAAGGGAAGTGGACGTGGTTAGATAGGTTTTTTGGAACAACCCCAGTCTGTGTTCACAGGTCAGAAGCGGCAGCTCAATCCACTTCATGGATACACCAACAGTCCTGTTCCTTTCAGTCTGGTTACCAAACATAAAACAGCAGTGGTGACACTACCTAGCAGAAACAGCCAAGCCTCAGCCTATGATGGAATCAGCAAGAGGGACCAAGAGGAACTTGTGGAGAATTTATCAGGGAAGCAACGATCAGCAACTGCTTGAGACTCACAAGCATTGCATAGTTACATCTATAAACAAGCCAAATCAGCCTCCATCACTGTCTCTGGAATCCTTTCTGTACTCTTTCCAAACATCATGTGTCCTTCATGAGTCTTGCTTCACCACATTCACCTGTCTCAGTTGACATCACTGGCAAACAGCCCAAATCCTCACAAATGGCAAGAAACTACTGTATATCACAAGAATTTTTTAAATACATTTCTCTCTATGGAATCCGGACAAATGCAGTTCAAGTATGCATACCAATACATACGTGTTGTTAGCAAAGAAGCTTTCATCACTTGTATTTTCTCCTGTTTACTTTAGCAGAATAACCTGTCTCCTGTGTCTGCTTAAGGAAAGAATCCTTCAGGAGTTAACAGGTAAATTCACAGGTAAGAGAAACTCAGCTGTGTTAAATGAAAGTTTTTATTTCAATTTCGGCCTGACAATCTTGGATGTCCGTTTATTTCCAGCCACAGGGAAGCAGAGGCCAGGTTATCCCTAGGATTTTTTTTCTTAGGCTGTCCTGGTCTACTCAGTTCTAAATAGCCTAGGTTAAAACTCTGTCTCAAATACAAAACAACAAACAAAATTATTTTTATCTGCTGAATGATACATGGTTTGTTCTCTTCATGGAGACAAGAATGTCCTAACACTTTCAGAACCCAGCAGGATTTCATGATCTCAACTCTCAAATAAAGTATTATCCATACATCATGATATGAGAGATTCGCATATAGTTTTCATCACAGAAAGGAATTCCTTAGAACAACATAAAGGCTACTTTATATGCACCTCTCTTGTTTGTTTTTCTTTTAATTCATTCCCAAAATTGGCTTTAGAAGTGTTGACTGATGAGGAGAGAAAGCACGTGCAATTGCAGTCTGATGGTGCAGCCAGGGCTAAGTACTGGCTTGGAGTAGTAGATACAAGAAAGAAGGGCCGCTTACCTCCTGCATCAACATAGCTTCCAGTGCCAGGCTTCAGACTTCAGCAAGTATTGCTAGTTATTTTATATTAAGTCCTTTAATGGTATACAGTAAATACTTAAAAAGAGTTAAATTGCATCTTTTATTTTTGTTTTTATAAACAGCAGTAGGCTAGCGAATTCTTAGTACAGTTTGATCACCATGCTTTAAAGAATGTAGAGTACACGACCCATCTCTAGGCCCTGACTTCAGATAACAAATATGCTTCCCCAGCTGATGAAAGCCTGGGGAGCCATAAGTCACTGCTGCAAAACAGGCTGTTTCTGCCGCGCATCCAGAGCTTGAGAATCTTACAATGTTTTGGAGACATTATGTTAAAGTTTTAGCCAAGAGGACAGACTTTGTATCATTCAAGGAAATATGTTTTTAAGGAAAGGGACATTTATATTTGTACCAGGTCCCTAAAATCAAATTAAACATTTCCAAATGCTTATAAAAACAAAACAAAACACAAGACGTGCATTCTGTAGATTTCCGTTCTTTGGGAGCTAATGTATTCGTTGTGATTTGAGCACAGTTCTCAGACGTGAGATGCTTGTTCTCTTCACCCTTGCATCCTTCCATGGACCTTCACACAGGAAATGAGAAGGGTTTCTCCTTGACTCAAGCTTTATTACTGTCTCCACTTAGATTTAAAATATTTGTTGTTCTCATTGAGGCCACAGTTTGCTATCTTCTATTTAAACAACTCATGTTATAAAAGAATATTAATTCATGGTATTCCTCACTCCATTTTGTCATGCATTTTTCATAGAACCTAAGATACAGTTAAACAAAAAGAACAGAAAACTGTCCCACCATCTTTTGTACCTTGTAAGTTCAAGAATAATGAAATGTTCGCTTTGTTAGAAAACAATTTTTCCATGTGATGTTTACATTGAGCTCATTTTATACATGTGCTAGCCTTAAGTCAGAACATTTATGCTGGCATTGGAAAGTCCAGCTAGTTAGGCAGAAGTGCTGGGTGCAGCTGAGCTCCACATGATGAACTAACTAGAGGTTAAAAAATGATTGCTACTCATCTGAGGAGCAGTGTTTGATTCCCAGTCTACACAATCATCTGTATATCCAATTCCATGTGTGACTTTTTCCTCTAGTCTCTAGGAACACTTGAGTCACCTGCACACACTGAAACACTAAAACTCACATACCTAATTAGAAACAAATTAAAATAAATATTTAAAAGTACAAACAAATACATCAAAACAAACATTAAATTTCTCCATACATTGGTAAAACCATTGAGATTACATGCACAAAATAAAATAAAAAATAAAAAAAAACCAGTCTAAAGGTTGGTTGTCTGCTGATGCACATTTATCATCTTCAGGGCAGAGGGTAAGTCTGGAGAATTATGTGTGTTTGTGGTTGAGTGCTATGGTTCCATCTCTGTGATGGATATGTGCTCAGGATGAGGAATTTAAGGATTCTAGCCAGGTCCTCCATGAGGAACAATAACTTTTAGTGCTTTTAGGATGCAGGATAATTTTATTTTACTCTTGAGAAATGGCAGCACAAACTCAGTAATCTCTTCCCAGTCCATGCCATCTTGAGTGCCTCAGGAGACAAAAGCTCCAAGGCAATGTTTTCTTCTTGTTCCTCTCTCCATCTCTCTCTCTGTCTCTCTGTCTCTCTCTCTGTCTCTCTCTCTCTGTCTACTTTTCTGCCTCTATCTCTCTCTAAATCTCTCTGTCTCTCTCTGTATCTTTGTCTCTCTGTCTCTGTCTGTCTCTCTCTCTGTCTCTCTTTGTCTCTCCCTCTCTGTGTGGTGTGTGTTCGTGTGTGTATGTGTAGCTCTGGCTGTCTGAAACTCATTGTGGTGACAAGGTGAGCCTCCAGGACATAAGATTCACATGCAATCTGAGTATGTAGATTAAAAGTGTATACTTACAGACCTTTCAGAATAGTTATTGCCTAGCTTAATGAATGTCCTGCATATAGTTATCAGAACTATGAAACTGGAATCTAAAGAACGAGTGGGAAAAAAAATCACCAAGGAAGAAGCCATTCTGTTGTCTGTGGTACTGAATGAGTAAGCAGTGTATGCTTGAGGCTTCTCTACATTTTGAGACATCACTGGGTTTAGAACCAACCATTCTGGAAATCAACTGTATTTTTAATCATTGTAGGACTTTTACTTGAAGACCAAGATATATTACTTCTGAGCACATTCCCAAAAGATGCTCCACGTTGCCACAAGGACACTTCCTTGTAGCAATTTGCATTTTGCATTTCCCTGATGACTAAGGATGTTGAACATTTCTTTAGGTGCTTCTCAGCCCTTCAAGTTTCCTCAGTTGAGAATTCTCTGTTTAGCTCTGTTCGCCATTTTTTGATAGGGTTAATTGGTTCTCTGTAGTCTAGCTTCTTGAGGTCTTTGTATACAGTAGAGTCCATTTTAGAGAACCTGACCTAAGTTTGAACTCAGGTAAACTAACAGCCAGGTACCTAACATTAGTCTCCAAGTTATCCCCCAACAAAACCTGAGCCTAGCTCCAGTCTCTAGGCTAATCCATAACAAGACCAGCATTTTCAGGTTACCCCCTCAACAAGACCAGTGTCACCAGGTTATTCCTCCAACAAACCTGTACCCTCAGATTCCAAGCCCATCCCCTGCCTAACAATCCCCATTCAGAGGGGAGCAGAAATAAAGTTTATGATATGACTCCCAGCACTAGCCGATTATGTTAAAGGCCACAGCAGCTTTCCAATTAGATGTTTGCACACATACTCTCTGCTTGCTGCTTATTTTATTTTATTTTATTTTATTTTCATATTTTATTTACATTTCAATTGTTTCAGATCACCCCTTTGGAACAAACCCATTCCCTCTGCCTTCCCCCCTGCCAATATAGGGATATTCTCCAACCCACCCTCCCACCCACCCACCCACTCTCGTCTTTCCTCCTTTTCATTCTCCTATACTGGGGGATCTAACACCCACAGGCCCAAGGGCCTCTCCTCCCCCTGATGGATAACAAGACCCTCCTCTGCCGCATTTGTGTCCAGCACAATGGGTCTCTCCATGTGTATTCTTTAGTTGGTGGATCAGTCTCCAGAAGTATCGGGGGGGGGGGTCAAGCCAGTTGCCACTGTTGCTACATCCCTGGGGCTGCACACTCCCTCAGCTCCTTCAGTCCTTTCTCCAAGCCCTCCATCTGGGACCTCACACTCAGCCCTACTGTTGCTGCAAAGTGACTCTTGGGTATTTCAAACTATTGGGCTAATAACCTCTTAACAATGAGTACATACCATATTCATTCTTTTGTGACTGCGTTACCTCGCTCAGGATGATATTTTCAAGATCCATTCATTTGTCTATGAATTTCATGAAGTCATTGTTTTTAATAGCTGAGTAGTATTCCATTGTGTAAATGTACCACATTTTCTGTATCCATTCCTCTGTGGAGGGACATCTGGGTTGTTTCCAGCTTCTGGCTATTATAAATATGGCTGCTATGGACATAGTGGAACATGTGTCTTTATTACATGTTGGAGCATCTTCTGGGTATATGCCCAGGAGTGGAATAGCTGGGTCCTCAGGTAGTTTTATGTTCATTTTTCTGATGGTCCACCAAACTGATTTCCAGAGAGGTTGTATCATCTTGCATTCCCACCAGCAATGGAGGAGTGTTCCTCTTTCTCCACATCTTTGCCAACATCTGCTATCACCTGAGTTTTTGATCTTAGCCATTCTGACTGGTGTGAGGTGAAATGTCAGGGTTGTTTTGATTTGCATTTCCCTGATGACTAAGGATGCTGAACCTTTCCTTAGGTGCTTCTTGGCCATTCGAGTTTCCTCAGTTGAGAATTCTCTGTTTAACTCACTTCCCCATTTTTTGATAGGATTATTTGGATCTCTGGCATCTAGCTTCTTGAGTTCTTTGTATACGTTGGATATTAGTCCTCTATCAGATGTAGGATTGGTAAAGATCTTTTCCCAATCTGTAGGTTGCTGCTGTGCACTATTCACAGTGTCCTTTGCCTTACAGAAGCTTTGTAATTTTATGAGGTCCCATTTGTCCATTCTTGATCTTAGAGCACAAGCCATTGGTGTTCTGTTCAAGAACAATTCCCCTGTGCCCAAGTGTTCGAGATTCTTCCCCACTTTCTCTTCTATTAGATTCAGTGTATCTGGTTTTATGTGAAGGTCCTTGATCCACTTGGACTTGAGCTTTGTACAGGGAGATAGGAATGGATCAATTCGCAATCTTCTACATGTAGACCGCCAGTTGATCCAGCACCATTTGTTGAATATGCTGGTTTTTTTCCACTGTACGGTTTTAGCTCCTTTGTCAAAGATCAAGTGACCATATGTGTGCGGGTTCATTTCTGGGTCTTCCATTCTATTCCATTGATCTACCTGCCTGTCACTGTACCAATACCATGCAGTTTTTATCACTATTGCTCTGTAGTACAGTTTGAGGTCAGAGAGGCTGAATCCCCCAGAAGACCTTTTATTGTTGAGGATAGTTTTTGATATCCTGGGTTTTTTGTTATTCCATATGAATTTGAGAATTGCTCTTTCTAAGTCTATGAAGAATTGAGTTGGGATTTTGATGGGGATAGCATTGAATCTGTATATTGCTTTCGGCAGGATGGCCATTTTAACTATGTTAATCCTGCCGATCGATCCATGAGCATGGGAGATCTTTCCATCTTCTGAGGTCTTCTTCGATTTCTCTCTTCAGAGACTTGAAGTTCTTGTCATACAGATCTTTCACTTGTTTGGTTGGAGTCACACCAAGATACTTTATATTGTTTGTGACTATTGTAAAGGGTGTCATTTCCCTAATTTCTTTCTCAGCCTGTTTATCCTTCGAGTATAGGAAGGCTACTGATTTGCTTGAGTTAATTTTGTATCCAACCACTTTGCTGAAGTTGTTTATCAGCTGTAGCAGATCTCTGGTGGAGTTTTTCAGGTCACTTAAGTATACAATCATATCATCTGCAAATAGTGATATTTTGTTTTCTTCCTTTCCAATTTGTATCCCTTTGATTTCCTTTTGTTGCCTGATTGCTCTAGCTAGAACTTCAAGCACTATATTGAATAGGTAGGGAGAGAGAGGGCAGCCTTGCCTAGTCCCTGATTTTAGTGGGATTGCTTCGAGTTTCTCTCCATTTAGGTTGATGTTGGCCACTGGTTTGCTATATATTGCTTTTACTATGCTTAGGTATGCTCCTTGAATTCCTGATCTTTCCAAGACTTTTATCATGAAGGGATGTTGATTTTTTTCAAATGCTTTTTCAGCGTCTAATGAAATGACCATGTGGTTTTTTTCTTTGAGTTTGTTTATGTAGTGGATTACATTGATGGATTTCCTGGTATTGAACCATCCCTTCATCCCTGGGATGAAGCCTACTTGATCATGGTGAATGATCGTTGTGATGTGTTCTTGGATTTGGTTTGCAAAAATTTTATCGAGTATTTTTGCATCGGTATTCATAAGGGAAATTGGTCTGAAGTTTTCTTTCTTTGTTGGGTCTTTGTGGGGCTTTGGTATCAGTGTAACTGTGGCCTCATAGAATGAATTGGGTAGTGTTCCTTCCGTTTCTGTTTTATGGAATAGCTTGAAGAGTATTGGTATTAGGTCTTCTTTGAAGGTCTGATAGAATTCTGCACTGAACCCATCTGGTCCTGGGCTTTTTTTTGGTTGGGAGACTTTTAATGACTGCTTCAATTTCTTTAGGGGTTATGGGACTGTTTAGATGGTTTATCTGATCCTGATTTAACTTTGATAATTGGTATCTGTCTAGAAACTTGTCCATTTCCTCCAGATTTTCCAATTTTGTTGCATATAGACTTTTGTAGTAGGATCTGATGATTTTTTGAATTTCCTCAGATTCTGTTGTTATATCTCTGTTTTCATTTCTAATGTTGTTAATTTGGATACTGTCTCTGAGCCCTCTGGTTAGTCTGGTTAAGGGTTTATCTATCTTGTTGATTTTCTCAAAGAACCAGCTCCTGGTTTTGTTGATTCTTTGTATAGTTCTTTTAGTTTCCACTTGGTTGATTTCAGCCCTTAATTTGATTATTTCCTACCTTCTACTCCTCTTAGGTGTATTAGCTTCTTTTTGTCCCAGAACTCTCAGATGTTCTGTTAAGCTGTTAGTGTATGCTCTCTCCAGTTTCTTTTTGGAGGCATTCAGAGCTATGAGTTTTCCTCTTACCACTGCTTTCATTGTGTCCCATAGGTTTGGGTAT
>JADRCH010000185.1:38562-112551 GCA_019843965.1 Rhynchomys soricoides
GTTTTCCTCTTACCACTGCTTTCATTGTGTCCCATAGGTTTGGGTATATTGTATTTTCATTTTCATTGAATTCTAGGAAGTCTTTAGTTTCCTTCTTTATTTCTTCCTTGACCAAGTTATCATTGAGTTGAGCATTGTTCAGCTTCCATGTGTATGTGGGTTTTCTGTTGTTGTTGTTGCCATTGAAGACCAACCTTAATCTGTATTGCTGCTTATTTTAAAGCCTTACCCAGATACACATTCTGGGATCCCCCACCACCAAAACCATCCCGTGTGATGGTGGTGCTTTGGAGGGGCTCCAGCTATCTCAAATAGAATAAAGACCCTGCTTTGAGTTGCATCAGATCTACTCCTGTCTGGATTTTTGGGGATCACTAACATTTCCCTGGCACAACATTTTGGTGCATTGGCTGGAAAGTTCCCAATGACACACAGGACTACCAATGTGGAGGGTCTTGAAGCCAGCCAAACTAGTCTAGGTGTTTGTGATTTTATGTTTGCAACACTTTTTTTAAAATTCCTGCTTCTTGCCTGTCTGAGCACTGAATTAGTCTGAGCTTTCTATGAGATCTGCAGAGCAGAAGAGAAGCAAGCTTGTGTAAAGATAAATGCTGTAACTCTTCGAACTGTGCTGAGATGATTTATTTCTGTGGAACCTGGTGGCTTGTGTTGCCATGCTAATTCTTCTAGGTTTGAGGCATGCTGAGGAATCTGAGTGTCAGCTTTCTGTGTGGTCTAAGCAAGTTGCAAAATGGCACACAGGCTTGTGGTTTGTGTGGTAGCTAATTTGTCTGAATGTTAGAAACTTTCTGTGAGATCTATAGAGCAGAATAAAAACTTGTGTAAAGAAAAATGGCTTATGTTGCCAGTGATTTTTCCAGGTCTGAGTAAACATTTGTGCAGTATTGAGGGTTGTCATGTGTGTGAGAGTAACACCTTCTGGTTGGTTCTTGTTACTGCAGGCTGTATCCTTTTTCCAGGTCTGATTGGAGGCACATTCGCCTGTGAGCACCACCTTCTGGTTGCTTCTTGTTACTACAGGTTTTCTTTTTTTTATTTTTTCTGGATTTGGTAGATTTTTTTGTTTCTTGTTGTGCCTTTTTCTATTCTCTGATTCTAAATAGTGTCCCATCCTTCTGGGTACAAGGCTTTAAATTTGTTTCTGTGGCCAGTTCAGTTAGGACAGACATGTCTGGGAGCATAGGCTATGGAGAGGCCATTAGATGTCCTGGGCCTCAATTTGTGTGGGCGTGGGCTCAGGGAGCAGAAACATCCACCCATATGGGGAAAAGGCCTTGGTTTTGTATCCATGGCCAACTGAAGTTAGGGATAGAAGTATCTGGGAGTTGTGGCTAAGGCCGGGCCAGGAGACATCCTTAGTCACGGTCTGGGATGTGCATGGGATCAGGAGAGCTAAGAGATACCCACCAATGGTTCATTTCTTGTGTGTGTGTGTGTGTGTGTGTGTGTGTGTGTGTGTGTGTGTGTGTACCACTTTCTGGCTATTTCTCATTTCTGCCTGATAGAGAGAAAAGGTTTGACTTGTGTCAGAGAGGTCTTTTTGATGAGTGCCACTTTTGGGCTATTTCTTGTTTCTGCTTGAAAGACAGGGAAGGGTTTTTTGTGTTTTTGTACATTGTGTTTGTGTTTCTCATTACATGATGACTTTGACATGATGAGTTTAACAAAATGACTTTGACAGGTAACCTTGACTTTGCCAGACATATTAACATGAGACAGGATACATCTACCACATTCTACAGATTCCTTTCACCACAGAAGATGCCAGGAAACTGGTTCCTGGACCCATAGGGCAACCCCCCCTAAATATGCTTGCCTTCTACTGACTCACCCAGATTGGGGTTTTAACACTGTTAAAGGTAATAGTCAGCTCTTGGGCTTCCATCAGGCTCTGCTGGCAGGACTCAAAGTGGCCACAAGATGGATCACAAATTTGGCCAGAGTGTATGATATTAGGCAGAAAGAAAATGAAAAATTCATGGGGGCATTTCAACAATACACCTCCATGGACCCTAAATTATGAGAAGCAAAGGCAGCAGTTGCTCCAGCTTTTATTAATCAGACAGCACCAGATATTTTTTTTAAAAAAGCTTGACCTTCCAGTTTCCATCTGTGGCTGGGGACCTTAGCCTGGGCCACAGGGCTCCATAACCTAATAGTGAAAGGAGAAAGCTAGCCCTCAGGAGTATGGATAAGCCCATGAGTAGAGATAAGACAAGCACCACTGCTCAGTAGGACCTGCCCAGAACCCTCAGGACTCAGGGACCAAGGAGCAGCCAAGGACAGGAGCCTTCCTGTATCCATCTGTGTCTGGGGACCTCAGCCTGGGTCACAGGGCTCCATTGCCAAATAGTGCCAGGAGAAAGCTAGCCTCTCAGGAGTGTAGACAAGCCTATGAGTGGGGTAAGGCCAGCAACTCTGCCTCGTAGGACCTGCCCAGAACCCTCAGGACTCAGGGACCAAAGAGCAGCCAGGGACAGGAGCTTTCCTGTTTCCATGTGTGGCTGGGGACCTCAGCCTGGGCCACAGGGCTCCATAGCCAAATAGTGCCCAAGAAAGCTAGCCTCCCAGGAGTGTGGACAAGACCCTGTGTGGAGGTAAGACAAGCATCACTGCAGCAGGACCTGCCTTGAATCCTCAGGACACGGACCAAGGAGCAGCCAGGGACAGGAGACTTCCTGTTTCCATGTGTGGCTGGAGACCTCAGCCTGGGCCACAGGGCTCCACAACCAAATAGCACCAGGAGAAAGCCAGCTTCCAAGGAATGTGGACAAGCCTGTGAGAGGGGGTAAGACCAGCACCTCTGCTCAGAGAGACCCACCCAGAAACCTCAGGACACAGGGACTGAGGAGTAGTATTCCAGTTTCCTTCTGTGGCTGGGGAGCTGATCCTGTGACACAGGGCTCCATAATCAAATAGTGACAAGAAAGAGCTAGTCTCCCAGAGGGGCCGACACACCTTTGAGCACAGGCAAGACCATGACTTCTTTTCAAATTCCTGGATCAAGAGGGACCCTTGCAGAGCCACCAAGACACAGGAACCAAGGAAGAGCTGGGGACAGAACCTTTCTGGTTTATGTCTGCACCCCAGAGCTGACCCTGTACCACAGCTCCCCAAACCCAAATTCCTCTCATAGAGAGCTGGTATCCAAGGAGTACTGACACAGAGGCTTGCAGGAAGGACAAGCCACAGTCAGGGACAGCAAGACCAGCTAATGCCAGAAATAACCAGATGACAAAAGGCAAGGTCAAGAACATAAGGAACAGAAACAAAAGCAACTTGGCATCATCAGAACCCAGTTCTCTCACCAAAGAGCCCTGGATACCCCAAGACACCAGAAAAGCAAGATTCAGATTTAAAATCAGATCTCATGAAGATGATAGAAGATGTTAAGAAGGAAATAAATAACTCCCTTAAAGAAATACAAGAGAACACAGGTAAACAACTAGAAGCCCTTAAAGAGGAAACACAAAATTCCCTTAAAGAATTACAGGAAAACACAAACAGGCAGAATTACAGGAAAGCACAATCGAATGAGCAAAGGAAATGAACAAAACCATCCAGGATCTAAAAACGGAAATAGAAACAATAAAGAAATTACAAAGGGAGACAACCCTGGAGATAGAAAACCTAGGAAAGAGATCAGGAGTCATAGATGCAAGCACCACCAACAGAACACAAGAGAAAGAAGAGAGATCTCAGGTGCAGAAGATACCACAGAAAACATGACAAACATTCAAAGAAAATGCAAAATACAAAAAGCTCCTAACCCAAAACACCCCAGAAAACCAGGACACAATGAGAAGACCAAACCTGAGGATAATAGGTATATAAGAAAGTGAAGAATCCCAAATTAAAGGGACAGTAAATATCTTCAACCAAATTATAGAAGAAAACTTCCATAACCTAAAGAAAGAGATGAACATAAACATTCAAGAAGCCTATAGAACTACAAATAGATTGGTCCAGAAAAGAAATTCCTCCCATCACATAATAGTCAAAACACCAAATTCACAAAACAAGGAAAGAATATTAAAAGCAGTAAGGGTAAAAGGGCAATGAATATATACAGGCAGACTTACTAGAAGTACGCCAGACTTCTCACCAGAGACTATAAAAGCTAGAAGATCCTGGGCAGATCTCATACAGACCCTAAGAGAAGACAAATGCCAGCCCAGGCTGCTATACCCAGCAAAACTCTCAATTACCATAGATGATGAAACCAAGATATTCTATGACAAAACCAAATTTGCACAATGTTTCCACAAACTCAGCCCTACAAAAGATAATATATGGAAAATGCCAACTCAAGGAGGAAAACTACACACTTGTAAAAGCAAGAAAGTAATCTTTCAACAAATTCAAAAGAAGATAGCCACACAAACATAAAAATAACATAAAAAATAACAGGAAGCAACAGTCACTATTCCTTAATATCTCTTAACATCAATGGACTCAATTCCCCCAAAAAAGTCATAGAATAACAGACTGAATAAATAAACAGGACCCAGCATTTTGCTGCATGCAGGAAACACACCTCCATGTTAGAGACAAACACTACCTCAGAGTAAAGGGCTGGAAAACAATTTTCCAGACAAATGTCCCCAAGAAACAGGCTGGAGTAGCCATTCTAATAACAGATAAAATCAACTTTCAACCAAAAGTCAGCAAAAAAGATAAGGAAGGACACTTCATACTCATCAAAGGAAAAATCTACCAAGAACTCTCAATTCTGAACATCTATGCCCCTAATGAAAGGGCTCCCACATTCATAAAAAAAAAAACTTTACTGAAGCTCAAAGCATACATTGCACCTCACACAATAATAGTGGGAGATTTCAACACCCCACTATCATCAATGGACAGATCTTGGAAACACAAACTAAACAGAGACACAGGGGAACTAACAGAAGTTATGGACCAAATGGATTTAACAGATATCTATAGAAGATTTTAACCTAAATCAAAAGAATATACCTTCTCCTCAGCACTTCAAAGTACCTTCTCGAAAATTGACCATATAATCGGTCATAAAACAAACCTCAATAGATATAAGAAGATTGAAATAATCACATGCCTCCTATCAGATCACTACGGATTAGGGCTGGTCTTCAATGGCAAAAACAACAACAGAAGCCCACATACACATGGAAGCTGAACAATGCTCAACTCAATGATAACTTGGTCAAGGGAAAAAGAAAGAAAGAAAGAAAGAAAGAAAGAAAGAAAGAAAGAAAGAAAGAAAGAAATTAATTAAAGACTTCCTAGGATTTTTTTTTGTTTGTTTGTTTTCAAGACAGTTTCTCTGTATAGCCCTGGCTGTCCTGGAACTCACTCTGTAGACCAGGCTGGCCTAAAACTCAGAAATCTGCCTATCTCTGCCTCCCAAGTACTGGGATTAAAGGCGTGTGCCACCACTGCCTGGCTACTTCCTAGAATTTAAGGAAAATTAAAGTACAACTTACCCAAACCTATGGGACACAATGAAAGCAGTGGTAAGAGGAAAAGTCATAGCTCTGAGTGCCTCCAAAAAGAAACTGGTGAGAGCATACACTAACAGCTTAACAGCACACCTGAAAGCTCTAGAACAAAAAGAAGCTAATACATCCAACAGGAGTAGAAGGCAAGAAATAATCAAACTCAGGGCTGAAATCAAACAAGTAGAAAAGACAAAGAATCAACAAAACCAGGAGCTGGTTCTTTGAGAAAATCAACAAGATAGATAAACCCTTAGCCAGACTAAACAGAGAGCACAGAGACAGTATCCAAATTATCAAAATTAGAAATGAAAAGGCAGATATAACAACAGAATCTGAGGAAATTCAAAAAATCATCAGATCCTACTACAAAAGCCTATATTCAACATAATTGGAAAATCTGGAGGAAATGGATAAGTATCTAGACAGATACCAAATACCAAAGTTAAGTCAGGATCAGATAAAGCATCTAAACAGTCCCATAACCCCTAAAGAAATAGAAGCAGTCATTAAAAGTCTCCTACTGCTCTACCTGGGCCACGAGGGCTCCATGCCAAATAGCACTGGGAGAAAGCAAGCCTCCCAGGAGTGTGGAAAAGCCTGTGCGAGGAGGTACTTGGACTAATACTGCTCAGTAGGACTCGCCCAGAATCCTTAGGACACAGGGACTGAGGAACAGCTGGGAGGAAGGAACCTTCCAGTTTCCATCTGTGGCGGGAGACCTCTGTCTGGGCCACCAGGGATCCATAGCCAAACACAGCTGGGAGAAAGATAGCCTCCCAGTAGTGTGGGCAAGCCTGTCTGCTCAGAGGGACCCACCTGGAATACCCAGGACTTCTGGTTTCTTTCGGTGGCTGGAGAGCAGATCATGTGACACAGAGCTCCATACTCAAATAGTGCCAGGAGAGAGTTGGTATACCAGAAGTGCCAATAACCTTCAAGCACAAGCAAGACCATCACTTCTGTTCAAATTCACTGGACCAAGAGGGACCGTTGCAGAGCCATAAGGACACAGGAAACAAGAGATAGCTGGGAACTAGATCCTTCTGGTTTCTGTCTGCCCTCCAGAGCTGACCCTGTACCACAGCTCTCCAAACCCAAATTCCTCTCAGAGAGAACTGGTCTTCAAAGAGTATTGACACCTAGGCTTGCAGGAAAGACAAGCCACAGTCAGAGGGAGTAAGACCAGCTAACACCAGAGATAACCAGATGGCAAAAGGCAAGGGCAAGAACACAAGGAACAGAAACCAAGGTTACTTGGCATCATCAGAACCCAGTTCTCCCACCACAGCAAGCCCTGGATACCCCAACACACAAGAAAAGGAAGAATCAAACTTAAAATCACATCTCATGAAGATGATAGAAGATTTTAAGAAGGAAATAAATAACTCCCTTAAAGAAATACAAGAGAACACAGGTAAACAACTAGAAGTGCTTTAAAGAGGAAACACAAAAATCCCTTAAAGAATTACAGGAAAACACAATCAAACAGATGAAGGAAATGAACAAAACCATCCAGGAACTAAAAACAGAAATAGAAATAATAAAGAAATCACAAAGGGAGAAAACCCTGGAGTTAAAAAATCTAGGAAAGAAATCAGGAGTCATAGATGCAAGCATCACCAACAGAATACAAGAGAGGGAAGAGAGAATCTCAGGTGCAGAAGATACCATAGAAAACATTGACACAACAGTCAAAGAAAACTCTAAAAGCAAAAAGCTCCTAATACAAAACATTCAGGATATCCAGAATGCAATGGGAAGACAGAACCTGAGGATAATAGGTATAGAAGAGAGTAAAGATTCCCAACTTAAAGGACCAGTAAATATCTTCAACAAAATTATAGAAGAAAACTTCCCTAACCTAAAGAAAGAGATGAACATAAATATACAAGATGCCTATAGAACTCCAAATAAACTGGACCAGAAAAGAAATTCCTCCTGTCACATTATAATCAAAACACCAAATGCACAAAATAAGGAAAGAATATTAAAAGCAGTAAGGGAAAAAGGGAAAATAACATATAAAGGCACACCTAACAGAATTACACCAGACTTCTCACCAGAGATGATGAAAGCTAGAAGATCCTGAGCAGATCTCATACAGACTCTAAGAAAACACAAATGCCAGCCCAGGCTGCTATACCCAGCAAAACTCTCAATTATCATAGATGGTGAAACCAAAAGATTCTATGACAAATCCAAATTTGCACAGTATGTTTCCACAAACCCAGCCCTACAAAGAATAATACATGGAAAATGCCAACTCAAGGAGGAAAACTACACCCTAGAAAAAGCAAGAAAGTAATCTTTCAACAAACTCAAAAGAAGATAGCCACACAACATAAAAACAACATCAAAAATAACAGGAAGCAACAATCACTATTCCTTAGTATCTCTTACCATCAATGGTCTCAATTCCCCAATGAAAAGACATAGACTGACAGACTGGATCCATAAACAGGACCTAGCATTTTGCTGCATCCAGGAAACACGCCTCCGTGTTAAAGACAAACACTACCTCAGAGTAAAGGGCTGGAAAACAATTTTCCAGGCAAATGGCCCTAAGAAACAGGCGGGAGTAGCCATTCTAATATCAGATAAAATCGACTTTCAACCAAAAGTCATCAAAAAAGATAAGGAAGGACACTTCATACTCATCAAAGGAAAAATCTGCCAAGAAGAGCTCTCAATTCTGAACATCTATGCCCCTAATGCAAGGGCTCCCACATTCATAAAAGAAACTTTACTGAAGCTTAAAGCACACATTGCACCTCACACAATAATAGTGGGAGACTTCAACACCCCACTATCATCAATGGACAGATCTTGGAAACACAAACTAAGCAGAGACACAGTGAAACTAACATGTTCTGAACCAAATGGATTTAACAGATATCTATAGAACATTTCATCTTAAATCAAAAGAATATGCCCTCTAATCAGCACCTCATGGTACCTTTTCCAAAATTGATCATATATTGTTCACAAAGGAAACCTCAACAGATATAAGAAGATTGAGATAATCCCATGCCTCCTATCAGATCACTACGGAATAAGGCTGGTCTTCAATGGCAACAACAACAACAGAAAGCCCACATACACATGGAAGTTGAACAACACTCTGCTCAATGATAACTTGGTCAAGGAAGAAATAAAGAAGGAAATTAAAGACTTTCTAGAACTTAATGAAAATGAAAATACAACATACCCAAACCTATGGGACACAATGAAAGCAGTGGTAAGAGGAAAACTCATAGCTCTGAATGCCTCCAAAAAGAAACTGGAGAGAGCATACACTAACAGCTTAACAGAACATCTGAAAGTTCTGGAACAAAAAGAAGCTAATACACCTAAGAGGAGTAGAAGGTAGGAAATAATCAAATTAAGGGCTGAAATCAACCAAGTGGAAACTAAAAGAACTATACAAAGAATCAACAAAACCAGGAGCTGGTTCTTTGAGAAAATCAACAAGATAGATAAACCCTTAACCAGACTAACCAGAGGGCTCAGAGACAGTATCCAAATTAACAACATTAGAAATGAAAACAGAGATATAACAACAGAATCTGAGGAAATTCAAAAAATCATCAGATCCTACTACAAAAGCCTATATTCAACAAAATTGGAAAATCTGGAGGAAATGGACAAGTATCTAGACAGATACCAAATACCAAAGTTAAGTCAGGATCAGATAAAGCATCTAAACAGTCCCATAACCCCTAAAGAAATAGAAGCAGTAATTAAAAATCTCCCAACCAAAGAAAGCCCAGGACCAGATGGGTTCAGTGCAGAATTCTATCAGACCTTCAAAGAAGACCTAATACCAATACTCTTCAAGCTATTCCACCATATAGAAACAGCAGGTACACTACCCAATTCATTCTATGAGGCCACAGTTATACTGATACCAAAACCTCACAAAGACCCAACAATAAAAGAAAACTTCAGACCAATTTCCCTTATGAATACCGATGCAAAAATACTCAATAAAATTCTTGCAAACCAAATCCAAGAACACATCACAAAGATCATTCACCATGATCAAGTAGGCTTCATCCCAGGGATGCAGGGATGGTTCAATACCAGGAAATCCATCAATGTAATCCACTACATAAACAAACTCAAAGAAAAAAAAACCACACGGTCATTTCATTAGACGCTGAAAAAGCATTTGAAAAAATTCAACATCCCTTCATGATAAAAGTCTTGGAAAGATCAGGAATTCAAGGCCCACACCTAAACATAGTAAAAGCAATCTAGGGCAAACCAGTGGCAAACATCAAATTAAATGGAGAGAAACTCGAAGCAATCCCACTAAAATCAGGGACTAGGCAAGGCTGCCCTCTCTCTCCCTATCTATTCAATATAGTACTTGAAGTTCTAGCTAGAGCAATTAGACAACAAAAGGAGGTCAAAGGGATACAAATTGGAAAGGAAGAAATCAAAATAACACTATTTGCAAATGATATGATGGTATACTTAAGTGACCCAAAAAACTCCACCAGAGATCTGCTACAGCTGATAAACAGCTTCAGCAAAGTGACCAGATACAACATTAACTCAAGCAAATCAGTAGCCTTCCTATACTCGAAGGATAAACAGGCTGAGAAAGAAATTAGGGAAATGACACCCTTCACAATTGTCACAAACAATATAAAGTATCTTGGTGTGACTCTAACCAAACAAGTGAAGGATCTGTATGACAAGAACTTCGTGTCTCTGAAGAAAGAAATCGAAGAAGACCTCAGAAGATGGAAAGATCTCCCATGCTCATGGATTGGCAGGATTAATATAGTTAAAATAGCAATCTTGCCAAAAGCAATCTACAGATTCAATGCACTCCCCACCAAAATTCCAACTCAATTCTTCATAGACTTAGAAAGAGCAATTCTCAAATTCATATGGAATAACAAAAAACCCAGAATAGCAAAAACTATTCTCAACAATAAAAGGACTTCTGGGGGAATCAACCTCCCTGATCTCAAGCTGTACTACAGAGCAGTAGTGATAAAAACTGCATTGTATTGGTACAGTGACAGGCAGGTAGATCAATGGAATAGAAGGAATAGAATTGAAGACCCAGAAATGAAACCACACACCTACAGTCACCTGATCTTTGACAAAGGAGCTAAAACCACCCAGTGGAAAAAAGACAGCATTTTCAACAAATGGTGCTGGCTCAACTGTGGGTCAACATGTAGAAGAAATCAAATTGATCCATTCCGGTCTCCCTGTACAAAGCTCAAGTCCAAGTGGATCAAGGACCTCCACATAAAACCACTGAATCTAACAGAAGAGAAAGTGGGGAAAAGTCTCGAACACATGAGTACAGGGAAAAAGTTCCTGAACAGAACACCAATGGCTTATGCTCTAAGATCAAGAATGGACAAATGGGACCTCATAAAATTGAAAAGCTCCTGTAAGACAAAGGACACTGTCAATAGGACAAAATGGCAACCAACATGTTGGGGAAAGATCTTTACCAATCCTACATCCGATAGAGGGCTAATATCCAATGTATACAAAGAACTCAAGAAGTTAGACTCCAGAGAAGCAAATAACCCTATCAAAAAATGGGGAACAGAGCTAAACAGAGAATTCTCAACTGAGGAAACTCGAAGGGCTGAGAAGCACCTAAAGAAAGGTTCAACATTCTTAGTCATCAGGGAAATGCAAATCAAACCAACCCTGAGATTCCACATCACACCAGTCAGAATGGCTAAGATCAAAAACTCAAATGACAGTAGATGCTGGCAAGGATGTGGAGAAAGAGGAACACTCCTCCATTGCTGGTGGGACTGCAAGCTGGAAAAACCACTCTGGAAATCAGTTTGGCGGACCCTCAGAAAATTGGACATATTACTACCTGAGGATCCAGCTATTCCACTCCCGGGCATATACCCAGAAGATGCTCCAAGATATAATAAGGACACATGCTCCACTATGTTCATAGCAGCCATATTTATAATAGCCAGAAGCTGGAAACAACCCAGATGTCCCTCAATAGAGGAATGGATACAGAAAATGTGGTACATTTACACAATGGAATACTACTCAGCTATTAAAAACAATGACTTCATGAAATTCATAGGCAAATGGATGGAACTTGAAAATATCATCCTTAGTGAGGTAACTCAGTCACAAAAGAACAAACATGGTATGTACTCACTGATAAGTGGATATTAGCCCAAAAGTTAAAAAAAAAAAAAAAAAAAAAAACATGATTCAATTCACAGCAACTCTTGGATTGAGCGTGGGGTCCCAGACGGAGGAGTTGGAGAAGGGACTAAAGGAGCTGAGAAAAATTGCAGCCCCATGGGGAGGGAGCAACAATGTCAACTGGTCAGGCCCCCTGGTGCTCCCAGAGACTGGACCACCAACCAAAGAATGCATATGGAGGGACCCATGGTGCTGGCCACATATGTGGCAGAGGACAGCCTTGTTGGCCATTAGGGGGAGGAGAGGCCCTTGGGTCTGAGAATGTTAGGTGCCCCAGTATAGGGGAATGCCAGGGAGGGAAGATGGGAGTGCATGGGTAGGTGGGGGAATACCCTCATAGAGGCAAGGGGAGAGGGGATGGGATAGGGGCTTTCCAATAGGGAGACCTGGAAAGAGGGAAACATTTGAAATGTAAATAGAGTATCAAAAAAAAAAGAAAGAAAGAAAAGAAAATACCCTGAGTGAGGTAACACAATCACAAAAGAACACACATGGTATGTACTCACTGATAAGTGAATATTAGGCAAAAAGCTCAGAATACCCACCATACAACTCACAGACCATATGAAAGTCAAGAAGGAAAACAAAGGTGTGGATACCTCAGTCCTACTTAGAAGGGGGATCAAAATAATCACGGGGTGGGGAGGTAGAGGGTGGGTGGGACTTGGAAAGAAGAAAGGAGAGGGAGAAGAAAAAGGAGGGGCAGGATCAGGTGTTGGAGGAGACACGGGAGGGGGGGGGAGATGTACAGAGGGTCAGGAAATTTAACCGAGGTGTATAGCAGTACAGGATGGGAAACTGGGGGTAGCCAACAGAAAGTCTCAGACACCAGGAAAGCAAGAGGTTCCCAGGAGGATGACATTAGCTGAGATACCCAACAAAGGGAGAGAGAACCTGTAGAGACCATATCCAGAGGTTAGGCACGGCCCGGTTAAGGGATGGGTCACCCTCCCTTCTCAACATTTTAACCCAGAATTGCTCCTGTCTAAAGGAAATACAGGGACAAAGTGGAGCCGAGACTGACAGAAAGACCATTCGGAGACTGCCCCACCTGGGGATCCATCCCATATGTAGCCACCAAACCCAGACATTATTGCTGATGCCAAGAAATGCTTGCTGACAGGAACTTGATACAGATGTCTCCTGAGAGGTTCTGCCAGAGTCTTACTGATACAGATGTGAATGCTTGCAGCCAACTGTTGGACTGAGCAGAGGGACCCCAACGGAGGGGTTAGGGGAAGGACTAAAGGAGCTGAAGGGGTTTGCAACACCATAGGAAGAACAACAGTATCAACCAACCAGACCCCCTAGAGCTCCCAGGGAGTAAACAACCAACCAAAGAATACACGTGGAGGGACCCATGGCTCCAGCTGCATATGCAGCCTTATCTGGCATCAAAGGAAGGGGAGGCCTTGATCCTGTGAAGGTTTTATGCCCCAGCTATAGGGGATTCTAGGGCGGTGGGGCAGGAGTGGGCGGATGGGTGGGGGATCGCCTTTGTGAAGGCAGGAGGGGTAGAGGTGGGATGGAGGGGGAGTTCTCAGAGAGGAAACCGGGAAGGCGGATAACATTTGAAATATAAATAAACAGAATAACCAATTAAAAAAAAATTTAAAGAAAAAAGAAATTGGAGAGATCTCATATTAGCAACGTAACACCACACCTGAAAGCTCTAGAACAAAAAGAAGCAAACACACCCAATAGGGAGAAGATGGTGAGAAATAGTCAAACTCTCAAATTAATCAATTAGAAACAAAGAGAACGGACTACAGGCGAGGAGCGTGGAAGCTCGGTCATAGCTCAAGGTTGTCAGCGGAGTCAGAGCTCGCTGGGGGGTGGGGAGGAGGTTTGACAGCTTCTGGCGGGTGTCTGTGTCTGGAGGAGGCAAATGTCGCATCTATCTCAGGAACCGGGCGGAGAGTGATGCCACGAGGGCTCTCTCGAGGGAGCAGCCATCTTCCACGTCCACGCCGTGGTGAAGAGGACATTCCGGACTCTCCACGACCCCTCGGATTCCCCACTCGCAGGCCTCGAGGCCGCGGCGGCCACCGAGACAGCTACGCACCTCCCCCACCCTTTCCCCTTGGTCCCCCAGCCCCCGCGGGCCGGACGCAATTTCATAATCTGCTTTTAAAGCCAGGTCACGGACTTTCAAGCATTCTCCAAGATCTATTCTGCAGTACCCTGCTTCCATTTATGCAGTATGCCAGGCATCAGCACGATTTTCAGTGGCACACAGGTGGTTGCCGTCACCAGGACCTGTCCTGAGAGGTGCCCATTAACTCGTCCAGCATAGCCCGTATCTGGGCCTGCGCCAACACGGTGGCAATCCTTTAGGACAAGACAGGGTCCTTTGTCCATCCCCTGAAGACCTTTACAGGCAGGTGCGATCTCTAAAGAAGAGGGTGGCACGATGAGATGGCGTACAAAGGGGTTTGGTTGTACCTGGCATAGATCCCATCAATCTATACGTGGAAGGAAGAAGATGAGAAGCCCAAGGCCAGCCTAGACTGCATTAAAAAGAAAGAGAATGGAAAAGAAGGATGCCCACCCCTTATTCCTTTGTTGTTTGTTATCTTTTGTTCTGTTTCAGCCGCCCTGTTGTTGGCCTGTGTCTTGAAGACCCTGCAGTTTTGGATCAGCAGGACCTTTTGTGTGGTCTTGTCTTGCCTCCACCTGGAAATATGCTCTGCACAACCATATGCTTCTCAAAACCAAATTTAAGTGTGTGATTTTATTATTTACTTTTACATCACCCCCAAAGAAATTCTTAAGCGTTTGGAGCTGGAGAACAAGCAGGCATCTTCTGAATTGTTTCTTATGGTATCACCGCGTATAGGTAAAATAAAATAATATCTTTTAATCTTCCAAGACCACGGTTTCTTTGTGTAGCTCTTGCTGTCTGGAACTAGCTCTGTAGACCCAGCTGGACTCAATCCCACAGAGATCTGCATGCCTCTGCCTCCCTGGTGCTGTGACTAAAGGCATCCCGCCACCATCCCGCTTAACCGTAATTAATTTAATAATTAATACCCTGATTTTATTCCAGGTATGGTCTGGCCTCATAGACTGATTGCCCGAGAACTCCCTATGTAGACCAGGATGGCCACTAACAAAGCAATCCAGCTGCCCCTGCCTCCTGGGTCTTGGGATGATAAATGTGAGGCAACATGCCTGGTTGATTCTGTTTTGTTGTATTTTGTTTTGTTTTGTTTCAAAAAAAGGGGGGGGCGGAGTAGCATATAATCAACCTTCTCCACAAGGCCAGCCATGAACTTGCAGTGGTCCTGCTTTAGCCTTCCTGGTACAACACCCAGACTGGATCAACAACAGATGTTTAATCTGCCCATCTGAGGAAGCAAGGAGAAATTTCTGTGAGCCACCTCTGGCTACTTGCCATCCTGGGAGACTTTCCAAGGGTGGATTGTGTCATGTCTCATGTGGTCACTGACTGAAGATGTAGATCAGCTTGACAGGGCTCTCAGACCCACAGGTGGTCAGGCAATACTTTGACACCCCTATGGATACCTCCAGGATTCCAGACCTCACCTTGGCAGCTCCTCTGGGACTTTCTGTTGCTGTTGTCCACACAGGGCCTGATGTATCCCACTCTGGTTAGGAACCACTATGTAGCCAGACTGCTTTGTACTTCTGCTGCTCAACCCTGTGCCTCCCAGAGACAGGTATGCACCACCAGGCCTGCCTTCTCCTGAAATAGCTAAGGACCTTTGGAGTGACTTTTCTGATTTTCAGCAATGACTTCCAGTCCTAGGGCACAAGGCTAGATTCCTAAATTCAGGCCCAGCTCATAACCTACCTCCCTATGCATCCAGCAGATTGAGAGGTGGAGGCCAAAGGATCAGGATCCTGTTCATGGCCATTCCACTCTATATTCTATATGAAACCAGCCTGGAATACAGGTCATCCTGTTTAGGAAGATGTCATCTCAGACAGTGAGTTCTAGAACAGCCAAGAATACAGGTCTTTCTGGGGAAAAAAAAAAACTCTGTCTCAAGAAACAAAGCAAAAGAATAATAAAAATATCACAAATTAATGAATGAAACTGAAAGACTACTATAAGGCAAGGAAAAGTCACATTCAGGGAAAGTGGAAGCCTAAAAATGGAAATTTTTTGCTACCTCTGATAGAGGACTAATACCTAAAATATATAAAGAACTTTAAAAACTAGATATCTAAAGTCTAAAGAAGCCAATTAAAGATGAGATACAGATTTAAAAAGCTAATTCTTCTTCTTTTCAACTTTTTCCTGGGTCTTTGTGAGTTTCACATCAAGCACCTCAGGCCACTCAATTCCTAGTTCCCTCATGTTTACCGTCTGCTTTTGCAACCTATCTCCCAAAAGAAAAGAAAAAAAGAAAGCAAAAACAAAGCACCGAAAATAGCTTGCGGCAGCTGTAGTGTGTCACAGTGTGTCCCACGGTACACCACTCTGTCCACACTTCTTCATCTGCAAAGGATCATTGTAATGAGTCATAGGTTCGATTCCAGGCCTTTGGCTTCTGCAATACCATCAATTTTGGATCCTCACCAGGACTTCCTCCTAGTTATCTTTTGAAAACATTCCTGGAGGTTCATAGGTTCATAGAACTGCAGTGAAGAGGTTAGAAGTCTAGGCCTCAGATGAGCCTGACAGCTATTCCACCCCTGAGCAACCTGTACAGAATCCACTCACAGTCAGGTCACCAGAGGTTTGTCACACAAGAAGGCTCACTGGCCATTGCAGGAATTAGTCGGAAATGGGAGGGGCAGGCTCTAGAATCGAATCCCCCAGGAGGTAGAACAAGGGTCATTCAGCAACATGTAGCCAGACCCACTGCTCAAAGCAGTTTATAAACTGTGGACTGAGCCAGTGATGGTGACTGCCTGAACCCTTCCAACTCCAGTCAAAAACCAGGACAGGGTTAGATGACAGTTCTTCATCCATTCACTTGTGCTTGCTTCTCAGTAATCCCTGCTATGTAATTGTGTGTGCTTGATGTCATTTATGTATCTCCTGAGTCTCTGTGCTTCACTAGAAGGCCCTTTCTGATCAGCACAGTCAGTCAGTCTCCCATGATGCAACGTGAGCAAGGAGAACCAGGCGTTATTGCTCAACTCCACCTAATAGTTGAATTACAGGGAAAGCTGATGCAGGGGGTTCATAATGAGTTTAAAACAGTCCAGGGTGTATGGTGAGTTTCATCCAGGACAGCCAAGGTTACACAGGAAAACCCTGTTTCAAACAGACAAAAAATTCTCAACATAATGAAGTTAATAAGACAAGTAATCACAGAGCTCAGTTTGAAGAGAAACATCTTGGAGGGCCTCAGACCTTGACCAGAACCTCTGATTTTAAACATTCCCACGTAGAAATCTGATTCAATCAAGTTAAAGACGTAACTGTCAAAATAAGATTAAATGAAGCAGTGCATTGGTTGCGCACGCCTTTAATCCCAGCACTTGGGAGGCAGAAGCTGGCAGATTTCGAGGCCAGCCTGGTCTACAGAGTGAGTTTCAGGACAGCCAGGGCTACACAGAGAAACCCTGTCTCGGAAAAAGAAAAAAAGAAAAAAGAAAAGAAAAGAAAAGAAAAGAAAAGAAAAGAAAAGAAAAGAAAAGAAAAATGAGTGGAGACTTCATCATCCAATCAGGTGGCAGCTTGTTCCTGAGGGGTGGGGCTAAAAAGGAAGGTATGAGGGAAAGGGGGATGTAAGGTTAAGTGTGGCTGCACAAAACACTCTAAGGCTTGGAGCTTGAGTGACTGCCTGTCCCCCCTAGGGTTGGAAAAACTAAAAGCAGTGTGCAGATTGGGTAAGTTATTCGCCCTATCAGGATACCCTAGCTTACCCTGCTTACCCAGTCTCCCATCTCATCTCCATATTCTGGGTACTTGGTTGTGGTTGTATTTTGTTTGTTTCCTTGTTTGATGTGATGATTTTGAAGTAGGGAATTGGTGGGATGCTAGGTGAACTCTTCTGGGAAGTCTTTCCCGAGAACACAGAGAAGCTGTGCTAAGGTCACATATCGGGAAATACAGGCATGCAGATTTTTGTGTTCAATCCAGCCTGGTTTACATAGTGAGTCCCAGGACCACCAGAGATGCACAGTGAGACGGTATCTCAAAACAAAAACAACACAGACAAGTTTGGAATGGAAAGATGGCCCATAGGTTAAGAGTCCTTGCTGCACTTGGACAGGACCTGAATTGAGGTCTAGCACCCATGTAATGCAGCTCCTAACCAGTGTGAACTCCAGTTCCAGGGGATCTGATGCCCTTCTGGCTTCTGTGGGCGCCTGTACACAACACGCACACAAACACACGGACATACGCATATAAATACTTTTAAGAAAGCAAAAAATAATTGAATAAAGTTTTAAATGGAGAAAAAAAAATCAGGGCTACAGAAATAACACACTACAGCCTCACCCAGAGTGGGGAGTCCTACCCCTCCTCCATAATTGAGCTGGAGATGGAGGCATTCGGGCATTCAGGGCATCAAAGCTGCTCCAAGTAACCCTCTCTGAAGTGTGTGTCCAAGAGCAAGGCCAATGGGCATCAATCATGTCCTCAGCCCAGTGATAAACATCTACTTCTTTGTCCTCCAAGGGGTGGTCTGGAATACAGCTCTGTGCTCCTGATACTCCAGGGCTGTGCACCTGATATTGCAGTCCCAGCTCTGTGCTCCCTACTGCCCCAGCACTGTGCTCCTGCTCCCAGCAGGAGGAGACTGATCTAAGGCTTTGCCTTGGAGGAGATGACTTGCTCTGGGGTCCTTGGAGGTCAATTCATAAAATGGTGGGGCCCTTGGGACCTATGAAACAGTGTTTCCCAGAAGCATAAACCTAGAATAACAAGCCTCCAAAGTAACAGATTCTGAAGAGAGTCAGGCAGGAAGTGAGCGATGTTCTCCTGATGACCCTTCACATGTGTGCTGTGTGAGATGAAAGGTTATATTAGCAATTAAGACTGGAATCAACATATAAATTCTGACATTGTAGAAAGACATAAACATGTTTGTCTATGCCTCTGTCATGTTAGGGTTGAAAACAGCGTCTGTTTCCCAGGTATAGACAGAGTGCTCTTAACAGTCAAGGCAGATGGGCATAGCATTGTCCTTCTGGGATGCCTTAGGGTCTTCATTGTATCTTGGAAATCAGAAAAATGCAGGGAACCTTTTCCAGAAAGCCTTCTTCACACCAGTCATCATTGCAACCCCAAGAGGCAGAGTACAGCTCCAGAATCACCTGGCTTAGCTTGGTGGTGTGGTAGAGGAGATCCTTCAAGGTGAGCATGTAGATGCCATTTCCATAGAAAATGACCCCAGAGGTGGGCACAGTGTTGCATACTCTTAATCCCAGCCCTTAAGAAACAGAGGGAAGTGGACCCTGGCAAAACCAATAAATTCACAAATTATATTTGAGACGAAGGCTGAGATCCCTTTGCAGTTGTTAGAAATAAGTTTTCGGTCACAAAGAAAAAGACCATAATGCCAACTGAAGTGTCCAGACACACAAATTTTACTCTCTCAAGAGGGCAGACTGGGAAGATCCAACACACAGAAACAGAAAGTGGGACTGGATTTTATTCCAACTCAGACAGTGACTTTTCTGCATCAGCTGGGGTCAGAATTCACAGTCCTATTTGATTGGCTAGTCTGAAAAGAATTGACCCATGGGAGAGAGGGGGTATCACTGCTCTAGGCCATTAAATTGCTAGAACATAGCAGAAGTTCTTTGTGTAACAAAGGTTCTCTCTCTCTCTCTCTCTCTCTCTCTCTCTCTCTCTGTGTGTGTGTGTGTGTGTGTGTGTGTGTGTGTGTGTGTGCGCGCACGAGCACACACACACACACAAAAGTTTTGCAAGGTCAAACAGATAAAAAAGACATTTGAATGTCTTAAACACAAGTTGTATGTCATTTGATTAAAATCTCATTAACTATTTCTTTTGTCATTGTTTTGATTTTCAAGACAAGGTTTCTCTGTGTAGCCCTGGCTCTCTTGGAACTCTTGCTCTACAGACCAGGCTGGCCTCCACACAGAAATTCTCCTGCCTCTGCCTGCCAAGAGCTGGGATCAAAGGTGTGTGTCACCACTGCCCGGCTTCACTTAATATTTCTTGCTGAGTGAAAATTAGTCTTCAACCTGCTTCTCTGGGTATTAGGCCAGCAAGATGACTTTTCAGGTAAAGCCACTTAGCCTGCAGGCCTGGAGATCTAGGTTCAATTCCTAGGACCCACGTTAAGTGAGAATCTGATCAGCAACTCCACAAGTTAGTCCACTGTCAGAGGCACACCACCTGCCCTGTCACATACAACGATAAATAAAAATTTCAAAATAAAGAATTCCCTGGGTCATCTTGGGGCTAATTTTCCTAGTCTCCATTGTGAGACTTCTGATGGAGCTCCTGTGAGCTCCTGATGGAGCTGACTGACTTCAGGATCTGAGTCCAAGATGGAGGTCTGCCGCTTAACTTGCACGGAGGAGAACATCTTATCCGATTACAGATGAGATCCCTTGGGAGCCCCCAATTGGGTCTGTAGGGACCTATGAGTTCAGCTGCTAGTCTGTATGGGTCCAAAAATTGCCGAAGGAAGACTCCAGGTTCAGATAGTATACAAAATCAAAGACCATTTATTCTGCAGAAACAACCAGCAAGTAGGGGTCAACCATTCTTTGAAATGGACACCCCAGATAAAGGCATGCAGGCCTTCTTATAGGGAACTGGGGAAACTCTCTAGAAAGACTAGGTAATCTAAAGTTTCATTGGTAGGTGCTATGGGGTCACAGGCAATCAGTGGTCTACATTCCTATGTCATGAGGGTTCAATCATATGGTGAAATAGAGCTGCCCAGAGCAGGTGGCCCATTCTGAGATATTTCCCCATTTTTCTGGTTATCCCCAGGCTGTTCTTTGTGAGAGAGTTTTATGATCTTGTCTAGATTTTATGATCTGTACGCAGAACTGGTGTCTTATGACCTAGTTTCTGGGACTTATGGTCTATTCCTGAATCTGGTGCCTTATGGCCTTTTTTGAAATCAGGCCTGGTCCTCAAAATGGAGACAAATGGGGTCCTTAAATGAGGACAAATGGGGTTATATTGTCCTTTCAAGTCAAGCCTGTCACATTTAATCGGGCTATGGTAAATTGCCCAGTATGCTTGAAGCATACTTTACCTAGAAACATACTTATACACAATTATTAGATTAGTAAGAATGTATATGATCTGGCTGGAGTGATGGCTCAGCGTTTAAGAGCACTAACTGCTCTTCCGAAGGTCCTGAGTTCAAATCCCAGCAACCACATGGTGGCTCACAAACATCCATAATGAGATCTGATGCCCTCTTCTGGGGTGTCTGAAGACAGCTACAAGAGGGGCAGGAGTGATTGGGGCCAAAGAGAGAGAAAAAGTGTCTGAAGATAGCTACAGTGTGCTTACATATAATAAATAAATCTTTAAAAAAAGAAAAAAGAATGTATATGCTCAATAAAAGCAAAGCGCACAAAAAACTTGAGGGGGAAAAAAAACAAAACCAAAGCCAGGTTCAGTGGTACATGCCAATAGTCCCAGCACTTGAGAAGCAGAGGCAGGCAGGTATCTGTGAGTTCGAGGCCAACCTGGTCCATACAGTGAGTTCTCAGTTCAAGGCTACCCTGGTCTACAAAGTGAGTTCCAGGACAGCCAGGGCTATGCAGAGAAACCCTGTCTCAAAGGTGCTGTGAGACTGTCTGTTGATTCCCCAAAAGCAAACCCAATAAAGAGTGATCCATCCAGCTCTATGTGGGTGGAGTCATTACTCTGGTCTTTCTCTGAGGCTAACAGACTTCTGTGTCTCCCAAGGTCATGTGCTTCCCAGGTAAGTAATCTTCCCATGGAGCTGTATCTCCAGCCCTAATATTTTCCAATTAAGCTTTTTTTGTTTTGTTTTGTTTTTCTTTGCTTTATTTGAAACAGGGTCTCTTTACATAGTTCTGGCTGTCCTGGAACTCACTATCATGAGGGTGATGGTGGTAGCCTGGTCAGTGTAGAGCCTTTAATGAAGATGACCTACCTGCAGCCTTTTGAGGCTGTCCTGGGTGGACTGTTAACACAGAAGATTCATCCCAGATAAGCAAGATCCAAATATGCAGGAATGCAGGCAAGGGGCAAATATAGCCAGAAGAAATGGGGGTCAAAGTGGATCAGAGATTCCTGATAGACCTAGCTTGAATGACTGTCAAAGACCAACTTTGGCACCAGAGAATAAACTGAGGCCGGCAGCCATTGGGGTCAGTGCTTAGAGCTTCTGATGGGGGTTGAATCCAGATACCTACAGGAGCTGCTGCCAAAGGCAGCCAGCAATTAGACAAGTTATTCAGCAGATTTCTCTCTGAGGGAACAAAGCGCACAAGTGGTACACACACACACACACACACACACACACACACACACACACACACACGGGTGGGGGGCAGACAGACAGACAAAGACATATGCAGGCAAACACCCATACACATAGATAAGTGAGATAGCGCATAGGATAAAAGGCTGTTCTCAGACTTATAATCCTCCTGCCTCAGAGTCCCAGTGTGGTCACATAAGGAGACAGGAGACCCTGAGACAACCAGAACGTGAGAAACCTTGAGCACACTCAGCCCTACATGGGACATCTCTATCAAATTCCTCCCGTCAGAGCTCAGGGAACCTGGCAGAAGAGAAGGTGCAAAGAGAAAGTCAGAGGGTTTGGAGGACACCAAGAAAACAGGGCCCTCTAAATCAGCGTGAGCAAAGTACATTATAAACTCACAGAGACCGAAGCAGCATGCATAAGGCCTAGACAGGTCCGCACCAGGTCCTCTGCACTTAAATTACGGCTTCCTGTTCAGTATTTGTGTTATTCCTGAGTGTGTGTCTCTAATTCTTAAGCCTTTGCTTGGCCTCTTCCTTCTGTTGGTTTGTCCCACCCAACTTTGATAGGATAGTTTTTATCTTCTTATATTTTGTTTTGTTATATTAACAAAAACAAATGAACAAAAACCTAGCCACTAGGGTAAATGTTAATTGAACTGCCACTTATACCTGCTGGGTATACGGTTTTCTCCAATGGAGTGACACTAAGCACATCAACCACTCCAAGGCAGGCCTCACGTTCAGGACTAGTTGACCAACGTGTAATGAACGCTACAGGATTTTCTTTGTGCTTTTACTTGGTTACATTTGGTAGTGGATCTGGGGGGCTGGGGGTGGAGAACTTAATGTTGCTTGGGTAGAGAGGGGGAACGGACCTAAAAGGACTTGGAGGAGGGGAAGAATATGATATTTAAATGTTTTAAATTTAAAAAGAGAGAGAGACAGGAATAATCTTATCACTGCCTCAGGATGGGTTGGTTGCATCCCCATTAATTCTTCGTGTGAAGAGGTGGGAACCAGCTTGGCAGAGCAGACTCTAGCACATTAGACAGTAGCCTAGCCTCTGGCATTCTAGGCCTCTCCAATGGCTCCTCTGAAGCCTTTCATTGTTTCAGACTCTCCTTCCTCTACTTGCCAAGTTCGGGAATGGGAGGAGTGCCTTGTCCCTGACTCCACCCCCACCCCCAAGCCTGAAAGACCTCTGGAATCCCACCTGCTCTGTCCATCAGTAGCTTCCAGTCCCCATGTTGCTTACCACACTCCATCTTGCTCCAAACAAGACATCACCAAAACACTCCAGGCAAAACTGTTTCATTACTAGGTGTGGTAGTATATGCCTTTAATCCCAGCACTCCAGAGGCAGAAGAGAAATGATCTCAGAGTTCCAGGCCAATTTACTAAATACAGACCATCAGGTTGTATCTATTTTTTAATACTTTATTTAATGCTGGGGGTGTATGTGTGTGCATGACACAGCCCTTGTCTTGGCCCATGTATAGACAGGAAGGCACTTTCAGAAGTCTCTTCTGTTCTCTATGGATCCTGTTAGGCTTGGTAGTGGGAGGTCTTTTACCCAATGGGCTATCTCCTACTCATTTTTAACTAATCCTCTTGAAGAGCACTTAGACAGTTGTGGGTATTGGGAATGGAACCCAGGCCTCTGCAAAGACACCCCATGCTCTTAACTAAGCGTCTCCAGTACCCCCTGTATTTTTAACACATATACAAATGAAGAAAAAGAGGGTATGAAACAAAATTCTTTATTGCAACCAGATTATACACAGAGGAGCCCAATGGCTAGGCTTACATACTTATTAACAAAATAAAACAGTTTACTCCTGGACATCTACAATGCAGTTCTTAAGGCTTGTCAATCCTTTAAGAGACAGAACATCTACTGGAGACCTTTATTTTCAAACGGATAGCCAGAGGCAGGAAGCCCTGAAAAAACAGGGTCACTACATGTGACCTACAAGCTTGCCAAGATGCCATACTTCAGTAATCTTAGCATTTAGAAGGTGGAAGCAGGAGGATTTCAAGGCCAGCCTGGGCAATATGTGACCATGAAAGAGAGAGAGAAATAGTGATAAAGCAGTGTGGCTTAGACTCCATTTCCTTTGCTCTGTGTTATCTTTGACTTTGCTTCAGCCATCTTTGATATGTCCACAGTACCTCCTAATCTAAGTGTACTAGGCTGAATTCCTCTACCATTCCCCAAACCCCTCATAGGAGAATGCATTGCTCATTTTAGGTTGGAATTTTGTACACTACATCAATGAGTAGACACACAAGTGGGATGTAACAGATGTCCAGGCAAAGTAAAGGAGAGAAAACATCTGACTGCTTTCAGTTAACTTTAATGCAGCAGTAGTCAGGGTTCTCTAAAAGCTAACGGAGCAGAACTGCCAGCTCCATACGTATCAGGAACATAGGAGGTTTATTAGACTGGCTTACCGGCTGTGGTCTGCGCAGTCTGACAATGGCTGGCTCACAATGAAAAGGCCAAGGATCTGGGAGTTCTTCACCCACAAAGCTGGATGTCTCTGCAGTCCAATCAAGTGCTGCCATCCTAGGCTCCTAGAGAGCTGCTGGTTTTCAGTCTATGTTAAAATCCTGAAGAAAATGAATACTGCCCAAAGAAGTAGAACAGACAAACTTGGCAGCACAGCTTTCTTCTTCTAGCTCTCTTTACATTTGCTGCCAAGAGAAGGCATGGCCACCATTTAGGGTATGTGTTGTGTTTCATCGAGTAATCTGAGGAAGAAAATCTCACACCTCACAGAATATCCAGCATCTTGGGTTCTAGTTGCTACAGAAGTAGTCAGGTTGACAATCAAGTCTGCCATCACAGATATCTAGAGATCTTAGGCGAGAGGTCAGACAACACAGGGTCTTTCCAGCCCAAGCCATAGGGGAAAAAAAGAGCAACACTGAAACCAGGTTAATGGCTGAGAAGGACACCAGAACATCCAGGTTCCAAAATCTGACCATTTTACTTTACAACTACCATGTAAGGAGAAAGGCCTTCATTATCATGTCCTGACAGAACTCACTTATTTAGAAAGTGCAGAATTGGGGCTGGAGAGATGGCTCAGCAGCCAGGAGCACTTGTTCTTGCAGAAGACTCATGTGATGGCTCACAGCCCTCGGAAACTCCAGGTCCAGGGTATCCAACGCCCACATCTGAACTCTACAGGCATCAAGGATACATATGTGCTGGTAAACTACCCAGATATAAAATAAATAAATCTTAAAGGAAAAAAGAACAAAAGAAAAAAAATGCAGGATTGTCTTCAGATTCCATAAACATCTGTCCTGGGTCCCACTGCTCTCCATAAGCTCAGTCTTTGTGGTCTAATCCAATTGCACATCATTTGGGTTCCCAAACAATGAGCAGTGTGTGGCCATATGCTTTGGATTCTCTTAATGAAAGACCTGTTCCTAGGCTTTCATTTCTCAGTATCAAAAACCAACCTGCCCCTATTTATTGCCGACAACGACAAAGTTTGGTCTCCAGGTCATAGACACAGCGCTGACAACATTCATGGCAGATATATGTAGCAAAGGAGACTCTCTTGGGCTGCCTTACAGTAACGAGTGTCTCCATAAGCTCAGGACAAAGTTGGGCAAATCGTCCCATGAGGACATCACCCGTGTCATCGTAGCACTCCAGAGGGGCAGGATACAGCTCCTGGGTCAGCTGCCTCAGACTGGCTGTGTGATAAAGAAGGTCCTTCAGAACAGCCATGGAGATGTCATTGTCATAGAAATTGACCCTGGTGAGCTGGGAGCACTGGCTCAGGGCAGGCAGGAGGGCAGTTAGCTGGGAGTCCACCATCCAACAACCCTCCAATTCTAGGGTCTGCAGAGTGTCTGCAACACTCTTTAGCAGATCATGGAAAGACACAGGATGTAAGTCAATTAATTTCACAAGTTTCAGGTTCAGGTGTTTGAGCTGATGGAGGCTCTGACTCTGGGACAAGGAATTCAAGTCTAAATGTGAAAGCTTGCACATAGTGATGGACAGGGTCTCCAAAGGGGTCTTCAGGTACCTAGAGAGAGACCAAATGATTAGTTCTGGCACATAGAGATGGAGAGATTTGGTGTCAGGTTTGGCATAGAGGTAAAGGTGACCATGTGTCTTCAGGTCATGTGACAATACGATAGAGATCAATATCCAGGATGGAGTCTGGACAGGATACTGGACATTACTGACGTCTCACCATTCTTGGCAGAGGCCTGTCAGTGTCAGTATGGGACTTACTTAGTCCGTGAGTCTGCAGCTTCCACAACTATCACGGAGAGAACATGTGCTGGCCACATTAGCGTAAGGCCCAAATAAAAAGACCTAACCCATGAAAGATCTGGAAACATCTCCAACTGTCTTCTGCCAAAATCATGTTCTGCCTCCCCCAGTACAGTCTCTGTCCTTATTTAAAGTTCTTCACCCCTGTCTCTCATCTATAATGGTTGTAACTCATTTCTACCCATTTCTACTCAGGCGCTACCTGGGCTCAAAAGAGCCTTTCACATGTGGAACTTCAGAAGACATGTAACTGCTAAGCCCAGAGTTCCCCTCAGGGACCTGTACAAGTGTGGTCCTTTTCAGTTCAGGCCCACTATTCACACCCATCTCCTTACCTTAGACAGAATCCCACGGAGGAATACACAACACATGCTTACTACGTCGACCTACCCAGCTGGTCTTCTACTAAGGCTGCTCTCTATACGTTTCCTACCCAGCCTCTGCTTAATGAGTGGTCATGGAACAAACTGAGCTCTCACCTCAGTTAAAATGGAAACAAGACCCTACTCAGATGTTGTAATGACTCCATCACCAGGACTCCACAGTGGGAGACAGACCTCAGCTGCCCACTACTCCCTAAAATGTAACAAAGGAAGATTTATTGTGGTAACACAAACAGCTCGTCATCTCTCCTTACCTGAACAACTGTTTCATGTGCTCACTGGAAAAGTAGATGCCATTCATGGAGAGATGCTGGAGAGAGTTGAGTTTGGAGAACTGAGAAACAAACTTGCTGATACATTTCTGTATGTCCGAGGAGGTATTTAGAACCTTGAAGGTGTTCTTGTGAATCCGCGTTAAAAGGAGTTTTTGAAGGTTTCTCATCTGGTCCAGGTAAGATGCAAAATGCACCAGAGTGGACAGACTCCAACCTGTATTCAGTTCCAATTCTTGGATGCTGTCTGGCTGAAACACCATCAAGACCTTCCTGACAGTGTACACAGGCAAAGCCCAAATCTGCATCTTCACACAGCACAGGCGTATGGAACTTCTTCTCTGCTGGGCCCACTGTAACAAATATGCTTGGTGTTCATTCAGATGGAACCTGAGGCAAAGGTCAGTGACCACCTTCAAACGCCGCCTCAGTACGTATCTATGCAGGCGCTTTGCTATCTGCTTTTCACACACAGTCTCTGCTGAGTGGTCTCCATCCTCTCGTCCAACCCAAATATCCCAGAAGTCATGGTGCACATTCCTCAGGTCCAGCACTTGAAGCTTCCGCCTTCTGAGAGTAAAGCAGATAGAGGTGTCAGAAGATAAAAAAGACTGAACAATCGCCAGCTCTTCTTCCGTATCTCTGATGCTGCCTGTTCCCTGCTCTCTTATGTATGCTTGCGGTTCCCAGACAGCACCACACGCCTCCAGACAAGGGCTCTAAGGGTTAGCTGCATCTGGAGACCTGTCCTGCTTCCTCCATTCAGTTACCCTTGACCTCTTCCACTTCCAGCACCTCAGCAAGAGCCAGGGAAGATTTGTCCCACTGTGGCTACAGCTGGACTCCATACCCAGCTGTCCTGTATATTTGGGATCAAAGGGATTAAGGCTCCTGCAATCTTCAAAATGACACCCCAGAAGCTCCTGGTCTACCTTTGAACCCACTCTCCCCTACTCCAGATGTCTCTTCCCTGTACCCCAGTACACCCCTACCTGGGTCTTGCTTACCTGGGAAGAACCTTCTGTGTCCAAAGCATGTCTACTCCATCCAGCACAGCCTGCAAGATCTCCAGGTGAGGAGTCTTCATCAGGGTCCCCAAAGGGAGAAAGGGAAAGGGCCACACTGCCACCATGGCCCTCAGGACATTAGTTTGTCTGTGATTGAAGGCTTCCTTGAACAGCAGTGGGAAGAGCGCCCTGGGCAGGTACTGCAGAGAGGAGATAGCCAGGGCCTCATCCTTCAGTAGTCTCTCTACTGCCAGCTGCAGAAGTGTGGGTGGGTCCTGGACACTCATCCTTCAGATCTTCAGTCTGGGGGAACCTGGTGAAGCACACAGGAAACTGTGTTTTAAGAAACCCTACATCTCACCTGTCTTTAGTTATTCTTCTATTATTGTGATGAGAGGCCATGATGAAGGCAACTTAAGCCACGTAACTAGGGGCCTGCTCTCAGCTTCAGAGGGATAATCTATGATCATCATGGTACATACGCATGGCACTAGAGAAGGAGCTGTGAGCTTATATCTCATATTCAAGCAGATAACAAAACAAGGGCCTGGCAGGGATTTTTGAAACCTCAAAGCCCACTCTTAGTGACATACCTTCGGGTCTTAGTCAGAGTTTCTATTCCTGCACAAACATCATGACCAAGAAGCAAGTTGGGGAGGAAAGGGTTTATTCAGCTTACTCTTCTACACTGCTGTTCATCACCAAAGGAAGTCAGGACTGGTACTCAGACAGGTCAGGAAGCAGAAGCTGATGCAGAGGCCATGGAGGGATATTCCTTACTGGCTTGCTTACCCTGCCTTGCTCAGCTTGCTTTCTTATAGAGCCCAAGACTACCAACCCAGGGATGGCACCACCCACAAGGGGCCCTCCCCCCTTGATCACTAATTGAGAAAATGCCTTACAGCTGGATCTCATGGAGGCATTTCCTCATCGGAAACTCCTTTCTCTGTGATAACTCCAGCTTGTGTCAAGTTGACATAAAACCAGCCAGTACAATTGACCCCTTGTCAACTTGACACACAAACACATCACTATTAAGCCTCAACCCATGCAAGATTGGAAAAATAAAAATATTTAAAAAATTTTAAAAAAAAAGCCTCAACCCTTACTTTCTTATTCATCCCCAAGATCTAAATAATTTTAAAAGTTCCACAGTCTTTGCAAATTCTTACATATCAAAATTTCAATCCCTTTAAAAATATCCAGTCTCTTAGAATTCAAAGTCTTTTTACCATCGAAAGTCTCTTAACTGTGGGCTCCACTAAAAAAACTTCTTCCTTCAGGAGGGAAAATATATCAGGGCACAGTCACAGTCAAAAGCAAAATCAAACTCCAACCGTCCCATGTCTGGGGTCCACTCACGATCTTCTGGATTCCTCCAAGGGCTTGAGTCACTTCTCCAGCTCTGCCCTTTGTAGCACACACCTTGTCTTCTAGGCTCCAGATGCCTGTACTTCACTGCTGCTGTTCTTGGTGGTCATCTCATGGTACTGGTATCTCCAAAACACTGCTGTCTTCTGCTGCCTAGGCTTCACCAATAGCCTCTCATAGGCTCTCTTCATGGTGCCAAGCCTCAACTCCTTTGCATGACCTCTTCAGTCCTGGGATATCAACTGCAACTGAGGATGCACTTTCACTAATGGTTTTCCACAGCTTCTCACAGTGCCCAGGCCTCAGTTGTTCTTCATGACCCCTTCATGCCTTCAAAACCAGTACCCCCTAGGTGACTCTTACACATTACCAAATCCTGCCACAGCACAAGGTACAAACCTGGCTATCTCTGGAATGCAGACTCTGTGCTCTCAGAAAACACTTATGAGAAGATTTCACCTCAATGATGCTGGTCTCTTCCCAATCACCACCAATTTCCCAGCATCAATAGTCCCAGTAATGCAATGGTTTTGCTTTAGTAGTTCTGGAATCTTGTTAATCACAGCTGATTTCTTCAGCCCCAGCTAACCAAAACCACAAAATCTTCAGTCAAAATAGCAGCAGCCCTGATAAGAGTCTTTAATCTTCCCTCTGAAATTTCACAAGCTAGGCCTCCATCTTCTGCACTGTTCTCAACATTATCTTCCAAGCTCCTACACAACATCCCACAGAGCTCTTAACACCGAATGGATGTTCTAGCCCAAAGTTCCAAAGTCCTTCCACAGTCCTCCCCAAAACATGGTCAGGTTGTTACAGGAATACCTCACTACAATGGGACCAATTTGTCTTAGTCAGGGTTTCTATTCCTGCACAAACATCATGACCAAGAAGCAAGTTGGGGAGGAAAGGGTTTATTAAGCTTACACTTCCATGTTGCTGTTCATCACTAATGGAAGTCAGGACTGGAACCCAAGCAGATCAGGAGGCAGGAGCTGATACAGAGGCCATGGAGGGATGGTTCTTACTGGCTTGCTTCTCTTGGCTTGCTCAGCTAGCTTTCTTATAGAGCCCAAGACTACCAACCCAGGGATGGTACCACCCACAAGGGGCCCTCCGCCCTTGATCACTAATTGAGAAAATGCCTTACAGCTGGATTTTATGGAGGCATTTTCTCAATTGACACTCCTTTCTCTGTGATAACTCCAGCTTGTTTCAAGTTGACACACAACCAGCCAGTACACTTCTCCAACAAGGCCACATCTCCTAATTCTTCCTAACTGGTCCACCAACTGGGAACCAAACATTCACACCATATAACACAAACATCACATGGCCATACAGTCCCAACTGTCCTACCTAAATCTAACCACTGTTCCTCCAAACTCAATTTCTACTGGGAAGAAGTACCCAGGAACCTAGGAGCTGAACCCCATCCTTTTACAGCAATAAGGACACTGATCATCTCTCAAGATGCTCATGGGAAGACCATGGGAATGTTTCATGCCTTCCCATATTCTGCTTGTTTTAATTGGTTTTTTATGTGCACTGGTGTTTTGCCCACGTGTATGAGTGTGTGAGATCCCAGACTAATAGACATTTGTGAGCTGCCATGTAGGTGCTGGGCATTGAACCCAGGGCCTTTAGAAGAGCAGTCAGTGCTCCTAACCACTAAGCCATCTCTTTAGCCCCTATTTTTATATATATATATATATTTATTTTACTTAATGACTGCATGCACCAGCCCCTAACCTAATATTTTTTAGATTTATTTTAAATGCATGCACTTATGTGCACCACATACGTGCCTGTTGAATCCCATGAAACTGGTACTATGCTACTAATGGTCAGGAGCCATCATGCAAGTGCTGGGATTTGAGCCTGGGTCCTCTGCAAGGATTATTAGGTGCTCTTAACTGCTGAGCCATCTCTCCAGCCCCCGATATTTTGCTTTTGATGATCTGAACCTGCCTGGGAAAGACTGAGGAAGGTCTGTGAGATGTGGGTGATCATTATGTAATACTTTCAAAGCTTTAGGCTCTAATGTGGGGTTCTCAGCTATATCATACTATTCTAGACACTGAGGTAGGAGGCCACTAAACACACACCAGCCTACGCTTTCTCGAATGTAGAAGCTTTCACAAGCAGTTCTCAAGCCATGTATATACCTATCTGTAGAGTGTCTAGGAAACAGACCTTGAATGAAGATGTTGATGTATAGAGACTACACAGAAGAGGATTCCCCATGCTGTTATGGGAAGAAACAGATGAGGGGAAAAGAAAATAAACTTCCAGCTATACTTTTAACTTTTTTAAAAAGATTTTATGTATATTAGTGCTCTATCTGCATGTACACCTGCATGCCAGAAGAGGGCATCAGATCTCATTACAGATGGTTGTGAGCCAATATGTGGTTGCTAGGAATTGAACTCAGAACCTTTGGAAGAGCAACTGGTGATCTTACCTGCTGAGCCATCTCTCCAGCCCATTTGTCTACTTTTTGAAAGTAAAAATGTCTTGCTTGTGATCCAAGCTGGTGTGGAAACAGCTATGACATCAGAGCTGCTCTTGACGGAACTCATTATGTATGTAGCCCAGGTGTGTCTGTAAACTCGCCATCTTCCTGCCCATCTTTAGGAGTGGATTGTGTGTTTTAGCTACAATGCCTGGCTAGTGAATCCTACTTTGAAAATATTTCATTGATGCAAGGCATGCAAGAGCCTCCCCAGCACTTTGGAAGAAGAGGTAGGAGGGATGCAGGTGAGTTTAGTCTTAGTCTATACAGAGTTTCTGATCAGTCCAAGTGGTGTCTCAAAACAAACAAACAAGGAACTAGAGATGTGGCTAAGCAGTTAAGAGCACTGGCTGCTCTTCCAGAGGACCTGAGTTTGGTTCCCAGCACCCACATGTGGTTCACAGCCATCTGTAACTTCAGTAACAGATCTGCCCTCTTCTGGCTACCAAGTACAGCAGCCATACACATGGTGCAGACACATAAGCAGGTAAAACACCCATACACAAATTAAAAAAAAAAAAAAGAACCAAAATAATTTTGAGGCAAGGTTGTTTGGTAGTGGGGTTTGATCCCAGGGCCTGGCCCACACTAGACAGCATTTTGCCATTAGGCTGCATTCTGAACTCATTCTTATCACTTTCTGTAGAGACAATGTCACTTTATACAACCCAGGCTAGCCCAGAACTGGAGATCATTCTCCATTGTGTTTCTAGTACTGGAATGCCAGAAATGTGTTAGCAGCCCACCTGGCTTCTTTTTATTTTAACTTGGGACAAGGTCCTGTCAAATTAGCCAAGTTGAACCAACTACATCCTACAGCTTCAACCCCCAGACACGATGGGACTTGTGTCCTGTGTTATCAAACCTCATTAATCCCTAATCCCAGTACCAAGGAAGCAGCAGAGGCAGGCAGGTCTCTGTGAGTTTGAGGCAGGGTCTACAGTGCTAGTTCCAGGACAGCCTGAGGTACACAAAAAAACCCTGTCAGTGAAAAAAGAAAGAAAAAAGAAAAAAGAAAAAAAGAAAGAAAACAAATCTCAATTTATATTTCAAATTTCAAAACACTAACTTATGGAGTATAATTTAAGGAATTACAAGCTAAGTGATAAAATGTAGAGTTGGAAGTCCAAGAGTTCCAATCAAGACCAGCCTAAGCTTAAATTAGACTGTAAAAAATTTTAAAGTTAGTAGGTAACAATAGCTGGACAGGGTAGTGCATGCCTTAAATCCAAACACTCAAGCAGCAGAGGCAGGTGGATCTCTGTGAGTTCCAGGACAGCCTGGCCTACAGAGAAACTCTGTCTTAAAAAAAGGAAAAAGTAAGTATGTAAATAAATAAATAAAATCCAAATACCGAGAAGATGGAATTAAAAGGATCAGATAAGACCATGTCTTCAAAGTAAAATGAAATTAAAATAAAACTTAAAATTGTAAAGTCCGATATAATGAGAGTCTTCTAACCTGGATCCTTGGCTACATAAGACTCCATTTCAAATAAAAAATGTTATGTGAATTCTACTTCAACATATTCTGCATGTGACACTGTCTCTAAAAAGAAAAAGAAACGTTAAAATAAGCCTTAAATACTGAATCTGGTTTTTAATTCTAACATTCAGAAGGGTGAGGCAGTCTAAAGCCAATCTGAGCTAGAGACTAAGGCCACATCTGAAAAACCAAAGAAAATAAATTTTAAATTGACGCAAACCAAGGTATAATTCTAGATATTCCATTAACTCCCAGCTTGTAGTCCCAGTGTGCGGAAGCAGAACTGCCAGATAATTTAAAAGCACTCTTGGCTGGTCTACGTTCTAGGTGAGCCTGGGCAGCAAAGCCGTGTTTCAAATAAAATATAAAATAATAAGTGAAACCAACAAATTAAGGTCGAAGAGGATGACAAACTTCACTATTAGTAAACTCGATGCCTGCGACTGTTCCTGTGAAGAGAAGAAATCAGAGTTCCTTTGGCAACTTGGGTCAAGTGCCCCTCAATCAAAACTGTGCCCTTATGGAGGTGACTGACTTACCAGACACAAGAACTGATGACAGAACTCAGAATCCCAGCAGGCCCAGGCAGTCACGCCAAGCTCGGACTCCAAGTGCTGGTGTGTATCTCCCCGAGCTTCGCTGGAGCTTTTTTATCCATCTTCACTTCAAACTTCCGGCCTGAAGCGTTTTCATCCGTATCCCGTCTCACACTTCCGGTTGAAGCTTATTTCCTCCGGGTTCCCGTCTTTACACTTCCGGCCTGAAGCTTTCCACCCACCCACCCACCCCCGCGTAGTCTGTCTCACATTTCCGGTTTTTAGCCCCGCCTGTCAACCACAAGCCGTCCGCTGATTGGAGCTTCCGCCTCGTCTGGGCGTTTTCTGTCTCTGGATTGATTGACAACAGAGTCTCCGTGGGAAAAGAAAAAAGAAAAAAAGAAAAGAAACGGAAAAAAAAGCCTAGATAAACCTCGCGCCCGCCAGGGAGAGGCAGATGCAGGCGGATCTCTGTTGAGGTAAAGCCAAGTTCACTGCGACGAAAAAAAAAATCCTGAAAGCCGCGAGAAACGGTGCACGCCTTTAAACCCAGAACTCCGGAGGCCGATTCAGGCAGATTCCTCTGATTTCCAGAACAGCCTGCTCTACGTAGCGTTCCATTACAGCCAAGACTGCATAGTGAAACTCTGACTCAAAAAATAATAAGGGCTGGAGAGATGGCTCAGCGGTTAACAGCACTGACTCTCTTCCAGAGATCTTGAGTTTAATCCCCAGCATGATGGCTCACAACCATCTGTAAAGGGATCTGATGCCCTCTTCTGGTATGTTTAAAAACAGCTACAGTGTACTCATAATAAATACACCTTTAAAATAATAATAATAATAATATCTTTTTAAAAAACATGAGACTCCGTGAAAGACAAAAGCCGATGGGTTAATTCACTCCATCCAGTTTGTTTTCTATATTTGTTTTACTTATTTGCTTGGCTTGCTTATTCACTTCGTTTTGAATGTCTTTCATGAATAAAAAAAAAAATAAGGACACAGCGCTTCTAAGTATGATGGAGGAGAAGTCTTATTGTAGGTGAAGAAGAAAGCATAGCCAGCATAGGCAGAGACAGCTGGGAGCGTTCAGAGTGGACATGACCCCTGAGCCATTAAAAGGAGAGGAGAAAGGAGACCCAAGTGCTGTGGCCAAGAGGTCAAAAGGTAAAAAGAGGGGCAGGTAACCAAAATGGCTGGGTTATATAAAGAAGGGCAACCCAAACCATGGGCTGGAGAATTTGGGGTAGAAGGTGGGGTATGCCAGCCATTCGCTGTAACAAGTAGGGACTGAGGGATGCTGGGGGAACAAGACAGCCAGGTCCACATTGATATGATAAATAGGCACCGAAGCCTTTTGTCCCAGGGTTTGAGACTTAAAATGTCAGAGATGAGGTCTCGCTCTGAACCTAAGGAATTCAAAGTCTTAGCAACTGTCCTATCTCCACCTTCCCCTCTGGGTTGATCACAGTTGTGAGCCAACATACCTGGCTGAATTGTATTCATTTGTGACCCATCTAGTTCTAAGTATGAGTCTGTGGGATGGGAGTGTTAAACTGAGCCTGACAAATTGACATTTTTAAAAGCTGATCTTATTATTAGCAAAATTATGTTCTGGATCAGGGGCTAGCTGGATGCTCTACCAGTCATCTGCTGTGGCATCTTCTCAGAAGGCTGAGGCAAGGGGATGGCTTGTATCCATTAATATTATAGCAAGGGGCCTGGGAGGAGAGCTCAGTTTATATAGAAGCAGTTGCTGCCCAGCATCCTCAAAGGTACACTGTCCAGCAAGCACTGCATGCACCAGACAGGACACAATGGGGCATACCTGCGATCTCAGAACTAAAAAGTCAGACTTAGAAGGATCATCAGTTCAAAGTCATTTTTGGCTACATAGCAAGCTTGATTGCTAGCCCAGGCTCTATGAGACCCTTGCTCTAAAATGACAAAGAAACTTGGCTTTGAGGACAAAGCCACACTAGGTTCCCCAGAAGGTAGAAGATGCTTCAGAAAGCATCAGCCAGCACATTGGCTAGAGAACATGCAATGGACAGTGGGGGCTCTGGGGTGGGTGAAATGGCTCATAGGTTATGAGGCCAGCCACAGTGCCGGGCTATTTGGGTTAGTCTCACAGGCTCAAGTGCTGGAAGAAGAAAATTGACTCTTGGGGCTTGCCCCCTGACCTTCGCCTCCACCCACAGACATACAGAAAATAAAGACACTTTTTTTATATAATGAAAATGAAGACATAAAGCCAGAGTGATAGCCTGAGCTTATATCTCAGCACGCAGGAGGTTGAAGAAGGCTTGCCACAAGTTTTGGGTCTAGCCTGAACAACATACTAAAACTCAGTTTCTAGTAAACAGCTAACACTGGAAGCAGGACCTCAGAGCCACAGAGTATCTTGACATCAGATCTGAGGTCTCACCTGAGGGCCCTGGTGCAAGCACACAATAGAGAAAGGCAGTATCTCTGGTTGCATGGTTGGTAGCACCTGAAAGTTAATTTTTTTTTTTTTTTTGAGATAGAGTCTCTCCACATAATCCTGGTTGTTCTGGAGCTTACTGTGTACTGACCTTGAAAACTCTCAGAGATCTGCCTGCCTCTCCTCCCTAGGTGCTGGGACTTAAGGCTTATACCACCATACCCAGATTTCTTTTCCTTTGAGACAGGGCCACACCCTGTAACCTTGATTGGCCTAGAATTTTCTCTATAGACCAGGCCTTTCTCAAACTCAAGGTGCCTGTCTTGTTTCTGTTGTCCTTGCCATTTAAGAGTTGAGGCAGGAACATTGCAAATTCAAGATCTGCTTGAAGCAAAGAACAAGTCCACAGCAGTTTAGGCAACTGAGAAAAACCTCACTGCAACATTTAAAAGGCAGTAAAGAGCTGGGGACAGTGTAGTACACACTTAGCTCTAGTTCAGTCCAAAGGACAGGAGGAAAAGAAAAATCATTATCAAGAGCATGAGACAACAGTCCCAAGGGACTAAGGTTATTATTCCGAAATGTAGATGACACTCAGAGCCTCTGAGATGCCCTACATCTCCAGCTTTATCCTATCAGGCTGTGCATGAAGCCCAGGGCCCCACACACCGACAGCAAGCACTCCAGTGCTGACCTATCTCCCACCCTCTGCTCTGTTTCCCACGCTTTCCTGGTTGACCTAGAACTTAATATCTTACCATCAAGGTTGGAGAGACAGAGCAGAAGCCGTCTGAGCTGGATCCCTGGAATATAGACAGGTAAAGGCTGGAGGAAGGAAAGATTCAACCCTACACATGATATTGTCTTCTGACCTCTACCTGTGTGCCGCAGTATGAAGCACCCCCACCCCCACACACCAATTTTATATGTAATGCTATAATATTAGATAGATACATAGATAGATAGATAGATCACATCACTACAACATAGCCAGGTATACTGGCTCAGGTCTTTAAACCCTGCACTCAGGAGACAGAGGCAGAAGAATCTCTGTGAGTTCCATGACAGCCTGGTCTCCATAAGCAAAATCCACAACAGTCAGGACTACATTGAAAGATAATAATAAAATACATACATACATACATACATACATACATGAGTAAAACTAGCTTATAAAACTCCATTAAGCAGGCCATGGTGCAGTACACCTTTAGTCCCAGTACTCCAAAGGCAGGAGCAGGCCAATTACTATGCTTTTGTGACCAGCCTACAGTTTCAGGCTAAACAGAGTTGAGACGCTCTCTCAAAGGGGGAAAAAAAACCTCCCTAATAAACTGGGCTTTGAGGCTCACTCTTGTAGTCCCAGCATTTTGGGATCCTGAAGCATAGGAATCACCATAGGTTTGTGGGCTAGCCAGCTGAAAGTCAGATGCAGATATTTACACCCAGCCAATGGACAGAAGATGGGGGCCCCTGTGGTTGAATTAGGGAAAGGCTGGAAGAAGCTGAGGAGGAGGGCGGCCCTGTAGGAGGACCAGCAGTCTCAACTAACCTGAACCCCTGAGATCTCTCAGACACTGAGCCACCAACCAGGCAGCACACACCAGCTGAGATAAGGCCCCGGACACATAGACAGCAGAGGACTGCCAGGTCTGGACTCAGTCAGAAAAGGTGCACCTAAGCCTCAAGAGACTTGAGGCCCCAGGGAGTGGGGAGGTTGGTGGGGTGGGGTATGGAGACATCCTCTTGGAGGGAGCTGGGGGAAGATATGGGATGTGGAACTGTCAGAGAGTGGACCAGGAGACGGATAAAGTCTGGACTGTACAAAAATAAATAAATAAATAAATAAATAAATAAATAATAATAAAATTAGTATAAATAGAAAGTAATATTTTTTCCTCCTAAATCTCACCTATTCTAATATAATTTGAAGGCTTGGCTAATCATTCCAAAACAAGCTCCCAGAAATGACTCTTAATTTCTTAACTGTAAGAACAATGGGGTGCCAGGCTTTTTCTAAATTGGATCCTCATAGGAGAGCATTCTTTTTCTTTTGGGGAGGCAGTAAAGGCACCTTTTCCTTTCATTCCACTCTCAGCTTGTTTCATTGCCTGCACAGACCATCTGGAATTGCCCACCATGGTACATCTGAAAATTCTAGAAGGTAGTATTATTATTCAGTTTGTTTCATGCTTCATGGTATGATTGAGACTACATGAATTTCATTCTTAAGTTCACCTTTCCTCTTGAATCTTGTTGCCTTTGTATTTGAAGGAACTAAAGAAGCTACTTAAAAGAAACATATATACAAATATACTAATATATTAACATCACACATGGGAACCAAATTGTTTAAATCAAAAATATATGAAGGAGAGAATTGAGTCCCAAAAGCTGTCTTCTCACAAACAAATAGATAAACATCTAAAAAGATAAAAATGTTTTTAAGCTATCAAATTATTATTATGTATGTAAAGTTACTATTTATTAATAATTTGATTTGTATTGAGTTGGTAACCATTAGTATTAGCATGAGAAAATTTGGTTGGGCTAATAAAATTCTGCTATTTCACTTGCTTGAAAAAAAATAGTGGGCTAGCTTGGGCTACATAATGAAATCAAACAACCTAGACTACATACAGCAAGGCCCTTACTCAAAGCAGACACTATCCTCTGACATCTACAGGTATGCCATGGCACAGGTGTGTGCACATACATACGCACACTAACACACATGAAATAAACATAGACAGAAGAAAGTATGGAAGTAAATCTCTGAATCTGTGGAATAATCCCAAGAATGGTCCATTGCCCTTCACCTTAGTCTCAATCCAATCTCTTCATAAAAAGGTGATCAGACCAACCAAAGAACACACATGGAGGGACCCATGGTGCTGGCCACATATGCGGCAGAGGAGGGCCTTGTTAGCCATCAGGGGGAGGAGAGGCCCTTGGGCCGGAGGGTGTTAGATCCCCCAGTATAGAGTGGGTGGGTGGATTGGTGGGAGAATACACCCATAGAGGCAGGGGAGGGGGAAAGGAATGGGGAGGTTCCAAAGGGGAGATCTGGAAAGAGGGAAACATTTGAAATGTAAATAAAGTATCAAGAAAAATAAAATAAATAAATAAATAAATAAGCTGATCAGTTTGGACACACCTAAATTTCCAAAAATTATTATTGTCTGATCTTTCAAGAAAGCCTGACTCCCTACCTTCCCAGCCCCTTGATCAACATTCCTGGACCCTGACAACTGCACCCCAGTTCAGCAGGACGTAGTTACAGAAGAGACTATCCACCCCTATGCCCTTATCATCAAGTATCTGAGTGGAAACTCAAACAGTCAATCTGATGACGGTTTGTGTTTAGAAGCTGAGGCAGCTAAGGGGTGGATAGCATTGTAAGCCTTAAGGAGAACCAGAGAAGAGACTTGGGAGGCTAAGAGCCTGTTCCTACTAGATTGGGAACCCAGTCTTCATTGTCCAGATCTGGTAGTCACCTACCTGCATTGGGACACCCCATCTCACCTGGGCTAGACCATATCCACTGGGGACATGGTGGCAAAGAAAACTGGCTCCTGTTTCTTTTCATACACAGATTGAAGATTGGTTTTGGCTCCCAACAAACCTTTGATTCATCACAAATGTTTTCTGTTTATTAATTTGTAGGGTTTATTTTATTGCATTATGTAGAATCCACTGTGTAGGCCAGGCTGGAGAGGTGCCTGATGTGATTTAAACAGTTTTTGTTTTGTTGAGACAAGGGGTTTTTTATCTTGCCTAAACTGGCCTGGCACTAACCATGTAGTTCAAGTTGGTTAGAATTTGCAATCTTCTTGCCTCTGACTCCTGAGTGCTGGAAGTCAAGTATGTGTCTGTCACCACCCCTACCCCAACCTCCCAGTAACTGGGCTTATAGGCCCAGTTTCTCAAACATCTTGAATTACGCTTTGGTTCAGTTTGTTTTATGGTACCCCTGGATTTTGCAGGTGCATGTGTGTGAACATGTTTGATTTTGACATTTAGAAACAAGGTCTCCTAGAGCTCAGGCTGACTTCTAACATCATATGTAGCTAAGAACACCTTGAACTCATGGTCCTCTGACCTCCACCACCTGAACACTGGGACGGAAGGCTTGCACCACAGACTTAATTTTTATGGTTGTTTACATGTATATGTGTGGGAGTGTATGCTATGTGTATACAGGTGTCTACAGAGCTTAGAAGTCAGATCCCCTGTAACTGGGCTTACAAGCAGGTGTAAGCTGCCTTCTGAGAGAAGAGCAAACATTATTAACTGCTGAGACCTCTCTCTACCCCAGCCCTTCCCGACCCTACAATTTCTTTAAAAGGAACATTATATTTGTTGTTTTCAAGTGAGAAAGGGCTACTGGATTAGAATTTATCTTGGGAGGGGGTGACTTTTTGCAAGGGGGTGGGGTTGCATTCATACACCCTATGCTGAGGGATCTTTCTTTCTTTTTCTTTCTTTCTTTCTTTCGTTGTTGTTGTTGCTGTTGGTTGGTTGGTTTTTTTTCGAGACAGGGTTTCTCTGTGTAGCCCTGGCTGTCCTGGAACTCAACTCTGTAGACCAGGCTGGCCTCAAACTCAGAAATCCACCAAATGCTGGGATTAAAGGCATGCACCACCACTGCCCGGCTTGTTTACCATGTACATGCCTTGTGACTTTGGAAGTCAGAAAAAGGCATCAGATCCCCTGCAACTGGAGTTACATGTGATTATGAGCTGTCATGTGTGTACTGGGAATGTAACTTAGTCCCTTTGCAAGAGCAGCAAATGTTTTTAAACATTGAACCATCTCTGTAGCCCTGTATGCAGGTGGTTTTAAAATACAGCCTCTAGTTAGATATGGTAGTTCACGATGCAATCCCAATACTGCAGATGGGGAGGTGGGAAGGTTGTGAGGAGTCAGGAAAGGTAGCTCATGTCTTTAATCCCAGCACTCAGGAGGCAGAATGCAAGTGGATCTCTGTGAATTCAGGGTCAGCATGGTCTAAGTTCAAGCCAGCCAGGGCTTCATAGTGAGACCCTGTCTCTAATTACTTAATTAATGAAGGTTGATGAGTTCCAGGCCAGCCTGCATGAGAAAACCATTCCACTCTGGGCTGTAGGTAACACAATGACTTGAAAAGCAAAATAAACAAAGTTAAAGGCAGTTAGGGTTTAGAGGAGCAGAGATTGGGATTGGGTGGAATAATGGTGATCACAAGCTCACAAGGGAGATTTTGAGTCCACTGTGCTGCCAAGGAGGACACCACAGCTTTGACTGACTGGAATGGGAATCTCCTGAGGTCTCCTCTGATATCACAGAAGGGACTCTGGTCCTGATGTTATCCTGTGATAAGAGAGAATGTCTCCTAAATCTTAGCCTGAACGGTTGTCTTTTCAAAATGCCTCTCCAGAATCCTTCTGCCTGAAGAGCCATCAGAATGACCTTCCAGGCCCTACCCACACTCCTGCAGCTGGCAGTGAAAAGCCTGCTGAGGAAGCAGGCCTTGGCCATTTCCATTCTGCAGGACCTGCTAGAGGAGCTCTTTCCACCACTGTTCAAGGAGGCCTTCACTGGCAGTTAAATTAACACACTACAGGAGATGCTGGGAGCCTGGTCCTGCCCTGCCCTGCCCTCCCCTTCCCATTGGAGCCATACTGACTCCCCCCACAGGAAGTGGGGGGAACCCTTACCAGCTATACCAGATGTAGCAGATGTGCTGATTACACAGAAGATTCTTTCTAAGTCAGTAATAACCAAGTACTATGAGAGGGAGGTCCCTATTATGAGGGGAGGACACCCCTGGGGTCAGGAAAACTCCAAGATAGATCAGAGGCTTCTAATGGCACTAGCTTAGAGGACTTCAGAGGCCATCGACAATCTTGAGTCATCCAGAAAGGGACAACTGGGTATGGGGAAAAGCTTAGAGCAGATACAGCCTCCATGCATTGAGTCTGTGCCTGTGACTTCCCTCATTCACTAGAAGAAGGATCCGGATGGACTCAAGGGGAAAGGAATGGAAGTGAGACAGGGGGCTACAGATGAGGCTCAGGCAAAGAGCCCATCCTAATGTGCATGAAACAAACAGACTATACATTGTTTTTTGTCCGGTCGTGTGATATCTCTTTCTGTTTTACCTGAAGCAGATGGAAACTGTGAGTTTTTGGATCACTCACCGTGAATTCTGGAATACATGGACTGTGACAGAGGATGGGGTCTGCACTGCACTGGACCCAAGGAAGACTGAACTAGCCGGGGTCCATGCCATGTCTTGGATGAACCAGTCTAAAAGGGTGATAGGCAACCTTTGAGTACTTCCTGGATCCAGACCAAGGTTGAGAGAAGGAGTGGGTCCAGAAGAGGAAACCTTTGCTCCAACAACACTGTGGGAAGCTGAAAATTTGAAAAATCCACTCTGTGATGATCTGAACGAAAACAGCCCCCATAGGCTCGTAGGTTTGAATGTTCGGTGCACAGTTGGTGGAACTGTTTGGGAATCCCAGTACTCAGGAGTCAGAGGCAGACAGATCTCTGAGTTCGAAGCCACCAAGTTCCAGGATGGCCAGGGTTACACAACAGAGAAACCCTGTCTCAAAACAAAACCAAACCAAAAGGGAGGGAGGGAGGGAGGAAAGGAGGGAAGAAAGAAAGAAAAGAAGGTCTGAGTCCAAAGGAGAGAAGAGTGAACACAGGGTATGAATGGAGTTTGTAAAAAGCCTATTAGATGTCATCCCTAACTAGTTAGTTCCCTAACTAACCAGGTCTCTATGAGGATGAGCTCCGTGGCAGTCTATGACTCTGACTAGCCAACCCTGGAACAGTAGCTGATTAGGGAAGGTGACTCCACAGCTCCTTAAGAGTCTCAGGGGAGTCACTGGAGCCGGCTACAGTTGGGAGGTTACAGTCATTCCCTTTAGGTCCGAGTACCCTGCCACCTGGCCCACATGTGGTGGCTCAGTGCCCTCCAGGGAACACGACCCAGTCTACTCTCAGCCAGCCTCCAGGAAAGACACAGAACATTCTGAGTTAAGGAATAATAACAAAAACAAAAACGACAACAACACTGGGAACTGGGTGTGGCTATTCTGGCATGTAGCCTTAGAACTAAGCAGATGAAGACAGAAGGGTCAGAAGTTCCAGGTCATCCTCAGCTACAAAACAACATTGAGTCCAGCCTGGGCTGTATGAGACCCTATCACAATATGAGAAATCCACAATTAGTCAAAATGCAGGAACAACTGACCATCGGGAGCCTATCATCAACCGATACATCTACAACACAACCTCCACCACTAAGGCCTAAGGAACATGCAGATGGATTATAAAAGCCTGAGGAGGGCTGTAGAGATGGCTCAGCGGTTAAGAGCACTGGCTGCTCTCCCAGAGGTCCTGAGTTCAATTCCCAGCAACCACACGGTGGCTCACAACCATCTGTGATGGGATCCAATGCCCTCTTCTGGTGTGTCCGAAGACAGCTACAGTATACTCAGATAAATAAAATAAATAAATCTTTTTTAAAAATTAAATTAAAAAAAAAAAAAAAGCCCGAGGAGCAAGAAGTCTTAACAACACAATCACCTAAAAGAATTTTTTCTCTCCTGGGAAAGCTGCTAGCCTCTCATTACAGGCATCTTTTTTCTGTTGTGGAAGTTCTTTTGGAACATCTTATTTGCTTCCGAACAAATCATCACCTGTACATATATTCATGTAGAAAAAACTATATATTTAGGGTGATAGAAGTACATGGAAGCCAGAGGACAATTTGTGGGGTTCGGTTCTCTCCTTATACCTTGTGGATTCCAGTGATCATATTCAGGTCTTTGGGCTTGGTAGCAATCACCTTTATCAGCTGAGCCATCTACCAGGTCCCCGAATTAAAATTTTCTATTATCGAGTATAGTTTCATGGGGTTTATTGTTTAGATTTAGACATAAGAGGAGAACAAAGTGTTAGCATAGGTATACTCAAGGCCACAAGTGTTCTGGCCTTAGGTAATCATATGTTGATGCTTTTAATGTTTTTAATATTTGTGTGTGTGTGTACATGCACATGCATACATACACACTTACACATTCAAACACAATCAATATGACAGATGTGGAAGTCATAGGACAACTTGCCAGAGTCTGTTCTCTTCCTTTTACCTTGTAGGTTCCAGGTCACTGGGCTTGGCAGCACATGCCTTGATCCTCTGAGCCATCTCACTGGCCCAAGATGTCACTTTAGACATCCCCATCCCTCTTTTAATTGTGTTAAGTTTCAGATCCTAGCCATACTGCAGACAGAGTGGCTGTATCCCTACTCAAGGCCCCCAGTGTTCTTCCATCCTTAGGATGACTATTGATAGTGGCTGTGAAAGAGAAAACATCTGGCCAGGCCTGGCTTGGCAAATCTGTAACTACAAGACTTGGGGAGCTGAGGATAAAGAATTAGGAGTTCATGCCAAGTTTTGCTATACAGTTGGACGCCAGTCTGGGCTTGAGGTTTTATCTCAAAAAGGCAAGATACAAACCCATTTAGAACTGAGCCTGGTGGTACATGTGTAATCCTAGAACTCAAGAGGCTGAGGTGGAAGGATCTTGAATGCGAAGCCAGCTAGAGATACATAGAAACCAGGACAGTACCACACTCCCTGGCCCTTCCCACAAAGGAAGAAACATTTGTATGGAGCTCACATCTATTAACTCTTTTATTGTCTCAGTGGAACAAAATTATAAGGTCGTAGAGGAGTGTGATGGCCAGGCTGAGGGACTCACTCACTTAGTGATCTCAAGGGACTATCTGAGCTACTGAAAACCCACAAGTTCATAGGTACTAGTTTATCTAGGTTACAGTTGGAGCTGATACAGTTCATGGAGAGGAAGGCATAGAAGTAAGAGTCTGAGGTAGCTGGGCTCATAATGGCAGTCAGGAAACAGACAAAAATGAATGTGAATGCACTACTCACTTTTCTCTCTTTATTGACTTCAGGACCCCAACCCTGAGGATGGTGCCAGACATATTCAGAATGAGTCTTTCCTCCTCAGCTAAGCTTCTCTGGGAACAGTTTCACAGAACAAACACCAAATCTGACTTCTGATGATTCTAGGTCTTGTCAAGTTAGCAGAGTTGACCATCACAATGGGCAATGGTCCCTTACAGTCTAGGTATCCTGGACTGCCAACCCCTGCCATTCCTCCGCTGCTGGCTATCACTGTGAGACTGGTTCAGTCCATCCATCACTCTATAAATGCCTTTGATGTACGGAAAGCCATGGTGCTGTCCACATCAGGCCCAAAGGACACACACGATGGACCAATTCAGCCAAGATCTGTCATGGTGCGCCAACTGTGGGACCCACTGACTCCCTACCTCCTAGAACAGCCCTGTCCCTGTTCACAGTGTTTCCACTCTGCCCCTCACTCTCAACTCCAGTGTCACTTACTTCCCACCTGTTCAGTCCCTATCTAAGCTCAATCGAGCTTTTCATACTTGGGGAATTAGAGGCAGATATAGCTGCTGCCCTGGCAACTGTAGGTATGAGCACTAGCTCCTTTCTGGGTTCCCTTCTCTTTTCTGTCCTCACCCCTTAGCTCAAACACACTTCCTATGAAGGAAATCACAGCCCACCCTCTCTACCTCTGGCCTACCCACCAGGCCTTCTAGTATGGTAGCTCTGGAACTTTTCAGCCCTCTGCTTGTGGTCATTTGATACACTGATTCAGGGAGAGTGGAAACAAGGTTGTGCTTAAAATCCACTGATGCCTCTCTTAGTAAAACCCACAGTGACTGGCCGACATCATTTGTTCACTGCTCTCTAATGCAACAAAGGAAGGTTTGCTGTGGTAGCAGAAACAGCTCTCCATCCTTCCTTGCCTGACCAAACATTTCTTGTGGCCAATGGGACAAGGAAGGTAGACCTGATTCATGTAGAGATGCTGGAGACAGCTGAGTTTGGAGACCTGAGAAGTGAGCTTCCTGACATACTTCATCTGGAGAAAGGTCTTTGCAACACATTATGTATTCTCATAGACTACTACCATAAGGAATTTTTGAAAATTTCCCATTTGGCCCAAGTAAGGTACAAACCATGCCAGGGCCTCCCAGTTGCCAGCACAAATTCAGTTGCAGCTCCTGGATACAGTTCGGCTCAAATATTTTCAGGATTTCTACGATAGTATAGACAGACAGTATCCAAATCTGCATCTTCCTGCAGTAGAGCTGCAAGAAATTCTTCCTCGGCTTGGCCCACCGCAACAAGTATGATATTCATCAAGTATGTGGTACTTGAGGGAAAGTTCTACTATCTTCAAGGGCTGTCTCACCTCTGATTCTGGAAGGTCCTCTAGTCATGAGGTGAGCATTCATGATCTTCAGCTCCAGCTCACACATACCAAAACTTGCAGTACATATTCCAAAAATTCACTACCCTTAGCTTCCACCTCCTGTGGGTCCAATAGGTGTTAGCTTCAACATGGTTCTCAGCCTTAGGTTTTTGTCTACATCTGTTTCCTTTGTGTATGCTGGGATACTCATATGTTTTCATGTGTAGGTTCTTTTTTTTTTTTAAGATTGGTTTATTTATATGAATACACTGTAGCTGTCAGACACACCAGAAGAGGGCATCAGATCCCATTATACATGGTGGTTGCTGGGAATTGAACTCAGGACCTCTGGAAGAACAGTCAGTGCTCTTAACCACTGAGCCATCTCTCCAGCCCATCCTGTATGGGTTCTTGTAACCCTCATTTCAATCTCTCTATTCTATTATTTTTGAACCCAGTCTGGTTCTTCTGGTTATATATGGGAGGAGGCATAGATAGGCTCTCTTCACTCTGGCTGCATTTCTTCTAAGCTCTCCTCTATACCCAAGAGTCCCTTACCAGGTAGCTCAGCAATAGCCAACACCTCTACAGTTCACCAAAGTAATAACATCAGACATCAGACCCCTTTTTACTCTATTCTCCCTGAGCCCAGTTGTCTCTTCCTTGTTCTGCCAGAGTCTCTCTTCTTCCCTACCTAGGTCATATTCACCTGAGCCCAATCTGTGTGAGCAGTATATTCAGGTCATCTAGCACAGTCTTCAAGGTCTCCAGATCAGTGGTCTTTATCAGCATTCCCAGAAGGAGGCAGAGAAGGGCCAGGCTTCGACCATTGTCTTCAGTATCTTTGCTCCATGGGCTCCAAGAGCTCCATGGGCAGCTCTTACAGAGCAGAGATGGCCAGGGCCTCATTCCTCCTCAGGCTCTCTCTGCACTGCCAGGGGCAAGGAGTGTGGGTGTGGCTTGGAAAATCATCCTGATGGATCCTCAAAACGTATCCCACAAAATTTTCCAGAAAAAAAAAGTTTTCTACTTCCTCACAGCAACCAACTCGGAGTAACAAAGGAGTGCTCAGTTTACCCCATTCCACTCAGCATCTCTTGGTCTCAAGGCCAAGCTCTCCTTAGTGACAGCTTGGGGATACTCTCACAAGCACTCACGTCCCTCACTACTTCATCCAGTCCTAACCACTGATCCCCTGAATCCATCCTCACTGGGAAGGGGTTACCTGGGAACCTGAAGGCTGAGCCCCGTCCTTTGCTGGTGAAGAGACTACAGGGAACTCTCCTGAGCACATTTTAATTCTGAGCACTCAGGCCTTCCGCAGAAGCAAAGAAAACACCCTGTTTCCAACCATCTTCCCACGGGCTCCATTCACCCAAGCTGACTTAGGGAATGTTTGAAATAGGCAGCAGCATCTATTGCCTTCAAACCTTCTCAACCTGGTGTGGAGGTGCTCACCTAAACCCAACATGTTGAATTAGGGGGGGAAACCATAAACTCATGCTAGCCAGACACAAAGATAGTCTGGAATGTAAAAGCAAAACTAAATAAATTCAGTAAACTAAGAAGTCAGAAAAGGGAATCAGATTCCCTGGAGCTGGAGCTACATGCAGCTGCGAGTTGCTAAGCGGGCACTGAGAATGGAACCCTGGGAATGGACCCCTGGGCCTTCGCAAGAGCAAGTGCTCTTAACCACTGAGCCATCTCTCTACCACCTCCTGCCTGCCCCCACACTTCTACTCCCCTCTGCAAAAAGAAAAAGAAAAAAGAAAAGAAAAAAAAGCTTTAAAATAAACCCAAGCTGGGTTTGGTGGGGCACACCTTTAATCCCAATACCCAGGAGGCAGAGGTAGGTGAATTTCTGTGAGCTGGAGGTCAGCCTGGTCTACATAAATTCCAGGCCAGCTAGGGGTCTATTAATTAAAATTCCCTTGGTCCCTTGGGATTGTAGCACCATCACAAGAAAAAACAGGTGGAGTCCAGTAAGTTTTGAGGCCAGCTTTGGCTACACATTGAGTTCCTGTCCATCCTGTTCGGGTATTAAAGCAAGGAATTAAACAGTTAAATGCCTGGTGACTGGGCAAGATAGCGCATGCCTTTAAGTCTAGCAATCCAGGGGCAGCAACAGACGGATCGCTGTGAGTTGAAAGTCAACCTTGTCTATGTAGTGAGTTCCAGGATAGCCAGGGCTACATAGAGCAATGGTTCTCAACCTTTCTACTGCTGCGACTCTTTAACCAACTGTAAAGTTTTCATTGCTACTTCATAACTGTAATTGTACTACTGTCATGAATCCTAATGTAAATATTTTTAGACATAGTGTGTTGCCAAAGGGGTTGTGACTCACAGGTTGTGAACTGCTAACAGAGACCTGCCCCTTCCCCCCTCAAAACATCCCACCCCACCCTCCAAAAAAAACATAAACCAGAGCACAAGTCAAGATCTGCTCACACCTGTAAGCTCATCCATTTCAAGGCAGAAGGGAACTGCCACACAAAACAAATAGTTACTCATTTGATATGAACCAAGACATGTTGGTACATGGACCTTGAACTCAGAGATCCGCCCACCTCTGCCTCTGCCTCCAGAGTGCTGTAATCAAAGGTGTGAGCCACCACACCAGGCTTATATTTTTGATGCTGACACTCCAGAGACAGAGACAGGCACATGCTAAATTCCAGACAGGCTGAACTACATAGCCCATTCCAGGTCAGTATGAAAATATACCATAAAAAGTCTCTGCCTCAAAATATAAAACACAACAAAAATACTTGAGATGAAGGCAAGCTGCCTTTAGAGTCAAAGTAATGTCTACAATCTACTCATCCGAATTAAAAATCAGAATCTGTGCCATCTTGGGTCTCATATGCCCAGTGGAGTGGCTAGGCTGGGTTAGACAGGGTGTCCTGGTGGATGTAAGTGACTTATCAGACCTGAAAACTAGTAGCAGGGCTCTGGACCCCAGCAGGAACAGGAGGTGATGCCAGGGCTCCAAGCATCTTCTCTGGCCCCTCTGAAGCTTTCCTCTACCCCTTTCCCCTCACATCTCTCTTCAAGGCCCACGTCCTAAACATAAACTACTATAGGATTGGACATGAGTCTCTACCCGGTTCATCCTGAGATAGTGACTAGATCACATATCCATGCACAAAAGAGATTAAACTGAGATTCAGGTGAAAGGCCAATTATGGATTTCCTCCACTGTGAGTTTTATTAATAAGTGATGTAGTTTTGAATATGCTAGCAAAAAGTTTGTTCATGATACAGTCAGAAAAAACAAACTCTGAAAATATCCCTGCAGAAAATGACCTCTGTCCGTGCTGAAATCACAACTGTGTTCTGGAGTTAAAAGCTTTTTAATCCTAGCACCAGGGAAGCAGAAACAGGCCTGAATTCCAGGCCTCTATGCTCTACATGGTGAGCTCTAGGATAGCCAGGGCTATATAGAAAAACACTGGCTTTTAAAATAAATCCAAAACAAAAACAAACCAAAAAAAAAAAAAAAAAACCCTTATCCAGAAAATTTTCAGAAACCTGTAGTGGCCATTCAGAAGACAGAGGCATAACTGCTAGAGCCCATGGTCCTTGTAGCAGAGAGGGATACATCCTTGGTCTCCCCCTAGAAAGCAGAGGGCATTTCAGATGGTATCAGCTCATAGAAGTCCTTCAGAGGATGAAATCATGGAGCCCATGGTCAGAGAGCATCATGAAGCTTCATCAGGGCAATGGATTGTGTCCAAGCCTTGAAAGCTCCTGAAAGTGCCAGCTGTGGCAACTTGGAGTACTGGAAAGAAACACAGTGAGGAAGTATCCCTGGCACCACACTAGCCACCACCTGGAGTCTTTTCATTTACCCCAGAGGGTATGTTTCCCAAGCAATACTGAGCCCTGAGTCTATTGCCCTTTAACCTACAAGAACATTATGTCCAAAACAATTGAATGTTAATGTGGGCCTGTGTGCTGAAGACTTTCCACAGGGATCTCTGGCCTGGCCAAGTGCGAGGGTTTAGGCAAAGGGGAGAGAGCAAGCAGGGACGGTAGTTACCTCCTTCTCGGTTGCTCCAAGACGCTGTACCTGCTGTCCTGCGCTGAGTCAGGTCTGGGCTGAGCCCATGAGAGGCTGACTAGCCAGCAAGGAGTGCAGGAAGCTTCTGACAGCGTTCAGCAGAGCAGACCTCTTCCCAAGCAGCAGTGTTACACCTCACACCTTTATTCCTTCTGGATAGGATCCCTCATATACAGTTTGGGATGGTCTAATATACAGTTTGGGATGGGTCAGGGGTCTGACAACAGGTACTTCCCATTGGCTTGGTCTGAGAGTTTAGGGATACCTTATCTGCATGTGGGAGGGCTTGGTGTGCTGCTCCTATCTGACAGACCTCTCTACAGGGGGATGTGGGGGTTGTAGCTACTTGACAGGAGCCAAGGGCCTCCTGGAGCGTTGGCAAGCCCCACTAGGTCGCCAGGGGTTAAGCCTGTGCTTGACCAGGGGCCAGGCGGCCTGTCAAAGTCCACCGCACCACATGTTAACTGGGGCAAGACTCAAAGACAGGCTGTAATCTAGGCTCTTTAGGAAGCTGAGGCAAGAGGATTTTTAGTTCAAGGTCTGCCTAGAATAGACTAAGTGCGGAATCTAGACTGTTCTTAATGGAAAGCTGTAGAAACTTCCGCCTCAAATAGTTGGAAGGAGTTCACCACTGGGCCTGGCTAGCCAGGAGATGGCTCAGTGACTTTGAATATTTGTGGTCTTACAGAGGATCTGGATTCCATTCCCAGCACCCACATGGGGGCTCACAACCACCTATAACTCCAGTTCCAGGGAACGACACTCTTCTGACCTCCCAAGGCACTGCATGCACATGACACACATGCAGACAAGCAAGTAAAAACACTCATACATGCTTGAAGTTTGCTTTTCAAAAACAGATACAGTCTTTAGATAACATCAGAATTTATTGAACAACAAATCAACATGCTACACCAACTTTGTTGTCTGTAATCCACTAAGTACTGCAATTTCACTTGAGAGGCACAGCCACGAACAAGTCAAGCCTTCTTTCCAATCTTAACCACATCGTCCTACAGAAAATGACATGTAGGCAACAATACAACCAGGACAAGGTGAAAAAATTGGAGGTGCCAGGCCTTTAATCCCAGACCAGGAAGCAGAGGCAGGCCAGAGATCCGAGTTGAGTCTGGCCTGGTTACATAGGAAGTTCCAGAGCAGGGGGTGGGAGGGATTAAAGAGACAGGCTGTGGATGCAGCTCAGAGGGTAGAATGTTTGCAAGCAAAAAGCTATAGGTTTGGGCCACAGAGTTGGCTCTGTAGGTCAAGGTAGTGACATGTCAGTTCAATTCCCAATCAGACATGAGATTAGATTTACGTGTCTGAGTGTTTCACCTACACGTATATCTATGCACCACATGCATGCCCTGTGACCCCTGTAAGTAGTTCTGGATGGCTGTGAGCCACCATGTAGATGTGGGGAATCAAATCCAGGTACTCTCTAAAAGCATCAAGTGTTCTCGACTGCTAACCCATCTCTCTAGCCCCACAAAAACTGCTACTGTATAACATGTTAGCATCTGACTAGAAAGAGGAGGTACAGCCACATGTTAAAGGAGCTACAGGGAACCAGGTCTGGTGCTGTAAGTCTATACTCAGCATTCAGAAGGTGAAAGTAGAACCAGGAGTTCAAGTTTGTTCCTAGCAGTCATAGGACTTTAATCATCCAGGTAGGACAGATGGTCCATTTTTGACCATAAAATCAGAAAACCACCAGGCTGGAGGAATGCCCAACCAGAACCCACTCCCATGACATCTGTCGATGTGTCTCACACTCCCTATGTCAAACACTCTCGCTTTTTTGCACTCTAGCATCAACGTTCTCTTCCCACTCACAAGAACAGCAGTCTAAAACCATGTGTTGTGCACATCTGACCAGACGCCTGTGTGTTGCCCTCCACCTCCCAGGAGAGCTTAAATCTGCATCTCATTAGACAGATGCCCAACAAATCCCAACACATTATAGGGTATCACAACACATATTCTCCAGAGCAGAGAGCATAAAACGAGACCTGTCTCTGCTGCCCAGTAGTCCTCTCCACATCTACAAACACAGTATGAGGCTGAGAAATGACTTCAAAGTCCAGACCACTGTGATGATCACAGCTTGGGATAAAGCGTATCTTTGACCGGTGTGATTTCTGCTTGACAACATTATATGCCAGTTCCCTCAGGATAGGCATGGAGATATAGTTCCCATGGAAATTAAACTTGGTGAGCTGTGTACAGCATTTCAGGGCAGGTAGGATGGCACTGAGTTGAGAGTCTATCATTTGACAGCCCTCGAAGTCCAGGGACATCAGGGTAGATGCGGATTTTAGTAACAGAACTCGCAGGGGCTCTGGGCTCAAATGGGTCAGTTTGACCCATTTCAAATTCAGGTGTTTTAGCTGACTTGTGCACTGGAACTCAGCTATATGGATCCAGTCTGATTTTGAGAGATTACAATCAATCACTGACAGGGTCTCTAAGGGTGTCTTCAGCCACCTAAAAAGAAAAGGAAAGAAACAAACAAGAAGACATTTCTGGGAATACACATTTGGTTCAAGATCCTCCTAATCACAAGATGAATGTCAGTACCCATGATATTCCATGATAGACTCTGCCCATTCAAATCTGTACTGAGGAACAGCTCACTCCAAGACTACAATTTCTTTTTACACACAAAAAAACCAACCCAGGCATAGTCACATTTCCTATCCACTCACCCTCTGCTTGAGGTCAAAACCAACACTGGGTGTGGCAGTACACACCTGTGATATGATACCACTAGGGACCTGACACAGGAGGATTGTGGGAAGTCCAAGCCAATCTTATTACCAATCTGGACTACATGTGATGGCCTCATCTCAAAACCCAGCCTGTCCTTGATGGGGACTGTGCAGGTGTGCAGTACCACGCCCCTCTACAACACACTCCTTTTCACTTTTCCAAATTCCCTTAGACACTCACTGAGAAAGAACTCAGAACCCATCCTCACCCGATCTCACTCCTGAGGAGGTCTCCTAGCACGCTATGCCCTTTCCAGACCATCAACCCCAGCTTGACCCTACTCCTTTGTATCTGCGACTATGCGAACACCTCTCTCCAGGACAGCAGACAGACACAAACCAATGCCCAGATGCCCTAATGCCTTGGTAATGTCAATCTCCCAGTAGCTGCAGAGAGCACATGCCCACTAACGTCGAAAGGGCAAGGCTTCACTTTATTCTGATGAAAAACTTGACCATCCCTCCTTACCAGAACAGCTCATCCAGATGACCCTCTAGGAAGAAGACAGTATCCAAATGCAGGACCTGGAGGCATTTCAGTTTGAGGAACTGAGAGGTGAACTGGGTGATGACCTGCTGCTTCTCCACTGGGGTCATAGAGAAGGCCTGCCAGAGGTGAGAGAGAATGAGGCAGCGCAGACTCCTCATGCGGCCCAGGTAAGGGGCGAAGTTAAGCAGGCAGATGGGATTACTGATGCAGTACACACGCAGTTCCTGGATAGAGTCCAGATCCAAAATCTCCAAGAGTTTTCTATGGTAATAAATGGACATAGCCCAGATCTGCAGCTTGCAACAGCACAGCCTCACCAAACCATTCCTGTTATCCACCCACTGAACGAGGAAGGATTCTGTGGAATCTAGTGGGCTTTCCTTGAGGACCAGGTCTATCAGCACCTTCAGTGGCTGTTCCACCTCTGTTCCCGAGTGGCCCACCAGTGCTGGATTCTCACTGCAGCCAGCAGCCCCAAACACGGGCAACCTGCTCCACAGCTTCAAAGGCATAACCCGTAAATCCAACACTTTCAGCTTGCACTTCCTGTGGGTAAAACAAAAGAGTCTCAGCACCTAGGCATTAACCACACCCTGGCTCCTATGCCCTTGTCCAGGAATCTAGTCCAGTCCCTGTGGGAAGCAGGGGCAGAGTCTTTCAGCCACTGGTGATGCATGAATCCTGCACACTCCACAGCCCTTTCCCAGACGTCTCAGCAATGGCCAAAGCCCCTACAGCTCTCCAAGCTGAGGCCATTAAAACCCTCCGTTCCATCCTGTGTCCGTCTACCTTCTCTCCCCCATTCTACCTGACCCCAACTGTCTCTGCTCCCTTCTGGTATCACTCACCTGTGGGGAACTTTCTGGAAAAGCAAGGCATCAACCCCATACAGGATAATCTCTAAGATTCTCCTGTAGGCAGTCTTCCTACTGATCATGGCCCCCAATGGAAGGCAGGGGAAGGGCCAAGCCTGCACCATCGCCTTTATGATCCCAACGTATCTATTTCTGCAGGCCTTTTTGAACAGTGATGGGAAGAAAAGTGAGGGTATGTCATCCAGAGCAGAGATAGCCAAGGCCTGGCTCTTCAGGAGGCTGTCCTCTGCCAGCTCCTGGAGTGTGGGTGGGGTCTGGCAGCTCATCCTGATGGATCTTCAGGAAGAGGATTCCTGGGGCAACATTTAGAAAAAGATGTAAGTGATGAGACTTTCCTCACCCGCGACAGGAGCTAGGTCAGGGCTACAGTCACTGTTCCGAGTGGCAGATTTAGTTCCTCAGTTTAGTTCCTTCCACTCAGGGCTACACTGACCACACCACCATCCTACTCCGTCGGCCCCAGGACCACAGTCTCACACATCCATAGCCACTGGACATCTTGTGACCATCCATTTCCAGTTTAGGCAATGGATTCCACCCCAGCAGGAAGTGAGTCCTGTGCATTCTGAAAGTTAAACCCCAGCTCCCTGAGGGAAATGTGTCATTCAAGACCTTGGATGGCAGCAGGGGTTGGGGATGGCAAATGCCATCAGGAGGCAGAGGTACACAGTCAGCTTTGGGGGGATGGGGTCAGGGAAATAGTAATAGCTATTAGAAGGAAGGAAATTATGCTGAGAATGGTTCATAGGCCAGCACTTGGAAGGGAGAAGAATCAGGGGTTCAAAACCATCCTCAGCCGGGCAGTGGTGGCGTACACCTTTAATCCCAGCACTCAGGAGGCAGAGGCAGGCGAATTTCTGAGTTCGAGGCCAGCCTGGTCTACAGAGGGAGTTCCAGGACAGCCAGGGCTACCCAGAGAAACCCTGTCTCAAAAAAAACAAACAAACAAACAAACAAAACCACCCCCAGCTACATAGCAAACTTGTTGTTAGCCTATATTAAACAAGAAATTATAGTTTTTTATGTCTCCAAGCCAGAGAGTTCTTAGATTATAGTTTAGGGACATACAAACCAAACACAGAACTCAGAGTCAGAGGGATCTCAGGAGTTTGAGACCAACCAGGGCTATAGAACACTTTGTCTCAAAAAAAAAAAAAAAAAAAACACAAAAAATCCTTCCTTATCTCAACTCCTAAATAGAAGACAGTATGAACCCATAACCAGTTTCAGGCACAATGAAGAGGAAGGCTGAAGCACCTGCTCCAGTGCCTTCACTCAGGCATCTTGTGGTCTGGCTGGCAACTTTTTTTTTTAGAGGGGGTGGAGGGCAGGGCTTTTTATATATATATATAAAATATATATATATATATATATATATATATATATATATCGCTATAGGGCCCTGGAAAAATATCCAAATGCCTCTGGGATTAAAGGGAATATTTTAATCCAAGCTTCGCCTTTGGTAAATTCTGTTGTCACAAATTCAGTATTACACATGAACGGCAACCTCCTACCTCAGCCTTGGAGGACCAGGATTATGAGCACGCACCAACAGCTAAACTGAATGTTTATTATAATACTTGAGTAGATGTTTATTTTTGATTAGCACTGAACCTGAGTATCATACATGTCAGGGCACTTTTACTAATGAGCTACTATCACCAAACTTCAACCTAAACATTTTATCACTTATTATTTATGTTGTTTTTGATTTGTTTGTTTTGCTTTTTGTTTCTTTTTGTTTTGTTTTGTTCATTTTGAGACATAGTTTCCCTTCCTGACCTGGAACTCACTCTGTAGTCCACTAGGCTGGCCTTGAACTCAAGAGATCCTCCTGCCTCTGCTTCCCAAGTGCAGGGATTAAAGGCATTCACCATCACACCTGACTAAGTACTTCAAATGCCAAGGGCTGAATTTCTGTAGGAGAAGTTTCTTGTAAGTCTAGAGTGGTGATTCACATTACCATCAGAATACGCAATGCATTGTGTATTGACACAGTGTGCTCAGTGTGTTGGCACAGGTCAGCCAGGGCAGTTATACACAGAAACCCTGCCACAAAAGAACCCAAAACCAACTGCCATTCCCCTCCCAAAAGGCACTTGGGACGATGCCCACTTTTCAAAAGTCTGCTTACCACTCCTCATTAAAGCCCTATGCCATCTAACCAGGCCTGCCTAGTAAATTGTGGAGATATAAACAAATATCTACTCATCTCAGTCAGTACTCCAACAAGAAACCAAAGTCTGAATGACTCTACCACAAGTCTGGTTTAGCGTAGACCAGGCTAGCCTTTTGCAAACTCTTGAGAGCTGGGGCCACCACCACCCGGCTAACACAGTGATTCTCAACCCTCCTAAGCTGTGACTCCCCCACTCGCAGCCATAAAACCATTGTTAGTCTGAGGGGGACAACATTCAAAAGAAGCAATCTTTGACTGGGGAAGCAACCTGGCTGATGAAATGCATGGATAAACAGGGCGCGCGCGCACACACACACACACACACACACACCCCTAATTCTCGCAAGGGGGAAGCGTAAGCTGGAAGATCCTAAATTCAAGTTGTTTGTCAGTTACACGGGCTCGATGACTCAGCACTTAATGCTAGCATGCCGGAAGTGTTTGAAGCCCAAGTCCCGCGAAGCATGGATTTCCTGGCCGGCCCCCAGCCGCAGACGAAGGCCTACTTTAAAAACAAACAGAGTGAGAAAGAACCGGCCCTATCCTGTCAGCGCACCCGTTAGTCAAGTCTCCACGAGGTATCTAGATGAATACGGACGATCTCTGTCTCTCTAGGCGCGGAGTGGGGTGTTTATTTTGTTGTTTTTACTAAGGGCTGAAGTGATCCATCCCCCGGCCTCGGCCTCACCGTGGAGGTGAAACCATCGTCCGCTGCTACTACTAAGGTCTAGCCCCGGTAATTACGGAACAAAGTGGCTTACCAGAGATGGAATGGAGAAAGATGTCACCGAGCCGCAGCAGGGCCCTCCGGTTCCTCGGGTTCCCTGGCTGGCCTCAAACTCGCAGACACCTGACAGGAAGCCGCAGCACTCGTGGTCTCCGAAGCTTTTACACAACGTTTGGCTCCCACGCTGCTTAAGTAAGCCCGGGCTCCGCCCCCCATACCAGCCGCCACCTGATTGGATGTTCCAAGCCCCACCCACTTTCACAGGATTTTTTTTTTTTTCTCTTCCAACGATTTTTTTTTAATCTAGAGCCGGATGTAACGGGAAACTTTTAACATTGGCGCCCAGGAGGCTGAAGCAGGTGCATCTCTGTGACTTGAGGCCCAACCTTAGCTAACTAAATATTGATTTCCAGGCTCCGGCCAAGACTACTGGACGAGACCGTGTCTGAAAAAGAGGCGGGGGTTGCAGGGTTGTGGCGTCCACCTTTAATTCCAGGACTCAGGAGGCAGAGGCAGGATGATCTCTGATTTTAAGCCCAGCCTTGTCTAACTAAGTATCGACTTCCAGGCTCCGGCCAAAACTACTGGATGAGACCCTGCCTTTAAAAAAAAATTAATTAATTAAAAACCGTGGCTATGGTGGTGCCCATCTTTAATTCCTCACTCAGGAGGTAGAGGCAGGAGGATTTCTGACTATAGGCCCAGCATTGTCTTAATTAAATATCGACTTCCAGGACCCAGCCAAGACTACTAGAAAAGTCTTGCAAACACACACACACACACACACACACACACACACACAACCACACAAAATGTGTTTGAATCTGTTCTGTGTTCTCCCCACGGGGAAAGAATTAAGATGGGGTTAAAGTCAAGGCCCAGTCATGGATTCAGTCCACAAACAGATTTCTCAATATGTTGAGTGCAACCGTTTAGGAAAAGAGATAGCAAAGGGTTAATCTATTTCACAGAAAAATAAAAAGCAGCCAGGCATAGTGGCACAGACCACTCTGCTACATAGAGGGAAGAAAATCTGGAGTTCCAGGGCAGACCTAGCTACAATAGTCCAGCCTGGGCTACATGAGACCCAGTCTCAAAAAACAACTGCTACATGGCAATATCCTTGCAGGATTCTTTAGCCACTTTAAAATAATAAGGATAAAAATCAGATTCTCTCCTTGAAAAACATTAGCAACTTACATACCCAGTGTCGTGTTGTCTTCCTGAAATAAGGCTCCAGTATATGTAACCCAGGTTGGTCTAGAACTTGCCATGTAGACCAGGCTAGCCCAGAGAGATGATCCTATCATTTCAACCTGTCCAGTGTTGGCTCCCAGAGCAAAACATCACAGCTGGCAAGCCACAGTTTAGGAGACAAGCATCACCATGCCTGGCTTTGAGATGCTGGGTGTCAAACTCAGGGCTTCCCACATGCTAGGTCAGTACTCTACCAACTGAGGTACACTCCCAGCCTCAGGATGTGGGACTTCATGGAGGGACAGAGGTGTCAGGCAAAATTTGCACAAAGATATTAGAAGCCTTGGTAGCTGTGAAAGAGCAGCTTAAGCCCAACTTCATCCTTGCAGGCAAAGATATAATGCCTTGGTTTCCCCAGAAGGTAGGGGGTGTTTCAGATGAAATCAGCTCAACTACAAGCTTGGGGGTTGAGGGGGGACAGCTAACAGCCTTAGCTGTACTGGAACTAGCTTTGTAGAACAGACTGGCCTCAAACTCATGGAGATCCTCTGCCTCTGCCTCTGCCTCTGCCTCTGCCTCTGCCTCTGCCTCTGCCTCTGCCTCTGCCTCTGCCTCCTCTGCCTCCTCTGCCTCTGCCTCTGCCTCCTCTGCCTCCTCTGCCTCCTCTGCCTCTGCCTCTGCCTCTGCCTCCTCTGCCTCTGCCTCCATGGAAATTAAAGTCATATTGACATTAAAGGTGTGGGCCACCATACCTCACAGCAACAGGGTCAGGCTTGATGGTATTCATCTTCTGTTTGTTTTTATTTTTTCGTGTTCAAGTCTTAAAGTCACTGAGGGTACACGGTGTACCTCCTCAACACGGTAGAGTCAGGCAGCAGGGCCTGTGTCCCTGCACCTGTCCTGTGGTGTTGATCTGTCTGTGCCTTCACAGTAAGCTCTTCCCAGGACACCCAGAAACCAAGTCAGCACCCTCAGACCTGGGGTCTCCATAAGAGCCTCACCTCACAGGGTGGTAGTGTACATGCCTTTAATCAAAGTGCTCGGGAGGCAATGGCAGGCAAATCTCTGAGCTCGAGATTAGCCTGGTCTACAGATCAAGTACCCAGCAGTTCAGGAATCAGGACAGACAGACATAGGGGGAAAATATAAAAGCCAGGCAGGGAAAGTGTTCGGGGCTGAGGTGTGGCTGAAAGGTAGAGAGCTCACTTTGAATACCTTTGTGAGCAACTGGGATGTGGCTTAGTGGTGGAGACCTTAGGTGGGTCACCAGAACTGCAAAGGAAAAGGAAAGGAAAGAGAAAAACATTACAAAGTTGCTTTTGAAATTTATTACCTTGAGGCAGAAGCAGGTGAATCTCTGTGAGTTCAAGGCCAGCCTAGTCTACACACTTACTTCTAGGACAGCCAGGGCTACATAGTAAGACTCCGTTTCAAAAATGGAGGGGGGGGGGGGTTTCTAAGAACACTTGGCTGTTCTTCCAGAGGACCCAGGTTTGATTGCTGTGACTCCAGTTCCAGGCAATGCCACACCCTCTTTATATCTAAAGAAGTGAACAGGCGTTCAAGTTTTCTAGGCTAACTTGAACTTACGCTGTATGTAGCCCAAGAAACAAGCAGCCCTCTTTCCCCAGCCTTCCAAGTTGCTAGCAGGCTTGTGAGCATACACCACCTAGCCTGCTAATCTGACTGTACTGGCTGGTTGTGTGTCAACTTGACACAAGCTGGAGTTATCACAGAGAAAGGAGTTTCCGATGAGAAAATGCCTCCATGAGATCCAGCAGTAAGGCATTTTCTCAATTAGTGATCAAGGGTGGAGGGCCCCTTGTGGGTGGTACTATCTGTGGGCTGGTAGTCTTGGGTTCTTTAAGAAAGCAAGCTGAGCAAGCCAGGAGAAGCAAGTAAGCCAGTAAGGAACGTCCCTCCATGGCCTCTGCATCAGCTCCTGCTTCCTGACCTGCTTGAGTTCCAGTCCTGACTTCCATTAGTGATGAACAGCAATGTGGAAGAGGAAGCCCAAAAAACCCTTTCCTCCCCAACTTGCTTCTTGGTCATGATGTGCAGGAATAGAAACTCTGACTAAGACACTGACTTATATGTAAAAGTAACTTTTCTTCTCCTGTAGTAATTGTTGTCCTGGGGCCTATTGCCTCTGGCTGCTAACCTAGGCCTAGTCCTGGGAACTTCTAGCCTCTGTACAATCTCACCTAGGCCTAGAATGTTTCGCTCTCTGAGACTTTCTGCTGAATAGGCTTACCCTTTCTTCTGAGTACTTTCTGAGTTCTGGCTGGCTGGTTCAACTCAGCTGTTCTGGCTCAAACTCCTCTCCAAGCTGACTGATTCAAATCTGACTCAATTCTATAATTGCCTCCAATGAAGCCAAAATTTAATAAAAATTAAAAATTAAAAAAAATCTAAGTGGTTGGCTTTGCTCACCACTTGCTGGATGCTCAGAGCACAGGGCCTGAGAGTTTGTGGTTTTGTTTTTTTTTTAAATTGGATATTTTCTTTATTTACATTTCAAATGTTATCCCCTTTCCCGGTTCCCCCCACCTCCCAGAAATCCCCTATTCATCCCCTCTCCCCCTGCTTCTATGAGGGTGTTCCCCCACCCACCCACTCCCACCTCCCCACCCTCGAATTCCCCTACACTGGGGCATCGAGCCTTCACAGGACCAAGGGCCTCTCCTCCCATTGATGCCCCACAAGGCCATCCTCTGCTACATATGCTCCTGGAGCCATAGGTCCCTCCATGTGTACTCCTTGGTTGGTGGCTTAGTCTCTGGGAGCTCTGGGGGTCTGGTTGGTTGATAATTTTGTTCTTCCTATGGGTTGCAAACCCCTTCAGCTCCTTCAGTCCTTTCTCTAACTCCTCCATTGAGGACCCAGTGCTCAGTTCAATGGCTGGATGCGAGCATCTGCCTCTGTTTGTCAGGCTCTGGCAGGGCCTCTCAGGAGACAGCTATATCAGGCTCCTTTCAGCAAGCATTTCTTGGCATCCACAAGAGTGTCTGGGTTTGGTGTCTGTATGGGATGGATCCCCAGGTGGGGCAGTCTCTGGATGGCTTTTCCTTCAGTCTCTGCTCTACACTTTGTCTCAGTATTTCCTCAAGTATTTTGTTCCCCTTTCTAAGAAGGACTGAAGCACCCACACTTTGGTCTTCCTTCTTCTTGAGCTTCATGTGGTCTGTGAATTGTACCTTGGGTATTCCGAGCTTTTGGGCTAATATCCACTTATCAATGAGTGCATACCATGTGTGTTCTTTTGTGATTGGGTTACCTCACTCAGGATGATATTTTCTAGTTCTATCCATCTGCCTACAAATTTCATAGGGCCTGACTGAGGATGGGTTTTTAAGCCACGGACAAATTGAAATTTAAAGGGAAATTCAAGGGAAAACAAGCTGCAAACTGCAGCAGTTCCTAAAAAGAAGAGTGGAGAGGAGAACCCCCCATGTCCCTTGAGTTCTGCCACAGGACAACAGGCAGCTTCATGGCAGGAAGAAGGTCTTTAGAAAGGGGTAAAGAAGCCCTCCAGTGCTGGGAAGAGCATGCTTAGAGCAGAGGTAAACATAAGAGAAGCCAGTCTTTGCTAAGTAACTCAGAAAAGCAAGCCTTTTTGTTTGTTTGTTTTGTTTTGTTTTTGTTTTTCAAGACAGGGTTTCTCTGTAGCCCTGGCTGTCCTGGAGCTCACTTCTTGTGAATCAGTCATGTGGAGGCCGGTAACTACTGCTAGAAGGCAGGGATGTTTCTTTGTTTCTTTGTTTAAGATAGTCTCTCTAAGCAGTCCAGGCTGGCCTTGAATTCACTATATAGATTTGAACTTTCAAAGATCTGCCAGCCTCCCGAATGCTAGTATTAAAGGCATGTACTACCATGCCCAGTTGTTTTTTTTTTGGGGGGGGGGGGGGGGGGGAGGTTATTCAACTTACATTTCCACATTGCTGTTCATCATAAAAGGAAGTCAGGACTGGAACTCAAGCAGATCAGGAAGCAGGAGCTGATGCAGAGGCCATGGAGGGATGTTCCTTTCTGGTTTCTTGCTTCTCCTGGCTTGCTCAGCTGGCTTTCTTATAGAGCCCAAGACAACCAGCCCAGGGATGGCACCACCCACAAGGGGCCCTCCCCCCTTGATCACTAATTGAGAAAATGCCTTACAGCTGGATCCCATGGAGGCATTTCCTCAAGGGAGGCTCCTTTCTCTGTGATAACTCCAGCTTGTGTCAAGGTGACACACAAAACCAGCCAGTACATAATCTAAAAATAATATTGTATAACACACACACACACACACACACACACACGGCCTCAGTTGTTTTTATCTTTATCAAGATAGGATTATGTTTCTGGAACTTGGTCTCAGATATTAGCAATTCTGTCATCTTAATCCAACATGATACTGAGATCATCCGAAACTGGCTTTCTATACAAATAAAAGTAGATTTATTATTTTTTAAATATTATTATAGTTTAGGAACTAAAAATTGGAAATTTTTCCTGGGTTCTTGTTCCTAGATGGGTCGTAAATTTTAGTTTCTTCTTTTTCTCTGCTGAAGCCCAAGTTTGGCTTTTTTTTAATACTTTATATTTCAAATGTTTTCCCCTTTCCAGGTCTCACCTTTGGAAACCCCCTATCCCATCCCCCTACCCCTTCCTCTATGAGGGTATCCCCCCACCCACCCACCCACTCCTGTCTTCTCTCCCTGGCATTCTCCTATACTGGGGCATCTAACACCCTCAGGCCCAAGGGCCTCTTCTCCCACTGATGGCCAACAAGGCCCTCCTCTGCCGCATATGTGGCCAGCACCATGGGTCCCTCCATGTGTATTCTTTGATTGGTGGTCCAGTCTCCGGGAGCACCACTGGGGTCAGGCCAGTTAGGATATGTTTGCGTAAAAATAGTCATGCTGCCTTTTGTTTTGTTTTGTTGTTGTTGTTTGTTTTTTGAGACAGGGTTTCTCTGTGTAGCCCTGGCTGTCCTGGAACTCACTCTGTAGACCGGCGGGTCTCGAACTCAGAAATCCACCTGCCTCTGCCTCCCAGGTGCTGGGATTAAAGGCGTGCGACACAACTGCCTGGGATGCTGCCATTTTTAGGAGTCAGAAAGGCTATGAGTTGCCAGGTGCATTCAGTGTGCTCTTGAGGCCCTGGGTTCCATCTGCAGCGCTACAAGTAAACAACAAAAATAATTTAAAAGGTAATTTTTCAAATTTGTTTTTTGTTATATACTTATGGACCATTTGCATAGATGCCAAGTGCACGGTGAACATGCAGTACCTACCGTGGCCAGGCGAGGGGACCAGATTCCCCTGAAACTGGAGTTACAGGTGGTTGTGACCCGCCAAGTGGATTCTGGGAACTGAGCTCGAGTTCTCTGTAAGAGCATTCCAGTTCTGGAAATGAGTTCTTAGAAGGGAAAAATAAGCGCCATGAAAAGAGCCAAATCATCAGGGGCTGTAGCAGAGCAGACCCAGCTTCCATTCAACCCACAGCAGTCTCTGGCGCATGGATCCTGCTACCAAAATCTGCCAGATCTTCCTGCTTTCCCCTTCCCAGTACTGGGACCACAGACACACACTGAAGTTCGTGGGGGGATTGAATCCAGGACTTAGTGCACACTAGGCAGTCACTCGGCCCCAGCTCAAAAATGTCACCTTCAAACTGGCATTACTCCTGCGCTTCACAGCTTTGTTCAATGAGGTAGGTACCCAGGCCGTAGGTTGGAGTCACTTAGTCTGTTGGCATTTGTGTTTGCCCTGCGAGAGAGCCCGGTGTTCCGGTTACTATGTAGGACCTACAGAGGCTTCCCCTTGGTTTGCTTAATTGGACTGCCAGTGTCTCATCTAAATCCTCTGTACTGGGTACAACCCGGTATTGTGACTTATTAATGACCCCCAACTCGATTTCTTTTATATTTTATGATGCTGAAGAGCGACTCAGAGCCTCCCGGTCCTAGGCAAGCGCTCTAACTACTGAACTACGTGCCTCAGTCTCAATTTTCTTAGTTCCAGAGATGCAGCCCCAGCAGATGTAGGATTACCTGTGCGAGCCCTGGCAAGGCCCCGATTTATATTCAAGGACATGAGAACACTGACCCCGTCTGCAGATTCTGTAGCAAGGTTTGAGCCCTTTCTGAGATCCTGCATTAGTAGATAGATCGATCGATCGATCGATAGATAGACTGGAAAGGTAGCTCAGCACTAGAGCATTAGTTGCTCTTACAAACTTTCATTTTCTAGTACCCACATTGGGTGGCTTGCAACTTCCTGTGATTCATCTCAAAGGATCTGCCGCCATCTTCTGCCCTCTGGAGATAGTGACCACATGTAGTTCACAAACAGGCAGGCGCGCTCACACACACACATATACATAAAGAAAATCAATTTAAAAACTAAACCACCGTGGGGCCGGGAGCGAGCTGGGCCAGGGCGAGAAGGAAAACAAAAAACAAAAACAAAAACTAAATCACCAAAAATAACATTTGAAAGGGCCAAGGTTCTCAGACACAGAATACTTGCCTAGCATCCACAATGCCCTGGCGCCCATTCCTTGCATCACAGGAAAGAGACACTTTAAAAAACTCCACTGTGCAGTAATTGCTTCTCATTCCATCTTTTTTTAAATACATCCATGTTCATGAGGGCACCAGCGAGCTTGTCAGAACGTTAACTTGCTGTCAAAACAGACTCCCCCCCCCCCGCCCGCCCCTACCTCCCCCCCAGCCCGCCCCTGCCCCCCACTCCCCACTTAACATTGTGATCTGACTTTTGTACCCCTAGCACCTCCGTGCTGTCCAAAGGCTTCTGGGTGAGAAATAATCTATTAACTTCCCACGAAGAGCCAGGCTGGGTGCCAGCTCTCTTTCTGACAGGGAAATCTTTAGGAGCAGATTCATGACCTACTTTGATGTGGCCACAGAGAGAAGACTCAACCTTGTTTGAAATTCAAATCCATCTTTCCTCTGGAGAGAAACCATAGATGCTGTCCGAGTGCAGGGGCCCCGCCCACTTTGTTATCCTGAATAGTTTTCAGCATCTAATTGAGAGAGAGAGAGAGAGAGAGAGAGAGAGAGAGCAGAAAAAAAAAGGGTTTCGGGGGATGGGGCTCAAGCAAAGAACACCTGAGAATGTGAAAAGTCCTGGCTCCATCCCCAGATCTACAAAATATAAAATAAAATTAGTCCCCCTTCCCCCCCGGGAAAAAGAGAAGGCAGGGGAAAGGAGGGGGAAAAGAGAACGGAGACTAATTTCGAAGAGTGGGGGTGGGGTGGGTGTTGGCAGACTTCTCTGTGGACACCCACACATGCATGGTGCACACTCCCACAGACATACACATGTACACATAAGTAAAAATAGATTTTATTTATTTATTTATTTATTTTATTTTTTATTTATTTACTTATTTATTTATTTATTTGGTTTTTCGAGACAGGGTTTCTCTGTGTAGCCCTGGCTGTCCTGGAACTCACTCTGTAGACCAGGCTGGCCTCAAACTCAGAAATCCACCTGCCTCTGCCTCCCAAGTGCTGGGATTAAAGGCGTGCGCCACCACTGTCCGGCTGATTTATTATTTTTATTTTATGTGTATGGGCACCTTTTTTTTTTTTTTCTGTGCCCATAGGGGACAGAAGAGGTCACTGGATGCCCTGGAACTGGAGTTACAGACAATTGTGAGTCACCACATGGGTCCTGGGAATCAAACCCAGGTCCTCTGGAAGAGCTGCCAATGCTTTTAAGCAATGAGCCATCTCTCCAACCCAATAAAAACAAGTCTTTAAAAACTGAAGCCTTGCTGGTTTTCACCCGAGTTGCTTCTGTCAGCAACGGAAATACGTGTATTGTCCTGTATTAACGTTCATCTCCCTGGAAGCTAGCAGCATAATCTACACATCTATCCACCCTGTCAGCTCTGAATCCTTTGATGTAGCACAGGAAGGCCTCGGAGCTTGTGAGGCAGCCAAGGATGACCTTGAGTCTTGTCTACCTTCTCCTCCCAGTGCTAGGATTATAGATAATGACTGGGTTTGGGGGTTGAGGGTTGTTTGTTTATTTGAGATGGGGTCTTACTGGCTATGTAGAGCAGGCTGGCATCAATTCACCTACCTTAGCCTTCCAGGTGCTAGGATTACAGGTGTGCACCACCACACCGGGCAACCAGGGTGGGTTGTTTTTTTTTATTGTGTGTGTGCCACAGAGTAAGTGTGAAGGACAGAGGACAACTTTCCCAGTCATTCAGAGTCTCCTTCTACCTTGTTGGTCTCAGGGACCAAATTCAGGTCATCAGGGGCTGGAGGGATAGCTCAGTGGTTAAGAGCACTGACTGCTCTTCCAAAGGTCCTGAGTTCAACTCCCAGCAACCACATAGTGGCTCACAACCATCTGTAACGGGATCCGATGCCCTCTTCTGGTATGTCTGAGGACAGCGACAGTGTACTCATCATTCATATAGATAGATAGATAGATAGATAGATATAGATATAGATATAATATAGATATAGATATAGATCTTTTTTAAAAATTCAGGTCATCAGACTTGGTGGCTCGAACCATTACCTGCTGAGCCATCTTACCTGACCAACACAACAGGTTTTATGCACAGCTTGGTATGGAACCTGGGAGTGGGGCCCGGGACAGAAAGTAAAAGCTAATTCTGAAAAACAAAAGGTCAGACGCTTCAGAATGCAATACTCTATACAGCCACACGTGGGCGCTCTCACTCTGTCTTTAACCTTCCACCCCCCCCATTACGTTTTTTTGTTTGTTTTTTTGTTTTTTTGTTTGTTTGTTTGTTTTTTGTATTTTTTTCCGTGAGTGCTAGTGCATATTGAAGTCAGAAGAAGATGCCAGACCTGGAGCTGGAGTCACAGGCAGCTCACAGTTATCTGACATGGGTGCTAAGACTCTCACTTGCATCCTCCAAGAGAGTACACATTAACCTCTGAGCCATCTCTCCACGCCTTTAACTCCTTAACTTAGCTTTTATTCAGATGTCTTTGGAAGCTTGAATCTATTCTGAGACTTCATCAAGGAGCGTAATCCAAAAGTTTGGTTTTGTTCTTGGGACCTCAAACTGGATTCTCCAGTGACCACAATGTCCCTGACTACCTTGAAGACAGTCTAGTCAGAGTGATAAATAAATTCATTATTCATGCAGCTCCCCTCCTCCCAGCGCCCTGATGCTGTTCTTGTGTCTGGATTTATCCCAAGTCTTTCAGTGGCTCAGCCATTCCTTTCTGGTATCAACAGCTCTTTTCTCTCCCTGAGTGGCTTCTGTCTATTGAATAAACTCCCTCCACCTCGACCCAGAGCACTCTGGGTCTATTGAAGCTGCAGCCTCCTAGCAGGCTGGGAGGAGTGTCAGGGAGAGATAAATCCCAGCTGCACATCTCCGGGGACATTGAGTTGCCTCCAGGCCACACAGAGGGGGCCTCTCTCCCCCGGGGATTGAAAGTCACCAACTGCCCAGGCTGAAGTGGCAGCTGACTCAGAGGACAGCAGCTGGCTGCCTTGAGTTTGGCTAGGGATAGATAGAGAGACAAAGGTCCAGGGGGTGGGGGGTCACTCCTCTTTGCTGTCTCCATGCCCACCTCCATCTCCCCTTTGACAAGGCCCTCCAGATCTTATTTTCTCAGAGAAGCCCTCCCTCTGACCTCTGAATACCTGACCGCCCCCTTTCCACCTCTCGTGCTATTTATTGGTCTCTTCTCTAGGAGAGGGTGCCCTTCAGCATCCTGAATGTTCTGGTTTTTTGCAGGTGGCAGGCTCCAGGAGGCAGAGCCCAGTCATCTTCTTCTGGGCAGTCCCTGAAGTGGGTCTGTGACCACTGCTGCTTCCCTTGAGGCTCAGTGAACATGGCTCATCAGTTCTGCATTCAGATCAAGTTGTAAGAAAACACAGGGGTCCAGCAGCTCTAGATCCCCAGGTCATCCTTATTACCAAGACAACAGAAATGGATCTGAAGCTGAACAGAATTTCTTTTTCTTTCTTTCTTTCTTTCTTTCTTTCTTTCTTTCTTTCTTTCTTTCTTTCTTTTTTTTCAAGACAAGGTTTCTCTGTGTAGCCCTAGCTGTCCTGGAACTCATTCTGTAGACCAGGCTGGCCTCGAACTCAGAAATCTGCCTGCCTCTGCCTCCCAAGTGCTGGGATTAAATGCATGTGCCACCACTGCCTGACTTGAACAGAATTTCTAAGTCTCCTTCTTCACTCAACTCCCCATCCAGGCTTTGGGGATGGAAGGGCAGAGGTCATGAAGGAGGGGGAAAAGGAACAAGAAAAGTACTAGTGGTGCTGGGGATGCCAGCATCCTCTAGAGCATCGGAGCAGTAGGGGGCAAGTGAACCCCACTTTTCTTCAGGCCCACCCTAGTCAATTCTGACTAAATAGCTAAATACAGGATGCTCTATTGGTTTTTTCAATTCAACAGATCCAGAGTCAGGAGTGTCGACACACGTCTGTCATTCTAGCAGTTGGGTAATATGAACAGGAGAATCATGTGTTCAAGGTCACCTTCAGTTTGAGCCTAACCTGGGCTCCATAAGACCCTGACACAAAACCAAACAAAAACAGAAAGCTCTGGAGCTTCTTAAGCTTGAACCAGTCAAAGCTAGGTAAGGACTTGTGTCTGCCTTGGGGAGAGGCCCGAGCCCTCTCTCCTTTACTGGTACAGAGAGAATTCAGCAGAAGAATCTCAACAGAACAGCGGTGGAGAGAGGCGACCTGGGAAAAGAAGGCAGGAGTTGCCTGAGGGATGTTCCTCATTCTGAGCAGAAAGGGAAGAAAGCCAGGGCCTGCAGGTCCCTGGCACCTTCCAGTCTCCCATCTGAAATCAAATGGACCTCAGAGGCATACCCCACGCATTGTGCCCTGCATCCAAGGTCCCGCTGGGTCCCCACAACACCCACGTAAGGTTAGTAATACACCTTGACCATTTTATAGAAGAGCAAACCAAAGTACAGGAGACCAGGTAACTTGACCCACGTTGCACAGTAAGAAGAGAGCTGAGGCTTACACTCACCGTGAGGATCCCTCCCAACTCTAGAGCCTTTGATCTTGTCACAGTGTAGGTTATAGGAGAGGACACTAAGCCCAAAGAACCACCATAGGCAGATCACATCATTCATTCATTCATTCATTCATTCACTCATTCATTCCCCGTGTTCCATTAGACAGGGCAGTATACTCCCGTCAGTTCTCTGCCCTTTCCTGGATACAGTCTGGATCTGAATTACACACTCCCGAGGTACAAGGTACCATCCCAGGTTTTCCGTGGGGTAGGAAATAGGCACATCTTTAAGTCCCCCACACTAGCCTCTCCCATAAGGAACAGCCACACAAATTACTCTAAATGACTATGACTACCCATCAAGTACCTGCTGGGAGACAGGTGCCCACAAGCCCTGTGGGGTTGCGAAGGCCTTTAAGGAGCTCTTTCCATGCACCCATCTACCCACCCATCTATCCATCTGCCCATCCACCCACCCACCCACCCATTTATCCACCCACCTATCCATCCACCCACCCATTTATCTACCCACCTATCCATCCATCCATCCATCCATCCACCCATCCATCCACCCACCCATCCATCCATCCATCCATCCACCCATCCATCCATCCATCCATCCACCCACCCACACACCCATCCATCCATCCATCCACCCACCCATCCATCCATCCATCATCCACCCACCCATCCATCCACCCATCCATCCAACCACCCACCCACCAACCCATTTATCCACCCACCTATCAATTCATCCATACATCCATCCACCCATCAGCAGTTTCCCAACAGAGAGGAAAACAGATAAACATTCAGGATGATAGGACAAATTAGGACAGGGAGCCCAGAGCTGAGCCATCTTGGGATCAGATTTGGGGAAGGATTCCTGGTTGGATCTGCAGAATGCTCAGGACTTAGGACCTTTCCCACTCCATATAAGGAGGTAGCCAGCCTCTAGCACGGCCTCTGGCTTGTGTCAGTTACTTTTCTCACTTCTGTAACCTCACCTGGCTGGTGACTAATTATTCATATGAAGCAAAAGTTGAAGCTTATTAAGATAAAGATAGTTTTCTTATTTATTTTTATGTACTTATTTGTTTCTATGTCAGGATTTCATTCTTGCCCAGAACGCCTTTTCTGTTGTTCTTGTTTTTGAGACAGGATTTTTTTGTGTAGCCCTGGCTAACCTGAAACTCACTATGTAGACCAGGCTAGTCTCAAACTCGCAGTGATCCATCATCCTCTGCCCCCTGAGTGCTAGCATTAAAGGCATGAGCCACTACACACAGCTAGAATACCTTTTTAAAAAGATTTTAGGTAAGCTAGGGAGTGGTGGTACATGCCTTTAATCCCAGCACTCAGGAGGTAGAGGTAAAGTGGATCGCTGTGAGTTCAAGGCCAGGCTGGTCTACAGAGAGAGTTCTAGGACAGCCAGAACTACACAGAGAAACCCTGTCTTGAAAAACAAAACACAATTTTTTTTAGGCGAATGAGAGTTTTGTCAGCCATGTATGTGTATCACGTGTGAACCTGGTATCCTAAAAAGGCAGAAGTGGGCCTCAGATCCCCTGAAAATGGAGTTACAGGTGGTTAGGATCTGCCCTGTGGATGGTAAGAGTGGAACCTGAGTCTTCTGTAACAGTAACAAGTGTTCCCAACTGCTGAGCCATCTGTCCAGCCTTGTCCAGGATGGTTTGAACTTCTTTAACTCTTGTGGAACAACAGCCCAGGCTGACCCTGAGTTTTCAGTCCTTTGTCTTCTAAATGCTGCAGCTTTTCCAGTATGGGCTTTATACTTAGCAAGGCATAGGTTGTGTTTGTTTGGACTTTTGATTTGGGTGTGTGTGAGTGTGTGTGTAGCACTCATGCAGAAGTTAGAAGACAATTTTCAAGAGTCAATTCTCTCTTTCCACCGTGCAGGCTGTAGGGATTGAATTCAAGTTGTCAATCTTGACAACAAGTACCTTTTCCTGCTGACCCATCTTTGTGCATATGTTGTTGTTTGAGATCTCTTTTCTTTTCTTTTCTTTTCTTTCTTCCTTCTTTCTTTTCTTCTTCTTCTTTTTTTTTTTTTTTTTTTTTTTTGAGACAGAGTGTCACTCTGTAGCTTAGGCTGGCCTAGAACTCCTAACAGTCACCTTTCTTCATCCTCCCAAATGCTGGAACTACAAGCATGTACCCCCTACACCCAGTGAAGTGCTGCCCTGTCCATGGACAGGGCAGCCCCACACTGGCCTTTCCGTGGATGGGGAATGGGGACCACGAAGAGCTGAAGAGGTGGATGCTGTGCTGGACAGTTGACCAGGAGCCTTGTCCTTCTCCTCCCCTCCCTTTCCCACTGTCACACGTGTCCCCCATAAGCAATCAGTCACTTTAGAAGACATGGGATTAGCTAAAGAATTGGCTCCTGAGAGGACCCGTCAAAATGACAGGCTGACCTCCGTTTCGGCACAGAGTCAATGAGAGAATAAATCCCTGGGAAACCAAAGAACCTGAACCAGTAGTCTCCTTTGGGAGCAGGTGGTGGACAAGGATAAATGAAGGTCACCCCTTCCTACTTCCCTGGGTTTTAAGCTCTTTTTGCGCAGAAAGTCTGTCCAAGTAATTAACAGAAGTAATTAGGGGTCAGATGGTCACAAATAAAAACCTCTCAGCACGCAGTCACGATGCCAAGACTGTTTGTGCCAGGTAGACGGAGCTGCCCTGATGTGTCCCAGTGGTGTGACCCAAGACCTTGTTGTCCCTGCTTGGAGGGGGAAAACCCAGGTGAGATCCAGGGTCACATTCGTAAACAGCGGTCCAAGCTGCAATCAAGATGTGAACCCTGACACAGCTCCTGACATCACCATAGCCTTGAGCTCAGCGCTGCGCCCTGTGTGTCTTTGCAAGGCAGAGAGGACTTTATCATTCGTGCTTTTTTTTTTTTTTTTTTTTTTGGTTTTTCGAGACAGGGTTTCTCTGTGTAGCCCTGGCTGTCCTGGAACTCACTCTGTACACCAGGCTGGCCTCGAACTCAGAAATCCGCCTGCCTCTGCCTCCCAAGTGCTGGGATTGAAGGCATGCGCCACCACTGCCTGACTCATTCATGCTCTTAGCACTGGTCTTCTTGGCCAGATTCCTCACAAGGTATGGGTGGCTTTCAGATCTTTGAAAACGGAAGGAAATCAGCCACTTATCGATCTGCTTAGTTACATATCACCCACCCACTCACCTACCCATTCAGACCACCCACCTACTCACAACTGTCCCATCTACAATCCACTCACCTGGCCAAACACCATAAAATATATTCACCATCTGCGTGCAGCCCACCAGTTTCCCACCTGTCCATATAGTTTCCCATAACCCTCCCACTACCTATTTATCCACCCGAATGGACATCTGCGGACACTGACCCATGCATTCACCCACCCTTTTGCCCACACACCCATGTATTTACCAGTCCATGTATAACCAACCCACCCATATACTCATCCATCCGCCTGGCTCTATAGCTTCACATCTATTCACCCATATGTGTAACCCACCCATCTATCTATCTGTTCACCTATCATCCACCCAGATTCAACACTCGTCCCTTCACCCTTCCACCCACCATCAGTTCATCTCCTCCATCCACCTAATAAATATTTCAAAAATATTTATTAGGATCATGCCAAATTCCAGGCAAGTCTTCACTGGGCATGGAGTAAGAAGAATAATCATAGACCTCGCTCCTGCAGTTTAGGATGTAGTCCAGAAGGATTGTGCACAAGCAAGCAACATCCCAGCTGACAACCATGAGAACCAAACAGGGTGTGATGGTTTGTATGTGCTCCACTCAGGGTATGGCACTATTAGAAGGTGTGGCCCTGTTGGAGGAGGTGTGGCCTTGGAGGAGGTGTGGCCTTGGTGGAGGTGTGGCCTTGGTGGAGGAGGTGTGGCCCTGTTGGAGGAGGTGTGGCCTTGGAGGAGGTGTGGCCTTGG